>CM062811.1:1193422626-1193866964 GCA_031772625.1 Pinus tabuliformis | reverse complement strand
TACTAGTGGGCGAGCAGTGGAGTATTATAGGTAAAATGATTTGACCATATCTTTGTTTATCAGTTTTATAACATTTTTGTGTTTTTAAAAGTTATCAAGACTAATCAAACTCATATACTTGTGCAGATATTGGGCCAGTGTGACCAGCGACACACCCAAGGGCGGAAACTGACGTTCCAGTAGGAGAGTCTGTAGGGAGGGCTATCCTTCACGATCTGGACATAGCGGAGACCATGGCAGCACTGCAGGATCAGATCAAGGGCCTCACTCTTGGTATTCAGGATGTGAGGACCAACGAGTTACCTTTGAGGTTACATCGCCATACTACTGGTGTGTCGAGTCGATGGACTAGGCTCTTGTGTATGATCGCACAAGCGGTGACTTGTTATCACCAGCATCATTAGTCTAGGGTGCTTTTCTGCATTCATTTTTGAGTTTTTTGGTCATATGACCGATTTTGTCTTGGACATAAAACATTTCGTAAAAGCTATAAACAATTATATATTTTTTATTTTCATAGTTTTATTTTGGTTAAGTTATGCGATCTTGATGCAAATGTGAAATGATTTTCTTTATAAATGCTGCAAATGTCTATCTAACACATAGTTTGCTAATGAATTAGTTAATGTGTTTAAGTTTCTGGAAATGTGTTGATATTGAATGGAATCAAACTATCTTTCCAAAATCATGACTCTTAGGAACATACAATAAATAGCTGGGTTCTGAACGGAATAAATGCCAGCAAGTTGTAGAATGACGAGTTGCGAATCTAGCCTGATAACAAGTCGGCGTATGCCATGCGAAATGGCACCAGAGAGAAGCTCAATCAACGCGCTATACTCAGCGCTATTGTTCATTGATCGACCAATACATATCCCCTTGAAACTCACTAACTCGCCGCTTGGAGCAAAAATGGCCCAGGCTGCAGAAGATAGGTTCCGCGTACTACGGCTAGCTCCATCGGCGTACCCAACAAATGATTTCAGAAAGTATGACATCTGCAACAAATGCAAAGTGGATTATCTAACTAAAATGAAAACTCTAAAAGAAAACAAAAATGTAACAAAAGCATATCTACAAAGAGACTACTACACTTAATCAAGCATAGTAACATGTTATGAAACCAGCTCAAGAAAAGATAGAAAAGATAGATCAACGCCTTAGAATTCAGCCTCTTCGAGGGGGCAACCTCCTTTACATTACATAAATGAACAATTCTTGGATGATACAAATGACAAAACCTCCTTTCTATATATAGGAGTCTAAGGAGTCACAATATAATCCAGCCGACCTAACAATAATAATATAAAGCCACAAAAATAATAATAGAGGGATTCTATGGGGCACAGAAATAACAATATGGGGGTAATAGGGGCACAACAATATAAATAAGGGGTATAACTACAATAGTAATGGGGTAATCACTAGTATTATAGGGACCCAACATGCCCCTCTCCTTCAAAAAAGTGTTGTCCTCAACGCTTGAGTAGTTCTGGATACTTCTGCATAAAATTCTCATCCTCCATGTGGAATCTTCAGCGGATAAGTTCTTCCACTTGATAAGATACTCTGAAATTGATCGATTTCGTAGCTGTCAAGTTCTTGTTTCTGTGACTGCTTCGGTTCCAATATAATTTTCCTTCCTCGTCAAGTTCTGGCAATATTGTTTGAACTGGGAGCTTGTCGCCTATAACCTTCTTTAAACATGAAACATGGAAAACTGGGTGCAATCGAGAAGCTGCAGGAAGCTCCAATTTGTATGCCATAGTACCAATCTTTTCCAACACCTTGTATGGACCATAATACTTTGGTGATAATTTATTATCCTTCTTAGCTTGCTTTAGGGACATTTGCTTATATGGTTGTAGCCGTAGGAATACCCAATCACCTACATCAAAACTTCTTTCACTGCGATGTTGATCTGCCTGTTGTTTCATTCTATTTTGTGCCAACACGAGGTTATCCTTTAAGAGTTGGAGGACTTGTTGTTGATGTTCGATGTGATGTTCCACTGCTGAACCTTAGAATTTTCTCTTAAATATGATGTGATTGATGGTGGTTGGTACCATAAAGTGCCATAAATGGGGTCATTTTTGTTGTTGTATGGAAGGAAGTGTTATACCACCATTCAGCCAGAGGCAACCATTTGACCCATTGTGTCTGTTTATCAGATACAAAGCAACGAAGATATCCTTCCAAACATTTGTTTACTATCTCAGTTTGCCCATCAGATTGAGGATGATAAGATGAGCTATGAGCTAACTGAGTACCAAGACAAGAAAATAATTCTGTCAAAAATTTCCAGTGAAAATGGGATCTCTGTCACTTACAATAATCTTTGGGTTTCCATGTAGCTTTTGAACTGTTTCCATAAATGCAGTAGAAACTGTACTGGCTTTAAATGGATGTGATAATGCACAAAAGTGTGCATACTTGGTAAGTCTGTCAACTACCACCATGATGACACTCTTTCCCTCAGACTTGGGTAAACCTGTGATAAAATCCAAAACCTCCTCCCAACGTTGGCTTGGAATGGATAAAGGTTGTAATAGACCCGGTGTCTTAATTGTTTCAACTTTATTTTGTTGGCAAACCAAACATTCCGCCACAAACTTTTGAATATCTGATTTAAGGCCATCCCAAAAAAATTCCTTCTTAACCCTGTGGTAAGTTTTTAAAAATCCTGAGTGCCCTCCTAAGGGAGAAGTGTGCAATTCCATAAGAATCTTTTGTTTTAGCTGGGAATTCTTACAGAGGTATAAGCGATCTTTGTACCATAACGAATCATTTTGCCAGCTAAATGTATCAGAAGTACTGGAATCTTGTTGTAGCTTTCGAATAAGTGCCCACACTTCTTCGTCATTCTTCCATTCCTCCTTTGCTTCGTTTATCCAATCTGGTTGGATAATAGAAATGGCACACAACAATGCTTCCATATCCTCATCCTTTCTTGAGAGTGCATCTGCCACCACATTTTGCTTCCCTTTTTTGTAGATGATTTCAAAGTCATAACCCAACATCTTTGTGACCCACTTTTGTTGCTCTTCAGAGGATAATCTTTGTTCTAAAAAGTATTTAAGGCTATCATGATCCGTTTTTACCTTGAAGTGTCTTCCCATTAGGTAGGGTCGCCATTTCTTAAGTGCATGGAGTATTGCCAACATTTCCTTCTCATAAATAGCTTTGCTTAAAAACTTTCCCTTGATTGGACGACTTTCAAAAGCAATGGGTCTTTCATCTTGCATTAGAACAGCACCAATTCCATTTCCTGAAGCATCACATTCCACAATAAAGGTTTTTGTGAAGTCCGGTGTAGCTAAGACCGGTGCTTGGCACATTGCCTCCTTAAGATGTTTAAAGGCCTTTGTTGCTTCCGGAGTCCATGAAAATGAATCTTTCTTCAATAATGTTGTTAGAGGTGCTGCTATTCTCCCATAATTCTTAACAAACTTGCGATAATACCCTGTCAACCAAGAAATCCTCGCAGATGCTTTATGGATGTGGGGATTTTCCATTCCTTAATGGCTTTAATTTTGCTAGGGTCTACCTTAACTCCTTCATGAGATACAATATGACCCAAATATTCCACCTCCTGGACTCCAAAGAAACATTTGGATCTTTTTGCATATAATTGTTTCTCCTCCAATAGTTGTAGCACCTTGTCAACATGTTCAACATGATCCTTCCAAGACTTGCTGTAGATTAGTATATCATCAAAAAATACTAACACAAATTTTCTAAGGAATGGTTTGAAAATTGAATTCATCAAACCTTGAAATGTTGAAGGTGCATTGGTAAGGCCAAAAGGCATGACCAAAAATTCATAATGACCCTCATGAGTTCTAAATGCTGTTTTCGGAATGTCTTCAATCTTCATTCTGATTTGATGATATCCCGAACGAAGATCCAACTTGGTGAAGTAAATTGATCCATGCAATTCATCCAGTAATTCATCAATGACAGGAATGGGGAACTTATCTTTAATAGTGAGCTTGTTGAGCTCCCTATAATCTGGACACATGCGCCATGATCCATCCTTCTTGTGCACCAATACTACTGGAGCTGAGAAAGAACTTTGACTCGGTTGAATTATACCAGCCTCTAGCATTTCTGCAACCATACGTTCAATTTCACTTTTTTGGACATATGGATATCTGTACGGCCTGATGTTTGGAGGAACACTTCCTGGAATCAGATGAATAGCATGATCATGATCACGCATAGGTGGGAGACCTTTGGGAGTCTCAAATACCTTGGAATGATTGTCCAGGACTTTTTGGAGATCTGGAGAAATAGATGATTCCAATGTGGAAACATCTAGCGAACATAATTGTGCAATTACACCTCTTTGCTCCTTTTTTAGAAGCTTTGTCATGCCATTAGAGCTGATTATCTTTCCTGGTTTCCCTGCAATACCCCTTAATTCAACTTCCTTTCCTTCCACAGAAAATTTCATGAAAAGTTCTTGAAAATTAAAAGCTATTGTACCCAAGGATTGTAGCCATTGGACTCCTAGTACAACATCAGCACCTCCCATTGGAATGGAAAGCATTGGGCTAGTCAATACATATTCTCCCATGGATAGCTTGATATTATGGCACTTTCCAGAACAATTTATTGTTCCTCCATTTGCAATCATCACTTGACACTCTGGTGCTGGATATAGGAAGCAATTCAATTCTTTTGCTACCCTACAATGAATAAAATTGTGGGTGCTTCCTGAATCAATCAACACTATTACCTTTTTCTTCTTGATTTGTCCTTCTATCTTGATGGTTTGAGGAGTGGTAATTCCCGCCAATGCATTACAAGATATGGTCGGATTTATTTGTTCTTCATCTAGGCTTTGTTCCTGGAATATATCCTCTTCTTTTGACCTTTCTTGCTCCTTTTCTTCTTCCTCTTCACAATCTATGTAGAATAATTTCTTCTCAGCACACTTATGACCTTTTGTGTATTTGCTATCACAATTGTAACAAAGCCCTTTTGCTCTTTTTTCTTCCAATTGTTGTGGTGTCAACCTTGTAGGTTGTGGAAGACTATGGGCAACAACACTTCCGTCTTTATAGTTGTGAATGGTATGCTTCCTAGTTGCCATAATTTTGCTTTCCATTTTTCTTGCTAACCTGAATGCCTTCTCTAATGAATCAGGTTCCCAAAGGCGCACATCATGTTGGATATTATCCTTTAAAGACCCTATGAACACATCAATCCTATGCTCCTCTGGAATATCTTTTACCCTTATGTTCAATTTTTGGAACTCCTCAATGTGCTCCATTATTGAACCCTTTTGTTTGAGACTTATCAATTGGCTAAAAAAAGTGTTGCTTTTTGTATCCTCATAATGTGCTATCAATTCTTCCGTAAAAATTGCCCAAGTGATAAATGTTTACGAGAACAAAGCCATTGATACCATACAAACTGATTTGGTTCCAAATATAAAGTTGCCATACGTACCTTTTGTGTGTTTTGCACATTATTGAGATCGAAGAATTGCTCCATCTGTAATATCCATGTGGCGGGATCCTTGCCATCAAACTTCCTCATATCGATTTTTGGAACATGGTGAGTCTTCGATCCAACATTAGAGTCTATGGAATCATGATTAACATTTCTTTTGTTCTCATCATGAGTTTCCTTTAGTACTCTTTCACCCTTAGTGACCATTTCTTGTAGCAACTTATCCATCTTATCATCCATGCCATCAATTTTAGGTTCATGCCATTCACCTAGCTTCCATGCCATCCATCTTAGCTTCTACACCTTTCTTTAAAACCGTCCATCTTAGCTTCTACATCTTTCTTAAACCATCCATTTTAGATTCTGTTGCTTTTTGTGCAAGTGACACTGTTGCACTTGTTCTTGTAATTTTGATATATCATATAGCATTTCTTCCTCTTCTTCATGAGTCATGCTAGAGCTTTCAGGTTCCTTACTAGGTGTTTGCATTTTCTTTCCTCGGGGCATCAGTTACGATAATAATTCTCTAATATGCCCTTTGAATTCCTTCAAAATAAATTTTCAAACCAAGCTTAAGCAAAAATTAAAGAAAATCTACACACCTTTTTTCACTTTGTAGGAGCTCGATATTGCCTCCGATGTATCTCTGTACTTTCTGATTATCTAGTTCTGAATTTGTGACTTGTAGTCCCTCTGTGTCCTCTTTCCAATGCCACAAGTCTGACCCAAATTGGATTCTCCAAGGAAGAGTTATGCGAAATCTCCCACAGTGACTTGATTATAGACTAGTTCAGTAGAGCGAACTTGTACGATGTGCCACGTGTCACTGTTTCAACCTTTGACTCTGAAAAATATATAAAAGAAAACTACAGTCCGTCCTCTTTCTGTACCTTCTTACGAAATTTCAATCCGATGCTCAGAAAGAAAGTTATGACGATTTTCCCCAGGTCACCTGTTTTGAGTGTAATTCAGGAGTCTGCAAAAAGACCAACTTCCTCAGATCATATCTCCGAAAATATCTCGCTAAAAACTCTAAAATTCAGACCCAAGGTTCAGCGCGATTTATTCTCAAATGGGTTTTTTTTGCGACTTCTGAAACGTCACAGAAAAAAAGTTATAGCGAAAATTCCACGATGACCTGTTTGGAGCAGCGAAACCCTAGAATCCAAAGCTCTGATACCAAATGTTATGAAACCAGCTCAAGAAAAGATAGAAAAGATAGATCAACGCCTTAGAATTCAGCCTCTTCGAGGGGGAAACCTCCTTTACATTACATAAATGAACAATTTTTGGATGATACAAATGACAAAACCTCCTTTCTATATATAGGAGTCTAAGGAGTCACAATATAATCCAGCCGACCTAACAATAATAATATAAAGCCACAAAAATAATAATAGAGGGATTCTATGGGGCACAGAAATAACAATATGTGGGTAATAGGGGCACAACAATATAAATAAGTGGTATAACTACAATAGTAATGGGGTAATCACTAGTATTATAGGGACCCAACATAACACTTAAGATACAACCCATTTCGAGGTTGCGACAGTGGAATCCCATCATAATCTACCAGCTCGTAGGCTCCTTTTGCCAATACTTGTTTAAAAATGTAGGGGACCATCCATAATGGTTCGAACTTACCTACTCCTAACTTATCAGAGTCCTGATCGTAGAGAAAGACTAGGTCACCTTCCGAGAAGACACGAGACTTGACATTTTTGTCAAATTGCGCCTTGACATGTTTCTTATGTGCTTCGTTAGCCAGTGCGGCATCACAACGGTTTTCATCCAAGTGGATTAGTTCCAAGAAACGAGCCTCTTCCTCCAAAGTTTCGGGAAGTAGATCAATTGCGAGCTTGAGAGATGAAATTTCACACTGAATTGGTAAGACAGCTTCCAGACCATACACCAACTGAAATGGTGTAAATCCAGTCGCATTTCTCACCGATGTCCTATATTCCCACAGAGCTGAGTACAGGATTAAATGCCAATTCCATTTGTGGACTCCAATTATCCTTTGCAGCATGCACTTCAGGACTTTGTTGATTGCCTCAACTTGTCTGTTAGCCTGTGGATAATATGGAGTAGAACTATCGTGGGATAGTCCTAATTTGGAAATAAATTCAACCATCATGTGATTGCGAAAATGCGATCCATGAACTGTGACTATGGCCTATGGAACACCAAATCTAGAGACTACATGATTGAAAAAGAATAGAGCAACTGTTTCGTCGTTGTTGTTTAATGTAGGCATCGCCTCAGCCCATTTTGTAAAATAGTCGATAGAGACTATGATATATCCATGCCCCCCAGCTGAGGTGGGGTTACATGTCATGAAATCTATGCCCCATTTAGCGAATGGCCCAACAACAACTACTGGATGCAGCGGTGCAGGTGGTAATCTGGTTTTGTGATAAAAAATCTAACAAGCATAGCAACTTCTGACTGTGATTATGCAATCTCTGAATATAGTGGGCTAGAAGTAGCTAGCTCATAAGATCTTTTGTGTAGTAGCATAACCAGATAGATTCCCCCCACACGTTCAATTTTTCGGCCTCCTCATGTGTGAGGCACCTTCGCAGAACTGTATCGCCACCACGACGGTAAAGTGTATCATCGACGATCATGTAGTCTTTGGCTTGGTATCGTGAATAATCTTCATTGTTATCTTGAAGGTGGGAATGATGGTGGTAATATTCCCACGGTGTCTCTATTATCATCATCGACTGAATGATTCCTTCGTCTATAGAATGTATATGAGACCAAGCATCAGAAGAGGTACCATCCTCTAGAGACCTATCTATCCAAACACTCGGTGAGTGTTGATTTGGGTTCGCCGTCCAAGCCCAAAAAATTGATTGCTACAGAAATTCTATGGGGCTTGGAGGCAAAACCTCGTGATGATCCACACTATCAAAATGGTCAGAGTTCTTCTTAATCTTTGATGATGTAGAAGATATCATATGACAGGTTTCCACTGTGGCCACTTCCGCCAGATTACTTGGAGGCGGGAGGGCAAAAGTACCCATTAAGGAAGGGTCTTTTAGGAGACCTACTCCGATATTTTGTAGTGATTAAGAACTTCCATGGATCAATGGAATGCTTCCAGTAGCTTGTGAATTGTTGGGGAAAAAGGTTAGTTGGTCAATGATTGTAATTCCACCCTTGAAGGGAAATGTAATCTTTCTAAAATAGGTTGACACAATGGCGGCCATAGCATAAATCCACGGCCTTCCCAGTAAGATATTATAGTCAAGATTTCCGCCAATGACCTCGACTTCAATTTCTACTATCTTGCCCCCCAGTTCAACTTGCAAGTTACTTAAAATCCCATACAGCGTGTATGTTCTTCCATCGAATGCCTTTAATTTTGTTGATGATTTCGACAAGGGTGGTGAACCTAGAGTTTTCCAGCAACTCATTGACATAATACAGTTGGATGCCTCCTCATCAATGATCATTTGATGAATAGTTTTATTGAGGGCTTTTACCTGTATACGGAAAGCGAGTTGGGCCGGTAACTGAGGTGTGTATCCTTTATGGTAAAAGGCCACAAGATTGGAATCCGTTGGATCAATCCCTCCTATTGCTGATAATAGAGCTTGCTTTTGGTAGGGGCAATTCTGCAGTACTTCAAGTGTCGACATAGTGGATGGCGATTGAGCCAGATCCTCCACTATATTGTAATTTTGTGCTGCTTGGGCACGAGGATTAAATGTCGACTTATGTACGACTCCATTCAGTGGCTTTATCATTAATTTAGGAATAGCAGGTGTAACAACTTCTGGCAAAGTTGTCGTCGAATTACTAGGTTGATCTGCAGCCTTGTTGTTCGACAACTGTGGATTCCCATAATATTTATTTGTTGTTGATATCAAAGCATCATTTTGCTGTTTCGAGACGGATAACATAAGCACTTGGGATGTGGAAGCATGATCGATGGCAACTAGATTGGTTTCTGGGTTTGGAAATGGATCAGTCAACACTGCTAAGGCATTTGAAGTTTTTAACAACTTTGTAACCTCAGCTCGATGTGGATAGTTTTTCATCCAATGGTCCTCGTTACAAATGTAGCATGGATCATGAGGTTTCTTTTGCCCAGTAGGGTTCTCAAAAGATTTTTCTAGAGTTGAATTTTCCTGTTTCTTCTTATTATTTTTCCCTTTTTTCTTGCCCCCTGGTTGTTTTGGATTCTTGTCCTTGTTAGATGACACGGCATTAATCTTCGTGGCAAGAGGTTTGTCATTTGCTTTTTGACTAGAAACTGCAAGGGATTTATGAGATGGAGCCTTTGCGGTTTGCGTGACTGAGGTACCGATCACGCTGTCACCGGCATGAGAGTCCCTATCTGATTTAGGAGGGGGAGGAATGGAAAATTCTGTTCTAGGAGCGTCAGGAATTTTGTCGTAGAGCATGCCAGACTGAGTATAGATTAAGTCTAGATATTGTGCATGAGCAATGACTTGCTCTTCAGTGACAACTCCTCCCTTCGCCACGTCCTGAGTAATAGAAGGCAATAAGGACTTAATAAACCTCTCCGCTAAAAGCTGATCAGGAACATACGTCTTTACCATTCGATGCCGACATTGCCACTCATGAATATGATCAGATATGTGAGTGGCTATTGTCTATTTAAAGTTGGTAAGGAGTTCTATCCCTGTTTCATACCTTATGGGTAACTGAAAGTGGGTTAGAAAAGTAGTGGCAAGGGCATTGAAGTTGTCAAATGAAGCTCTAGGAAATTCAATATACCATTTCATTGCCGAACCAGTTAGTGTTCGCTAAAAAAGGCAAAGCCTAATCGAATCATCATTTAGGGTGTTAAATGAGCACCACAAATGAAAAGTCATTATGTGATTCGATGGATCTTCACCTAGATTTCCATTGAATTTAGGAATATCAGAGGGAAGTTTATGAGGAATCACTGGCCACCAAGGGGCATATGCAATTGGATCATTCGTGAGCCGGTTAAAGTCTGGTAATTCTAGAGTTGCTAAAAAAGGAAACTGTTTATTTAGGTTTGGTGAAGCATTCCCAGGATAAGATGGGATTGCTTGAGCAGTAGGTCTTTGCATACCAGCATAATGTATCTGATGCTAGTAACTTTGATAAGGTTGTTGGACATAACCATTATAGTATGATTATTGATAACCGTTTTGAAAAAATGGCTGTCCATTACCTACAAAGCCTTGTTTCTCAGATCCTCGGCAAGTTTGTTGGAATTGCGTTTGTTGATATTGTACCAGCCATGGTTGTTGGACCATTTGTTGTTGCCCAATACTTGATGTTTGACCAAGATGCGGAGTGATAGTACCTGTTTGAGCCTAAGTCGTTCCAGGTAAGGAAACACTAACTTGAGGTTGTGATTGAGTCGTAGAGACAGGAGGTTGTTGTATTGCACCCTGAGAGACTTGAGGTTGACACACAACAGACAATGCTTGTACTTGTGACACAGTCACAATAGCAGGTGTAGTGGGAATGTTCGAAACAGGTTGGATTGGTTGCATTGAATATACAACCCTTGGTTGTTGAGGCAGTATTGGTACCCAACCACTAGATGTAATTCCAGTTTGACCTGAATTTTGCTGTGAACTCTCATATGGTTGTTCTCCAGGAGGGAATATGAAAAGGCATGCTGCCCTCCATATGGCAGCAGTCCAGTGTCCAAAGGATATATTGGTCTTTGAAGACTAGTCTTCTCAAATTGATACTGGCATGTAGGATCAATTTGGTGAGTTTCAACATAAGAAATACCGGATGGGATTCCAGATGAACAGATAGGAATAGACCATGTTGTCAAAATAGCCCCTGAGTGGACTCCCGCTAGTGATTGATAACTAGCCGGGACAGATGGTATACCAGCAAACATTATAGGAATGGTAGTAGGCAGCTCTGCCGTAGCTATATTAGATGACACAGTCCTAGATGTCGATGGTTGCTCAGACATGTTTAGTCTATCCAAGAGATTTCCTAGCGATTCGATAGGAATTTGCGATGAAGGATGATTAAAAGAAATATTTTAGGAGTAGATGGATATAAGTGGATCCCAGTTCCAAAATGTAATGGGGTACTGGATGAAAATCCTCTACAATCTCCTCTATAGCAATCAGTCCAGGTGGAAGAGGTAGACCGTCAGGTCCGTAAAATATTTCTAGAGCCGAAGAAGGTATAGCTTCTGTAGTGACAGATACCAGGGGGGTGACACCTTCTGAATTTTGGAATTCAACTTCCAGATGTTTAGGTAAGTGAACTTTAGTCTCTGGGTCAGCTCTAGCTGGAGCTGTTTTAGGTATAGAAGTGTCTAGTGTTACACTAGGATTAGTTCTAATGTCCTCTTGTAACTGCGGAACTTCTTCTGTAAAGGCAGATGTACCAGAAATGATAGAAGTAACTGTAGTCTTTGATGATGTTGAAACACAAGTTTCAAATAAACCAGGAGAAGTGGACTAAGTTAAACGAGACCATTTTGCCGGGAATGGTTTTGTTTCCGGAGTCAAAGATGGTTGACTTGCTAGTCTCAGCGAACGACAGGGTTTGGATTGAATTTCTTCCACAATTATGGATTACTTGATCAACTCAAAATTAAAAATGGGGGAAAATGTTATTTCGAATTTAATAAATTTTACTGACACTTTGACACAACTTCACTTTTTCAATTTTTAAGAGTCGAGAAAAAGCTAAAGATGGCTCTAGTCCCCTTCAATTTTTAATGAACCTGAAGTGACAAGTGCTCAGATGGACCTTTTCTTTTCAGGAGTCAAAAATGAATGAAAGTGACTACTCTCGAAATATAGATAGAGGGATTACCAAACCAATTGCAAAAATGCAATATACACCTTGGTGATAAATTAAAGATAAATTACCAAGGACTTATGTACGACAGTCAATCTTCCTGAATGCTGTGTTCAGTGCATTGCGATCAATAAGGCAGCAGACATGGCTTCCTATGGATAAAGGATATAAGCCTATTGTGGTCTCCCAATATATACTCAATGATATGGGGAGCACAAGTCTGTGCTAGTACTTGTCATATCAAAGAGGAGGAATCACCCAAACTTCGATGAGAACTAGTTACTAGATTTTAGGATGCCGGAACACGTCTCTAGCCAAGACCTTTAGATGTGTTGCGTTAGGTTCCAAAGCATTGTTAAGTTCATTGAAATTTATTTTAGAGTTTATCTTGTTTAGAAGTTTTCCTTTCAAGGTTCACCATGTGATGTAGATGTAAAATTCCTAAATATGCAATCTAAAATGATAAACAATCGTTGTTTATTTTTTAGCAATGAAAATCCTCGCTACTTAGGAAAGAAGATTACAATTCTTTCAAACAGAGAGAAAAGAGCACACACTAAATGCACTTTTCCTAGATCATTGTTCGCACACAGTCTAAATGCAAATGCAAATGCATGTATTTGTTTTCCATTCCCTTTAATGTGAAGAATGCCCAAAAAGGAAAACTGAGTACAGATTTGAAATATTTTCTTCAAAACGACATTTCGACAATTTTCTTTTCAAAATGAAAGGAAAAATAAACGACACTTTTCAATTTCGAATAGAAAAATGCTTGCGACACTTCAAATTTTAACAATTCAAATCAAATACATGACAAAAAGTTAAATCGACTATCTAGAGAAGGAAGACTTTACGACAATTCTCTTTTTTGACACAAAACGACAGTTACGACAATTTTTGCACCAAAACAACAGTTCGATTTACACAACTTTTTGACGAAGGACTATAAATGATGGAAAAATACATAAAAACATTTACTAATCCTAATAAATGGAGGCTGGTCTATGTAAAGCAAGGAGGCTTCAGCAATGAGATATTGTTCATAAGCAGCAAAACAATTAAACAGAGTTGAAAACAAGAACAAAAAACCCAAATTTCAAGGAGAGAAATAGGATTACTCAGTCATAGCACCTGTGCTTCACAGAAACAGGGATGCATCTCACCTGATACACACGGGAGGTCTGATGCATACTGGCTTCCAGTGATAGACAGTGTGATGGGTCAGGGAGCAAAACTGAGGTGGGTTTTTGCTCAAATTTGCAGCTGAGTTCAGTGATTTAAGCTGAGCTATGATGGACAGTAAAAAGAAAAGTACAGGGGTATGATCTTGGGAGGCTATTGAGCTACCACAAGGGCATTTAGAATGCTTGTAAGTCAAATGTTTAATTCATAAACTAACTAGAGATTGACTGAAGCAGCATTCATCTACTTTGCAATTGCATAGCAAGAGCAGTTCAAAGGCTATCTGGCTAACTTCAGGCTCTATCTGTAGTTTATAAAACAAAAAAAAATAACAAACAAACAAACTATTTGCTCCCCAGTGGAGTCACCATTTTGTTTCCGGGAAAACTAGTGTCTTTTCGAATTGCTAGTCCCACTAGGATTGGTAGCTATCCTAGAATCAAACAATCAAAGCAATTTGTGATTTCATTTATGTATGATAGATAAGAGAGAGGCAAAGAGACCAACCTAGATCTTTCGCTTGACTCCTTGCTTGATTTCTCTCCCCCTTGATAGAGCTTGCAACTTCTCTCCTACTTGTCCCGCTTAGAGAATATCTGTAGAAGCAAAGAAATAGAACACCATCAAAGCATCTCGATCTATTATATCATAAATAATGTAGAATCAGAAATAAATTGAACATACAATGACATTTACAAATAACAAGATTCACAAGTACACGATTGTATGGAGGAAAACTCAAAGAACTTTATTAAAATAGAAGGGAGAATTACAACCCAGCTATTTGATCTAGCATCATCCTCCCAGCATCAAAGCCTTCTTCACCTCACGAAAACAAAGATCACCCAACAATACAATGCTTCTTCTCAAAGACAAATTATCAGCAGTTCCTTACAAATTACAAAATTCCAGCCTCTAGATATCTCATATGAGGGATCCATTTATAGATGTTTGTAAAGGTGTGAGTCATCTCTGGGTTTTTGATTAGTGTCATTCCACTTGTAATTCTTAGTTCCACTTGGAGATTTCTTGGATCTCTTACTCATCCCTGGGTGAATTCAGAGAGGCAAGTGTCATAGAGGAAGTTTCTAGAAGATTCCATGAGCATCCACTTAGCAAACTGTCTCAGACATTTGTCCATTCTCACTCATCGCAACCCACAGAAGGCTTCTTCAATATGCATCACACCTGGCTAGTGTAGCAGTCAGTATGCATCGCACCCTAATAGTGGAGCATTCAATATGGTCTTGTTTTGGCCAGTTCTAAGTGGCTTCTCAGGTGGAACTTCTGGGGAATGGTGTAATTAGTTGACCATAATCCTTTAGGGTATAAAACAACACTTTTAGGGGTTAAAGAGCCCTTGGTTTATCGACATATAAGATTGGGGTTGCAGTGCCCAAATATGTCTATAACACATCTAGCCTTCAATACAAATAATATTTGAGCAACTGGAACTAATTGAAAGGTCTAGTGAAGCCATTGAACAAGTCAGAAAACAGTTGGGTGACAAACCCAGTGAAGCTACTGAGCTCATAAAGTTCAACAACTCTACAAACAAATAGGGATTCTAAGAGATGGAGATTGAATATAGAATGGAAACAATACTGGAAGTCAAGAAGGTGCTGACTAAGAGAAATTTTGTGAGGCAACTTGAAGAAAAGTGTCAGATTCTAGACACTGGTGTACAAAGATTCTTTAAAAAGCTGGAGCCTCTCTACAAAAAGGGACTTCCTAATTTATTGGTAATAAATGATAAGCTCAGTATGTGGTCTGATTACAATGAGAAACTAATGACCAAGGCCAAAGACAGTTTGAAGGTTACAGGTGGAAGAATCAACATGACAGGAAAATCATTCTTGGAAGCATTATCATATGACCTGGACATTCAGTATGAAATGAAACACATATTCATTTCCAAACCAAAATTTGCTAAATATATTGAGGTCGACGAAGTTTACAAAAATTTACTGAAGACAACTATCGCAAGTGAGAAGCGTTGGGATAAATTATGTGAATTACTAGAGTAATAAGTGGATTTGGTTGTACATCGTAGCATCAACAATACGGCGAAATTCAAAGGGTAAGACAGTCAACAATTCCATGAATTTAGTGTCAACATTATAGACATTTGGAATTTTCCTAAATTTTTGTAATAAGTTAGGTAGATTCAGTTTAGGAATTACTAAATGCATCCTAGTCAGTTTTGAGAGGATATTTTGTAAATATCTTATAAATACTTCTCGTTTATAAGTATCAAGGGTTGATTACTACGTAGATTTTTGCACTCTAGAATGCGATTGTACTATTTTCTATTTGATGGGCTCATCACTAATAAAGAGGACATTCTTCATAGGATTCATGTGTTAGATTATCTGGTGATGTGCTTCTTACACTGTTAATGTTTTACTACTTTGTTTCTATACTTTTGTTTTATGAATCTAAATTATTTTACAGAAAAATGACAAATAAAATTTGTTGAAAAATACACTCTGCTTCTAGCTGAAAATAATTTCTATGTTTTCTTTTGATATCATGTTAATGAATTCATAATTTCTCTTTAACTTTTATCAAACTTATTTCTTTTATTCCATTCCATTTCACTTAAATATAAAGGATCCAGTTAACTTAGCTACCTTGCCTTGTGAAACTCCTTTCTAAAAGATGAAACAAACCCCCTTTAAGCTATAGACTCCATAGCCCAATGGAAGATTCAGGCACTTAATCAAACCAATAAATTTAAAACCAAACTTCGAACAATCATAACCAGCCTAATATTTAACACAACAAAGTTAAATGTTATAGAGATAGCCCTCTCTGAAGCTAGCAAGGCTAGATCCCAACTTCCAAAGTAGGTTTGTCGTTACCTTTGTGATTTTCTCCTGCAACCTCGGAAAATTACAGAATGCTAACATATAGAAATAATATTTTTGGCCAATGTTGGAATATGAAAAACACCTGAAAGTGTTATAATCCTTCCACCTTGCAACTTCAACTTGAATTTTCAGCGTTTGACAATTCTAGCCTTCCTGTCATCCCCTAAGAAGACATCACCACCATCATATTTCTCATACTCGTAGAACCACTCCCTATGGGAAGTGAAGTGAAAGGATCCACTTGAGTCAACTAGCCATGCCTCATGATCTACATTTGTACTTGAAGAAGAAGTCAGGTACACATCCCCATCTTTGTCTGAGGTGTTTTTGGCCTCTGCAGAAGGAGCACCATCTGATCCCTCTCCTTTCTCAGGAGCTTTAGATCTATAGTCATTTTTGTAGTGCCATTCCTTTCAGCATTTCCAAGATACCTTTATATGTTTCCCTGAATATTTAGTTCTCCCACTCGAGGATTTTTTTCTTTTTTTGGACTATCCTCATACTGAAAAGGAATCTCCATTTTGGCTCTCCATATTTTTTCGTCTCGTCTCCTCCAACAACAAATATGAGACTATTTCATTAAACTTCAAGGTAGTTGTATTGATGCCAATAGAAACAACTAGACTATCCCATGAATCTGGTAGAGAACACAACAAATTGATGCACTTATCTTCATCTGAAATTTTTATATCAACATATGAAAATTGTCATACCACAATATTAAAGGCATTCAAATGCTCTATCACCGAGTCTCCATCCTTCATCCTCAGGTTATACAACTTTTTCTACAAGAACAATTTTTTCACCAGACTTAGACATGAGATAAATAATAGTATTGTGCTATTTTCCTTCTGATCCAACCTCACCCAGTCTTCTGCTAACATTATTGTTGGTTTAATACCTATATCTACTGCGATACACTGATCTTTATCCACCAGCAAATCCTCCATCTTGAGCTTTCACAACTGAAAACTCTAACCATTAAATTTCTTTATCTCTATATTTCCACTACTCACCATATTCTTTCACCGCAAGTATCGATCCCATAGATCTCCCCCTAAATAGGGTCTACCACAGGCCCAAGAAAAACCCCTCAATAGCAAAGGCATCCCCTTGAAGTCAAAACAACTCTAATACCAAATGTAGGTTTTAACCCTGTATACAAATTAGTGCAAACAAATTCTTTAAAACAAAAAATATACAATAGCAAGAAACACAAAACAAATACACTGATATTTCCCCTAGATCCAAAAACCGGGACTACCAGATTGATTTTTCATTATGTTCCTTTCAATGTTACAATACATATATATACATGTAAAAGAATTCATAAACCCCAATCCATTAACCCTGCATTAGAACATAACCATAGTTCCCCTGACCGAATCTACAAAATACCATGGGCATAAAACCATCATGCCCAAAAACATGTGCAAAACCCATGCACAAAACCATAGGTAGGTCCGTCCACCTAATATAGGGCCCAAAAAAAAATAAAAAAATCTTAGGGCACTGCTCTAAACCCCATGCAGGGGGGGATATAGCCCCCCTTGAAACCACCTGATAGGGGGGGTGAACCCCATTGTGACTCACCTATTGCACCTGGCGTAACAAACAAAGGGGGTTTCCACCCCCTTGTGATCCACCCGCACGTGCGACTAGTCATGGAAATAATATAACATACACCCAACATTCTCCAACTTGTTGTTTTCTTTTCGACACAGGGGATCACAAGAGAACTTAGTCATTGGTCTAGCCCTGCAACGCCCATTGTTTCTCTACACCAAAAAAACTTCTCTGTGCTCACAGACTTTGTCAATGCATTTGTAACATTCTTCAAAGTGTCCACCTTTACTAGCAACACCTTTTTATCCTCAACCATATCCCTCACAAAGTGATACTAAACATCAATGTGTTTTGTCTTTGAATGATAAACAGGGTTCTTTGCCAAGAAAATTTCACTTTGGCTATCACAGTCTATTGTTATAGCTCATTGTACTAACCCCATACATGAACACTATCTCTACAACCAAATTGCTTTCTTGCTTGGATGAGTGGCTGTCATGTATTCTGTCTCTATAGTTGAAAGTACCACTATAGACTGCCTCTTTCTCATCTAACTGACTTCTCCTCCAAATAGGTTAAACACATACCCACTTGTAGATATTCTTTGATCTAGATCTCTGACCCAATCTACATCAACAAATCCAAGGATGTCCAAAACTCTGTCCAATCTTGGTCTTCCTTGTTAGTACATACTATAATCACTAGTGCCACACAAATATGTGAAAACCCACTTAACTGTTGTCCAATGCTCCTTCCCTAGTTTTGATAGAAACCTGCTCAATATTCCCACTGCATGTGTAATGTATGGTCTAGTACATACCATGGCATACATCATGCTACTATCCAACCCATTAAATATGCAAATCTTATAACCTTATAAACCAAATCTTATAACCTTTTAAACCATCCTTATACCCAATAAAGATGCACCTTTCAGATTTACTATCCAACTTGGTTCTTTTCTCCTTTGGAACATGTACCTATGCATCACATACAAATACCCTCAAATGTGAAAGAGAGGGTTTCTTACCAGTCCATACTCCATGTGGATTCTTATCCTCCAATGGTAATGAAGGTGATCTATTAACCAAGTAACATGTAGTCTCGACCGCCTCTGCCCAGAATTCCTGTCATAACTCAACATCACTAAGCATGCTTCTTTCCTTTTCCATCAACGTCCTATTCATTCTTTCTGCAACTTCATTTTTATGAGGTGTGTATGGAGTAGTATTTTTCCATGCTATACCACACTTCTTATAGAACTCTTAAAATTCCTTCTTGGATAGCTCTCCACCATTATCTATCCTCAACACCTTTATCCTTTTGTCTGTCTAGTTTTCCACCAGAGCCTTAAATTCTTTAAAATTGTCAAAGACTTCATATTTATTCCTGAGGAAATAAATATGCAAATCTTATAACCTTATAAACCAAATCTTATAACCTTTTAAACCATCTTTATACCCAATAAACATGCACCTTTCAGATTTACTATCCAACTTGGTTCTTTCCTCCTTTGGAACATGTATATATGCATCACATCTAAATACCCTCAAATGTGAAAGAGAGGGTTTCTTACCAGTCCATACTCCATGTGGATTCTTATCCTCCAACACTAATGAAGGTGATCTATTAACCAAGAAACATGTAGTCTCCACTACCTCTGCCCAGAATTCCTATCATAACTTGAGATCACTAAGCATGCTTCTTTCCTTTTCCATCAACGTCCTGTTCATTCTTTTTGCAAATTCATTTTTATGAGGTGTGTATGGAGTAGTATTTTTCCATGCTATGCCATACTTCTTATAGAACTCTTAAAATTCCTTCTTGGAGAGCTCTCCACCATTATCTGTCCTTAACACCTTTATCTTTTTCTCTGTCTACTTTTCCACCAGAGCCTTAAATTCTTTAAACTTGTCAAAGACTTCATATTTATTCCCGAGGAAATATATCCATGTATTCCTTGAGAAGTCATCTATAAATGATACATAATACAGAGACTTACCCAGTGATAGAACCGACATGTATTACTTGAGAAGTCATCTATAAATGATACATAATACAGAGACTTACCCCGTGATAAAACCGACATAGTTCCAAACACATCACTATGCATAAGCTCTAATATTCCTTTTGCCCTCTTAGCACCAGAGGGAAAACTCACTCGGATCTGCTTCCCATATACACAATGTTCACAGAAATCCAAATCAAGAGAGAAATTAGACATACCTTCTATCATACTATTACTATGAAGTATTTGAAGGCCCTTCTCTCCAATATGTCCATTACTTTGATGCAATAGCATGGTCTTTTCTCCAGAGACGACTAGATTTTCTACTCCACTTTCATGAACCAAAAAACTATTGCACCTATCAATAACAATAATACCCCAAAAGCTTGTACAGAGTTCCAATCCAAACTCCCTGGATCAATACTAGTGATGCCTGAATCATCAAGTTGCAGGTAACTTTCTCGAACACTATTTTTACACCTGCATCATCCATCTTACTTACTAAAATATGATTTTTGGCCAATGCAGGAATATGCAAAGACCCTGGAAGTGTTCTAATCCTTCCACATTGCAACTTCAACTTGACATTTCCACGTCTGATGATTCTAGCTTCCCTATCATCCCCTAAGAAGACATCACCACCATCATATTTCTCATACTCTCAGAACCAATCCCTATGGGGAGTGAAGTGAAAGGATGCACCTGATTCAATCAAACATGCCTCATGATCTACATTTGTACTTGAATAAGAAGCCAAGTACACATCACCACCTTTGTCTGAGGTGGTTCTCGCATCTTCTGAAGGAGAATCATTAGATCCCTTTCCTTTCTCAGGAGATTTAGATCTATAGTCCTTTTTTAAGTGCCCTTTCTTTCTGCATTTCCAACATACCTTTATAGGTTCTCCTAGAGATTTAGATCTCCCTCTAGATTTAGATCTCCCACTCAAGGACTTATTTTTGTTTCTGTTCTGGGATAATCCTCATAGTGAAAAGGAATCTACATTATGGATCTCCATATTTTTTTGTCTCGTTTCCTCCCACAACAAGGATGAGACTATTTCATCAAACTTCAAGATAGTTTTATTGCTACCTATAACATCAGCTAGAATATCCCATGAATCTTGTAGAGAACACAACAAATTGATGCACTTATCTTCATTTGAAATTTTTATATCAACAAATAACAACTATCTTACAACAATATTAAAGGCATTCTGCTCTATCATCGAGTCTCCATCCTTCATCCATAAGTTATACAACATTTTTTGCAAGAACAATTTGTTCACTAAACACTTAGATACATAATCATTGTGCTCTTTTCCTTCTGATCCAACCTTCCGATCCAACTTCATCTAGTCTTCTGCTAACATTTTCGTTGGTTTAAACCAGGATCTACTATGATCCACTGATCTTTATCCACCAACAAATTCTCCATATTGATATTCCACAAATCAAAACTCTGGCTATTAAATTTATCGATCTCTATCTTTCCACTGCTCTCCATATTCTTTCACTACAAGAATCAATCCCGCAGATCACCCCTTGAACAAGGTCTACCATAGGCCCTAGTAAAATCCCTCAGCAACAGAGGCGTCCCCTTGAAGTCGAAACAACTCTGATACCAAATGTAGGTTTTAACTCTATATAGAAATTACCTACAAGTGAATTCTTAAAAACATAAAATATACAATGGCAAGAAACCAAAAACAAATAGACAAATATTTTCCATTGGATCCCAGAACCCGGACTACCAGATTGATTTTTCATTATGTTACTCTCAATGTTACAATACATATATATACATGTCAAAGAATTTAGAAACCCTAATTAGTTAAACTGGGATTAGAACATAACCATAGTTCCCTTAACCATATCTACAAATTACCATGGCCATAAAACCCTCATGCCCAAAACCATATGCAAAAACCATGCAAAAAACCATAGGTAGGTCCGCCCACATAATATAGAGTAAAAAAAGAAAAAAACAATCTCGGAGCACTTCTTCGGACCCCGTGTAGGGGGGATACTGCCCCCTTGAAACCCCCCAATAGGGGGGGCTGAGCCCCCCCTATGACTCGCTTGCTGCACCTAGTGGAACAAACAGAGTGGCCTGTCACCACCCTGTGATCCCCCCATGTTTGCTACTAGTCGTGGAAAGAATATATAACACACCCAACATTCTCCCAGTTGTTGTTTTCTTTTCAACACAGGGGTCACATGAGAACTTTGTCATTTTTCTAGCCTTGAAATGCTCATTGTTTCTCTACACCAAGAAAACTTCTCAGTGCTCACAGACTTTGCCAATGCATTTGCAACATTCTTCAAAGTGTCCACCTTTACCAAAAACACATTTTTGTCCTCAACCATATCCCTTAAAAAGTTATATTGAACATCAATGTGCTTTGTCTTTTAATAATAAGCAAGGTTATTTGCCAATATAATTGCACTTTGGCTGTCACAATCTATCATTATAGCTCATTGTACTAACCCCATACTTGAACACAATCTATGCAACCAAACTGCTTCCTTGCTTGCATGACTGGCTACCATGTATTCTACCTCTGTAGTTGAAAGTGCCACTATAGACTATCTCTTGCTCATCCAGCTGACTACTCCTCCAAATAGGTTAAACACAAACCCATTTGTAGATATTCTCTGTTCTAGATCTCTAGCCTAGTCTGCATCAACAAAGCCATGGATGTCCAAAACACTGTCCAATCCTGGTCTTCCTTGGTAGCACATACCATAATCACTAGTGCCACACAAATACCTCAAACCTACTTCATTGTTGTCCAATGCTCCTTCCCTTGTTTTGACATAAACTTGCTCAATACTCTCACAGCATGTGCAATGTCTAGTCTAGTACAGACAATTGCATACATCATGCTATCGATTGAAATTGCGTATGGAACACGGGACATGTCCTTTTCCTCTTCTTGTGTCTTCGGACACTGTTCAAGAGATAAATTTACACTTACAGGAATAGAAACCATCAGTGTTTTACTATCCTGCATATTAAACCTTTCTAGTATTGTCTTGACATACTTCCTCAATTTTAACCAACACTTCCTCTTTGCCTGAGCTCTTTTAATTTCCATACCCAAAATATAGTTTACAACACAAATATCCTTCATGTCGAATTTAGAGGACAATTGGATCTTCAATCCTGGATAATTTATTTTTCATTTCCAATCAATAACATATCATCCACATATAAGACCAGATAAATAACATGGTCACCAATTAATTTAAAATATACACAGTGATCCACTTTTCTTCTGGTGAAGTTGAGTCCCTGTATATATGTATCAAAGTTTTGATACCACATCCTTGGTCACTGTTTTAACCCATACAAAGACTTGTTTAACCTGCATACCAGTTCTTTCTTCCCCTTTACTGTAAAGCCTTTAGGTTGCTTCATGTAGATCTCTTCTTCTAGATCCACATGAAGAAATGTTGTCTTCACATCCATATTTTCTGCATCAAAATCAAAAGTAGAAACAACAGATAAAAATAATCTAATAGAAGCTACCTTGGCAACAGGAGAAAAAATTACTAACCAAAATCAATTTGTGGCACTTGGGAATAACCTTTTGTTTCCAACCGAGCTTTGTTTTTATCCACCTTGCCTTCTGCATTCATCTTCTTCATGAACACCCATTTTATTCTAATGGGTTTCCTTCTAACCGACAAATCCACCAGATCCCAACCCTCATTTTTACCCAAATATTCCATTTCATCAACCATGGCCCCTTTCCAGAGTTTTCCATCCTCTGAATCTACCGCGTCTCAGATAGTTCTAGGATCATCATTAGTAATAGATAAATATTTTTTAATAAAAAGCAGATGGACTATACCTTTATGGTTTCCTTCTTTCTTGAACTAATCTTCTCACAACTTGTCCTGATGATGAACCACACTAGTTGGTTCGAAACGCATCGACAAATGGTTTTCCATGTGATTTACGCCGAAAAATCTCTCACAAGCTCTTCATCTTCTAATGCTTGTTCCGCTGTAGAGTCTGATTCTTCCTCCTTTAGCTCAAACTCTATCTTCTCAGGTTCCTTTGCTAAGACTTCATTTTTAATAACATATTTCACCTCTCTAAACACCACATCTTGGTTGTACACAACCTTCCTTGTTTCTGGGTTCCAAATCTTATAAAATTTTAAACCAACCTTATACCCAATAATGATGCACGTTTCAAATTTACTATCCAAGTTGGTTCTTTTCTCATTTAGAACATGTGCATATGCATCACAACCAAATACCCTCAGTGTTGGCTTATATGGGCCTGACCCAGGTTCGGAAGAATTATTTAGCCAAGCAAATCCCGCAACTATCGGCCCTTTTGGCAACAGTCTGCAGAGCGCAGACTGAGGTCTCACCTGAGGTAGTAGGGGAGGGTGCTGGAACTAGGTTTCCGCACCCTTGGGATGTTTGGATGTGGTCTAGAGGTATCGCGTGCTGCTCTGCAGCCTCGCGCTGCTCTATATTCACGCAGATCTGGACCCAAAATGATTTTAACTTTCTATGATTGCGCTGTTTACAGATCTAATCTATTTGATGAAGTATTGTAACTCAGATCTACTTAGAAGGGTCTTTAAGCAAACATTTAACAGATTTAACCAATTCGTGCACTTAGAATAAAATTAGATTCACATATATTTATAACATAAGCATATGCGCATAGATTAAACAGTTATATCAACCATTCATACAGTCAGATTCGTGATAACTCAGATTGTAACACAAAATTTGCAGAAGAAACTTATCTTTATTTCCACTTATCACCAATGCCTCTAGATCCACCTTGCGTACTCAGGGGTCCACGCACACAGTTGCAGACTCTTCTAGGCCTCTGCACACACAGCTGCAGAGCCTCTATCTACTCCCCAAACCCTCGACTCGGACTTACAGACGCTTTCAGAGTGCTTTCCTCAAAAACCCCTTACATTTCAGATCGAAAAATATACCCAAAAGAACTACCTTTCCCTCATAGAGCCGTACTCTATTTATACCTTCTTATGGTCCACGGACCAACTTACTTCCTATTATTTTATATTATTTCTTGGGCGGAGAACCCTTTGACTCAACCTTTTACATTTTGCGCTCCACATATTTCGGAAGTTTACAATATTTTTATCCTACTTTCCAAGCTATCAGACCCAAAACTGTTACACGGGACCTTCGCTACCCAACAGTACTCCAGCACAATCATTGTGACTCATCCTGAGTTAGTCATTGGTGTGGCGAGATGTGCTGCCGTGGCTTCGTAGTTCACCTACCTTGAAGTGACGTTCGTTGTCCTACTGCTTCTTTGTTGTCTCATACAATGCTTTGTCCGGCTCCTGCTTAGTTGTTTCTACTAATCCTTGCGACCGATAATACTCATTCTTCTCTGCTTGGTCAACACAGAACACCCCCTCCTAGGATTTTAGCTGTAGCGGGCAAGCCGCATATGGAACCTCCTTGTACTACGACAGCCATTTCCGTCCTTCGTTTCTACTCTTCGCATTCTGTGGCAGCTTGTGTTGGAATTTTACAAGACCTGTGCTGCTGTCCCCGAGATCCCAATCCTCAAGGTCCGTCAGAGACGACTTATTAGCTTTGTTTCCACCCGTGATCTCCATCTTTCCATCCTTTCTCTGTATTGTTGTAGTTTGCTGGCCTTCCCCCAGGCGGGGTGATAACATCTAGACCAATTTTGCTTTGTGTCCCCTCTATTCCGGTACATCCCCTATTGTTGAGGCTGCAGTCTGCGGAATGCCCGCAGCTATCAACACCATCCTCCTTAAAGAGTCCTGCTACTTCCACGGCCATATCACCACCCTCAGGCTTATTCCTTGTGCAGAGACAATGAATAGCTCCATATCGATACTCAGCATATGCTTTCCAGAAGTGTAGTTCGCCCGATGGATGCCCCTCGGTGATTTATAAGCGATGCGAATTTCAATTTTATAGATTCCCGCCTGTCCGACTGTCCCTGTGTAAAATTTGTGGCAGCTCATTCCATATCTAGCTCGTACTCCTTCTCTTAATTGCCCGCCACCCACTCTCTTTTACCATAATGCAGACATCTTGTTGTGAATAGTGACATGAACGATCACCTTTGCTCATAGCAATGCAGCACCATACATTAGACCACGCGCCCGCGATCTTGGTGATGGGCCAGATCGATGCGTATTCTGGCACTCACACCGCTTTCCCTTAGACTGCTTTACTATCCCACACTCTCTTTCAACTGGCTGGAGTGGTGAGACTGTCCTACGAATGGTTAGTCAGGTTGCCAGCCCGCCCGTATAGAGCTTCAGGTGACTGCCATTCACTTGGCCCAGGAAGGGGTCTCCATTGAGTTTGGCAAGATGAACCGTGCCCCCATCGGTAACTTCTTTGACGACATAGGGTCCCAACCAATGCATTTGGAGTTTGCTAGGGAATTTCTTGAACTTACTATCATATAGCAATACTAGATCATTTTCCTTGAAGGTGCGCACCTTGATATGGCGATCATGCCATGCTTTCTTGCATTGTTTCTGTACTTGCTGATGGAATCTGGCCAAAAACCATTCCTCCTCTAGTTCCTCTAGCTGTGCGAGCCTTTCCTCCAAAGCCCTGTGGTCTGCCATACTTGTGATTGCTGCGATCCGCAGACTAGGCACAATATATTCCATAGGCATAACGGCCTCCTTGCCATAGACTAACCGAAAAGGTGTCTGGCCCATCAACTTATTACACGTGGTTCGGTATGCCCATAGCACAGCAAGGATGCACAAGTCCCAGTCATTTCGTCGAAAATTACAGACCTTGGTCAATGCTGTCTCCAGGATTTTGTTGAATGCCTCAATGGTCCCATTCACTTGTGGGTGGTATGGCATACTCTGTTGATGACATATTTGGAATTCTGCAGTGAGTGCGCTAATTGTTTTATTCAGGAAATGTGTTCCCCGCTTGCTCATGAGAATATGGGACAGCCGAACCTTGTTAGTACGTTCTTCAACAAAAACTTTGTAGTTGTTGCAGTCGTGAAATCCTTAAGCGGCTGTGCCTCTGCCCATCGGGTCAAAGAATCTATTGCGGTGATGATATAGCGTGCACTCGTCTTTCCTCGCAGCTCGATAGGTCCTACGAAATCGATTGCCTACTTCTTGAATGGTTGTAGCGTCATCTGTGGCTGGAGCAACATTTCATCTCTTTGTGATGGTTTCCCCGTCCATTGACATACGTCGTAGGCTTGGCAGTATGCTTTCGAATCCTGATGCAAAGTGGGCCACCATAATCCTGCATGAAGAATCTTCTGGGCTGTGGCATGACCCGCATAATGTCTGCCAGCAAACCCCCCATGTGCTTCGGCCAGGATCTGTCCTCGCTTGAACTCCAGGACATATCTACGCAATATTTCGTCATTGCCCATTTTGTAGAGGTGTCCTGCAATCACGGTGAAGTCTGTTGTGCGTATCACCAATTCTTTCTTCTTCTGAATAGAATTACCCTACAGCATGGTTCCTGTAGTTAAGAAATGGATTATATCCTCAAAGTGACCATCCGCTATGCGCACCGCATATAGATGTGCATCCGAGAGTCCATCTTCTATATTTATGGGTTCTTCGGCGGTCTCAATTCGGGACAGGTAATCAGGGCCTGCATTTAGACGTCCCGGATTTACGGCGACCTCACAATCATACTCCTAGAATAACAGCAACCATCTACAAATGTGCCCCCCCAACATAGGCTTATTCACTAGGTACTTTAACGCTGAGTGATCGTTATACATCTTAAAGTGACCTCCAAGCAGATAGTGGCGGAATTTTTGAAGCATGTATACCATCACTAATCCCTTGCGCTTAGTAGTGGAGTAATTCATATCATCTTTTCACAACTGGTGACTTGCGAACACAATCGAGTGGTCGATTCCCTCTGCTCCTAGTTGAGTAAGTACCGCCCCCAATGCGATACATGACGCGTCGACATGCACATGAAATTCGGCATCCCATTTCGGAAAGACCAATATAGGGGCTGATGCCATCTTTTCCTTAAGTTCCTCCAAACTTTTGTTGCATTCCTCATTCCAACAATACGTAACATCCTTCTTCAGCAACTGTTACATCAGAGTCGTGATCTGAGTGTAGATTTTGATGAAGTTCCGATAGTAGCCCATGTGTCCCAGTGTGGCGCATAATTGTTTGACACTTCGCGGCGCTTGCAGATTGAATATGACAGCAATCTTTTCCGGATCCACCATCAGGCCTTGCTTACAGACCACATGGCCCAGCAGGTTCCCGAATGGGACAAAGAAAGTACACTTCTTTAAGTTTAGCGCAATTTGGTGTTGGCGGCAAGTATCCAGCATCAGCCGTAAGCTCGCTACGTGCTTCTTAACTAGTCCAAACACGGTCTAGTCATCAAGATAGACCTCTAAGAACTTGTGGATAAATTCTTTAAATGCTTCTACTATTATTCATGAAAATATCATCGGCACATTCTTCAGTCCAAAGGGCATCACCATGTACTGAAAGCAACCACATTCAGTGGCAAACATTGTTTTACTCCTGCCCTCTAGCGTGATCTTGATCTGGCGGTATCTTGACAACCCATCTGTGAAGGAGTAGGCTTCTTGCCCCCCCCACATTTTCAAGTACCTCATCTGTAAATGGTGTTGGAAACGGATCGTTAATGCAGGCATCATTGAGCTTCCTGAGATCCACGTAGATGCGAATCTCACCCTTCTGTTTCTTCTCTTGCACAACCATTTGTCTTACCCAATTTGACTCCTCAACTGGTTCAATGATTCTTGCTGCCAGCATGTTGTCCAATTCTTCGCGGACCTTTGCTTTATACTTTGGATTCAATCGGTAGGGTCGTTACTTCATCGGTTTTGTGTCTGGCTTCAACTTTATTTTCATCATTCCCAAGTCTCCTAGGATCCCTTTTAGCTCTGTGGTCTTTGTTGGGAACAAATCTCGATATTCTCGTAGAAATTTGATGACCTTCTCCATTGTGGCGTCATCCCAATAGTCCCCCAATGTTGCATACTTCGGCTCTTCTTCGGTCCCGATATTGATGTGTTTCATTTTCAATGGCACTGTGATATTTGGATCTTCAATTTCGGGTCCACGCACCTCATTGCTCCCATCGGATTCCAGAGTATTGACGTTTCGCAGATCCTCCTCCTCATCGTCTACCTGGACATTATAGCATTCGAGGGCTTGGCTCAGATATCGCGACCAATCGGGCTACAAAGTTTCCTCTGGTTTCAGTGGTGCCTTGAAAATGGCGGCCTTTACCTACTGTAATGCTTCGTCCACGGGATCCATCCATTAGTCTTCAAAGACAAATGTCGACAAAAACCCTGTGTGCAAGATATCCCACTCGCTTGTGTCGTGCCGGAGCTTCGCTTCAGTATGCCAATTTCTAGGAATGACGTCCAGGGTGTGATAAAATAAGTGCACCCATTCTGGCTGGGGTTCCTCTCCGTAGGCTTTGATCCATCTGGTAAGGTGCATGCGCGGGTCATCACGTCCATCATATTTCTCTATTATGCATAGTTCTAGTTTCCCAAATCTGATCTTCATCATGCATCCACAGGAGCACCAATCTTCGAATGTACCTTCATGTGTGCCCCACCATCGTGTAGGTGTCGCGTGTAGCGCCCACCTCAACGCCTCAAACCGTTGGTGCTCTGGTACTGTGATTTCAAATTTGGTCAGGAATTCATCTATTGTTGTCAACCCATCATACTTCGGTAATTCGTGATCCTGGGCCCCTACGCAATATAGAGATTTAGTCACCATGTTGCAGTGTAGTGTGGTTACTCCATTCAACCTGTTGCGCCACTGCTCGTCTTCCTCCTCTGAATCAGAAGTGCGGGACTCTCCATCACCCCGTAATATTCTTCTATCCTCCACTATCTTGACCCATCCTTGCCTTTGGGTAGACATTCTGTAGCTACAATCTATGCCGTCTTCACGTTCTCTATCATGCACAGGTTCAATGTAGCGCGGTCCTTCAGCCGAATCTAGTGGAATGACTACACGGAGTGACTTTGTTTCAAATATCATGGTCCACTTCTTTAAATTAATAACCCCATTCATGTTGGTGGCCCAATCTATTCTTAACAATGTAGGATAGGGCGTGCTTTCATCCATGAGCTCAATAACTTCAAAGTCTGTTCGGGTACTTGTGCCATCAAGGTCTACCGTAACTCCTTGCAACCTTCCCATGGGCAGCACCTTCTGCTAATTTTCCATCCGCAATTGGATAGGGGACCATTGTAGCGTAGGCCTACCCATGTGCTCCCAAGTGTGTTTCACCAATACGTTGGTATATGAGCCCAGATCCAAAATGACCTGATCCATCTCATAGTCGCCGATCTGTGCTGTTAACCGCATTTCCCTCCCAGTCCATGATGCATGTCTTCCCAACTTTCGAACGACAGGAGGTTCACTCCATCCTGTGCATCTATTTATCAACTCATGTAAGCCTTTAACTACCTTGTTGTCACAAAGAAATTTTATACATGTCTCTAAAAAGGTAGTTATCATCGAGGGATCCTTGTCTGCCTCCGGCTGATCCCTACTACCTGGGGTAGAGACCTTCGCGAAGCTCCCCCGAGCTTCCAGATATGTCTCCTTACCGGTCCCTAAGTTCCTTCCATCCACTCTTGTGGCCATGCCACTTCTTAGTACCATGTTGACTTTGGGATCTTCCTCGCTGGGTTTGGACCTCATCATTTGCACATTTTGGGTCATTATTGGTTGCGCTGCCTTTTTTTCGCAAATATGTGCTATCAGCATAGGACAATCTATTAGCTCATGATCGAATTGTTCACAATAACTACATGAATTTCTTATTGGGTTGGTACCCTCCCACACGTAATGTCTTGGTCCCTCACAGTTGTAGTAGATTAGCTGCCCGCGACCCCTTCTTAGCCCCATTCCGCCCCGTCCTCGTCCTCAGCCCTGGAACCCACCACGCGTGATTTCCACAGCCGGATCCTGACCTGACGCCTCAATTTGCATTCTATAAGCAGGTGACTGGTCTATTAATAATTGGTAGCTACAACACTCTCTTTCCTCGTGACCCACCAACCTGCAAAAGTTGCAAAATAGCTGCTGGGGGCTCTGGTTGTATTTTGGCAATAGATGAAAGTTATCAGTGTTGTGCTTTCCTCCCACTTGACAGATTGCACACTAGAGCGGGGTTGTGGTGCTCGGTCTTTCTTGTGCCTCTGATCGCAATAGTGTTGGCCCCCCCATTGCCACAAAATTCATTGAGACTAGGTAGTGATCTTTATCATGTCCCTGGCTTCCGCACTTTATACACCATACTTCCTCTCGGACTTTCGGTCGTGGTACCTGTTCTTGCTTTAACTTCTTCATTTCCAAACACAAATTTTGGATCTGCGCTTGGATTTGCTAAACTCCCAACCCCGGGTCTTGTAACGAAGTTTCATGTAACCTCATCGCTGTCTCTAGCACTTCGGCCTCGGTTGAGATCTTCTATTGTGATAAATTCATCCTCAGATGTGGTGTTAAGGATGCCATAAACGAAGTGCAGTGCTACGCATCTGTCAATGTCATGTTAGACTCACGGATAGTACTTTTCAGTCTTTGGTCCAAATCCCACGGGGTTTCACCAGGCATCATCACGATCTCTTTGAACCCTATAATCGACTATGTTTCTAACTTCAGCTGGCTAAACTCCTTCTTCAATTCGGTCTGGATTTCTGTTGTCCCTGTCGTTGGGTGATCGCTTGAGTACTTTATGTACCATGTCAGTGCTCAGTCCTGTAGCGCGCTGACTAAGGTAGCCTTTCTGATATTATCATCCATAATTCGCTCCGCATTCCATACTGATGTTAACATGAACCAGAATTGTTTCGGGTCTTCCCCTCCTACTCCTTTGAATACCGGTAACTAGATCGCACTCGTCATTGTTACCCTTGAACGACTATTGTTTCTGATCCCTTTGATCCTTCAATTTTTTTTTTCTCTATAGAGTCCCTGTGTTTCACACCAAACACCCCTTAGGTAGATCCTGGTCCCATCAACGGAACTATTTGTTGGCTTATATGGGCCTAACCCAGGTTCGGAAGAATTATTTAGCCAAGCAAATCCCGTAGCTACCGGCCCTTTCGGCAACAGTCCATGGAGTGCAGACCAAGGTCTCACCCGAGGTAGTAGGGGAGGATGCTGGAACGAGGTTTCCGCACCCTTGGGATGTCTGGATGTGGTCTGGAGGTATTGCATGCCACTCTGTAGCCTCGTGTTGCTCTATATTCGCATAGATCCGGACCCTGAATGATTTTAACTTTCTATGATTGCGTTGTCTATAGATCTAATCTATTTGATGAAGTATTGTAACTCATATCTACTTAAAAGGGTCTTTAAGCAAACATTTAACAGATTTAACCAGTTCACACACTTAGAATAAACTTAGATTCACATATATTTATAACATAAGCATATGCGCATAGATTAAACAATTATATCAACCATTCATACAGTCAGATTCGTGATAACTCAGATTGTAACATAGAATCTACAGAAGAAACTTATCTTTATTTCCACTTATCACCAATGCCTCTAGATCCGCCCTGTGCACACAACTGCAAGGGTCCGCACACATAGCTGCGTATTCTTCTAGGCCTCTGCGCACATAGCTGCAGAGCCTCTATCTACTCCCCAAACCCTCAACTCGGACTTACAGACATTTTCAGAGTGATTTCCTCAAAAACCCCTTACATTTCAGATCCAAAAATATACCCAAAAGAACTGCCTTTCCCTCATAGATCCACACTCTATTTATACCTTCCTATGGTCCGTGGACTGACTTACTTCCTATTATTTTATATTATTTCTTGGGCAGAAAACCCTTTGACTCAACCTTTTACATTTTGCGCTCCGCATGTTTCGGAGGTTTACAATATTTTTATCCTACTTTCCAGGCTATCAGACCCAAAACTGTTATGCGGGACCTTTGCTACCCAAAAATCAGATGTGAAAGAGAGGGTTTCTTACCAATCCATACTTCATGTCGAGCCTTATCCTCCCATGTTGATGAAGGTGATCTATTAACCATGTAACATGCAGTCTCCATCGCCTTTGACGAGAATTCTTGTCCTATCTCGACACCACTGAGCATGTTTCTTTCCTTTTCCATTGATGCCCTTTTCATTCTTTCCACAACTCCATTTTTCTGAGTTGTGTATGGAGTAGTCTTCTATCATGCTATACCAAAATTCTTACAGAACTCTTCAAAATCCTTCTTGTAGAACTCTCAACAATTATCTGTCCTCAACACCTTTATATGTTTCTCTGTCTGGTTTTCCACCATAGCCTTAAATTCTTTAAACTTGTCAAAGACTTTAGATTTCTTCATGAGGAAATATATCCATGTACTCCTTGTGAAGTCATCTATAACTGATACATAGTACATAGACTTATGCAGTGATGGAACCAACACAGGTCCAAACACATCATTGTGCACAAGCTCTAATATCCCTTTCACCCTCTTAACATCAGAGGGGAAACTCACTTGATTATGCTTTCCATATATACAATGTTCACATAAATCAAAATCCAAAGAGAAATTAGACACAAATTCTACCATACCATTACGATGAATTATTCAAAGGCCCTTCTCTCCAGTACATCCAAGCCTTTGATGCCATAGCATGGTATTTTCTCCAGAGATCACTAGATTTTCTGCTCCACTTTCAAGAACCAAATAATTGTTGCACCCATCAATAACAATAATACCCAGAAGCTTGTAAATAGTTCCAACCTATGCTCCTCGCATCAATACCAGTGCTCCTCGAACCATCTTGTAGGTATCCTTTGTAGCGGCTACAACCACCCTCCAAAATTTTGCCTTAGCTTCATTTTGGAGCCTCCCTATTGAACATCCTCAATAGCATGTCTTACATTGTCAATCACATCAGCTTCAACTATTTCATAGAGTCTTGTCAGCATGTGCATGCAAGTTTGTTCCACCTCCTTCATAGGCTGCTTTCCGGACTTAGAGTTAGTTGTTGGTTGAGAAGCTCCCTTTGGGAATTTTGCAATTCTGGAGGGGAACCAACCTTCCCTCCAAAAATTGTGTAAATCTGGATAGACACCCAGCCAGGCTCCAGAATTATGCAATTCTTCCTCACAGTTTTCCTCTCTAAAATTGTACAATTCATCCCAAGATAGTTTCTCAGCACAGAAATTGCACAATTCTTGGTAGTAATCACCCGTTGCTCCCTGAAATTGCAAGATCCCTCTGTGACAGCCAGCCCAGTAGTTAGCAAAAATTTCACAAATCAGCCAGGCAACCTACTAGGGTCAGAAATTGTGCAATGCAGTCAGACAAGCCTCCTTGAGAAAATTGCGCAATCTTACCTAGGACAGTTGCTCAATCCAAAAATTGCGCAATCCTAGGAGACTTGTTCCTCCCATAAATTTCGCAATCCCTCTGGGACAACCATTTCTCGTCAGCCCAAGAGCTACACAAATTTTCATCCCAGGCTTGCATACCGATGGATGTGCTTTTAGGTAGATCGGTTCCCTCCAGGATCGAGCAAAACTGATTTGCATGCATGGATTGTTTTTCCCAAGACAATGTGCAAAGGCATCCCTTGATATAGGGATCTATGTTTGACAGTTGGAGGTTACATGTAATGCTCATTTTATAAACCTCCTGCCAACTGTCACTTTTCCTAGATTTGTGGCATGCGCGTCATAACCTCGATTCTATCAAAACTTACGAACCAGATGCTATAGAGCTTGTTTTTCACATCGATTTTGTAGCTCTAACATCCCACATCACATCTAGGAGTCATCGGCACATTCAGCTCAACTATTTTGGGGTAAGCCCGCTTTGCATGTCTTACGCTGCATTTATGTCACTTTTTATTTTTTGGCTTGTATGAGTGTTTTCTTCTTGATTTCAGTGAGCGCTTGCTGTTGTTTTGATGTATGTTAACTTGTATAAGAATTGTTTCAGTTTTTGTTCACATTTCACTGATGTCACATGCATCACACTGTTTTGCACTGACGGTTGCCACTGTGGCGACTAGCTTCACACACATGCATGTTTTCCAATTTTCTCAATCACACACTTATTGTTTGCATGCATGATCATTCACTCTTGTTTACACTCAGTATCACCATGCATTCAGACTTCTGATTTTTTCAATCGCTCGTCGGGTCTATTTAGGGATAAATTCCCCTAGGTTCTTGGGTTGATACCCTAGCAGATCGGAGGTTATCTACAAAGAAAAACAAACATTCCACATAGACATGATGCTAATATAAACAAACTACATGAAGAGAGGTGCACCTGGGGGTCCTTCATTTGGGAAGATCCAGCCAGGGTCCAAACCCTCTTAGAGTTCCTTTTAGTCCTTCAACCTGCAAGACAATCAGTTCCAGAAAGCACAACAGTATATTGACCAAGCATCATAAAGAAATCATCTTCATAGCATATTGAAAGGGAGTTAGTTATACAATTAAAACAATCATTCATATGTGAATCATAACATTGATATCATAAACGTGAAGAAGATTTATATCAGGGACAAGATAAGTGTTTCTTTTATTATAGATAACTAAAGTACAGAAAGGAATGATTTCACCTGAGTCTTCCTTTCGCAGGCTCCAAGCGGAACCGTCCTCTGGATTCGTCCAGTATCAAAACTTCAACAAACTCCTTCCATGACTTACTCCAAGATATCTCAAGTAGTGGAAAGACATCATAACTCAAGGAAACAAGGGTTTCCTGTAATGGGGGAAGTGTTAGAGGCACAAGGATCTTCAGACCTAGTCAGGGATAATCTTGGCAGAGTGATTTTTCTCTCTCTCTTCCCCTCCTTAGGCCTTCCCATTGAAGCCTTTTTATACTTCTCCCAAAGTAGTTTTTTAGCTGGGAATTCGTTGGGAACAGTTGGGACACAGGCACTAATAGGTAATCAACAGGTAAAACCCGTGATCTCCACCCGAAATTAAAAAGATTTATTTTTTTTTAAGTGTTTTAAGACATATATGTGGGTTGGGTATACACAGACTCGCGTACACACGCGTTTAGCTCAGGGCAATCTTGCGTATAGGGAATAAAACACTATTTTTTAAGTATTTGGACTAGGTCTGGAAGGAGGGGTTGCCCTAGGCCATGAGTGCAACATCACAAACATCAAGAGTGAGATTTGGAGCTATAACAAGTGCCCCCTAATATATGAGGTCAGAAGGGGTGCATGATGGCCGAAATGTATTAAGTAAGTACATGGAAAGGAAACCTGTCCAAAACTTAGAAGGACTTCACCAGAGTTCAGCCTGCCAAGCCACAAAAGGAGATCAGAAAGAAACACTATCTGAGGTGGGCATACCCATGCTCAGAGAAAGTAAAGCATGTCTGCATATCAAGTACAAGCAGATCCACTAAGTATACAAGTATAAAAGACTGGAAAATACATAATGGATCATCTGATCATGATCAAACAAGTACATGTCTGAATATCATATAGGAATGTCAATGATGCTGAAGGATGAAGCAGATCACTCATATCAAACACTGATCCCACAAGTACCAAATGAACATGATGGAGTAAGATGGTACTATACTATAAACTTAGGTGCCAGCATATAGAATGTCGCCATGAATGATTGCAACATATAAGGTGGAGTGGTATCAACTAGCAGCAGCAAGAGAAACTATCAAGTGAACCAATGAATGCTGATGCAACCTAAGGTCTTCACTGACTGCCGTGGTACATTTCTACACTATGGGAATAAATGATCTGAAGTCGACCATGTGAGAAATCATTTGATTACCGGTCATTGATGTATACCGTTAATAGACATGAGACTACTCATCAATAATGATAATGAGTGTCAAGGTACCCAGTACAATCTAACAAGTGTGAATAGATGAGTTGGAGTCAAACACCTGTAAGAATCTATCAATCAGGAGACAATGATGGTTTCCCACTGTCGATAGCAAAGGATCTGCCACTAATGACTGCAAACCCCAAGGTACTACCAAATGAACTTTAGATATTTTCCCCAGAGCAATGAATTGTAGTCGATAGGGAAAGATCCACTAGAAGGAAGGCATTAAGGCATCCTTCATCAATCTAGTGCGAGTGTAACCCGTAGGCCAATAATGTGGAGGGAATCAGACGAAAAAAGATGTAGTAACCTGACTGAAGCATATTTCCGGCGTACACAAGATGTGGCTAATGCACAACAGAAACCCTTTGAACCAACCAATAACGAAAGCTGTCATAGAGGCAAGGTATCCACCAATAGGGTCAAATGGAAACCAAGGTACTGCACTAATCCCAATGTGTGATAATGTAAGTTGATGTCGAACACAAGGGAAACCACTCAGTCAAATACCCATAATATTGATCGATGTTGAGCACAAGGTGACCTATCAATAATGAAAATAGGGCTAGGGTGCATCTCTAGGCCTGTCCTCCGAGCAAGATGTCGTCGTTGATAAGGACAAGATCCGCCAACAAGAATTCAATGGAGACCTTCTCAAACTGGCACGAGTAAAGGACCAATATAGCTAATGTGATGATAGACAAGACACTAACAACTAGGGATGACCGACTGAAAAATGAGTCAAGAGACACCGCATAGAAGCCGACTCAGGCTAACTTCCCTTGAACAAAATCACGACTTAATGTGACTATGTGGCAGCATATGATGACTCTATATAAGTTCGTCATGCAGGAGGCACAAACGAACCCTCCATATGATTGGAAGAGATAACCAATCAGGGGAGAACTGACTCAATAACAAGGTTAAGGCATGCCTAAGTCAAACTAAATCCTACCCAAACGGAGGAGACTTTGTTTTTGAGTGCTTTGTTCAAGGGCGACACGATTGACTCTAGCTGCCAACAATAAGTGGAAATACTGTCCCGTTCCCACTCTTTTTTGGAATATATGATTTTTTTTGTCTTTTTCTTTAAGATGGAAAAAGAATAAAAGAATGCTATAGTACAGTGGAAAGAATGAGTGTCGGTGAAACAGATGATCTAGTTCCTAGGATTGGAACTTGTAGAAGTCAAGGGCATGCAAGTTTGATTTTGTAGTCGACATGGTCAAAAAGTTGGCTTAAACACGAGTCCAAGTGAAGCTGGCTCAAGGCCAAAAGGTGCAAATAGTCAAAATGCAATGCAGTAGTACAACTCAACACAAAGGAGCCTCTAGGGTATAAGGCCAGAACGAAGCAAAGAAGTAAAGAGGAATGATTCTTCATCACATAAGTTATGGAAGGACTATAAAGGACTCCTGAGCCTACTCAAATCGAAGCAGCATGGGCAACAATTGTCAATGAGGTGCTAACTATGATGCCCATGAAAAGGATGGCTCTACCATCATCTCATGATTTAAAAATTCGGCAAGTGAAGATGGTTTATGAACTGTAACGCGATGGGATCGACCCTATGGCAAGTGTATCGAGAAATGGAGGCTAGAATGCATAATGCAATAGAAAAAATGGTTTCCCTAACCTATATGCCAGTGAGAAAACGATACCTGCCATGACGGGTTAGCAGTCATGGAATCCTCTCGAAACTGTCGAAAAAGCATCGAAAATGTCCTGAAAATCAAACCATTCTCGACATTCCAAGCTCCCAAGTTAAAAGTTACATGAGACAAAACAAAATCAAGTTTTGAAAAAATTTTGCATTTTCAAAGCCTATAAAATATTTTTTGGACTTACCATTTTCACCATTTGATTTGAGAGTAAAGGAGTGGAGCAAAAGGAGAAAACTTTTCCATACGCCAAATTCAATCGTTCAAATCCTCCCAAAATCACGAGGTAACCCTTAAACTTATCTTGCATTCAATTATGACTAGTTTTAGAATTTTTGATTCAAATTTAACCATTGAATTATTGCCAAAAATTTTGTTGCGGCGTATATGCAGGTTGGCTATGAGCAACCCGCGTATATGCAGGCCCTAGACGCGACTGTGTATGAAACAAACCCGCGTATACGCCGTGAAAACTTTAAAACAAAAATCTAACGGTAAAAATTTGTTTTTTCTTCATGATGTCAGTCACTTGGAGAGAAAGAGAGCATGCCTTAGTGGATGATGAGGTTATGAACAATCCTAATGCCTTGGATGCCTTAAGAAGATTCAGTTTGCTAAAGTTCTTTATAATGCCAAATATGAAAGCAAACACTCACCTGCTCAAAATTCTCATTCACTACTGGAGCATCGAGGATGACTCATTTATGATTGATCAGATGCCGCTCAAGATAGAGGTTGAAGACATTTATTTCATCATAGGCCTTTCCTGGAGGGGAGAGGTGGTACATTCTATGGGTAGATCATGAGGCAGCCTCTAGATCGAGGACTATGTACATATATATTTTCGGGGACATCCAGAAAAGGTTGGAAGTCAAATTCCAATAAAGCATGTGGAGACTTTAGCACTGAGGATCATCCTATTCACTATAGCTAGAGTGAATGGATCAACTTCCTTGTATTAGGCTTCACGGCTAGCCATGAGCTTGGCGATAGACTGTCTCACCACCGTGTTTGACTAGTGTACTCCTCTTCTTGCCAACCTGAAAAGCTAGCTTACTTCTATCAAGAAAGGGCAGACCAAAAACTTCAGATATGGAACCATTTTGTGCTCTTTCTTCTTTGAGAGGGTCCCATCGCTCCATCCTAGAGTATCAGTTTTGATCATCACCCCATGAGATCCATGGATGGGCAGGTGGGCTGACTTGATGAAACACCTAGGAGGTGGGGACATTCCACGAACTACATTTGATGATGACTTCTTCTCCTGGTGGGAGCAGCAGATCATTTCCATAGACGACTACCCTTATGCTGGGCTGGACTTTCGAGGAGATCCAGGTCTAGCTTTACCACCAACCGTAGCATGGGGCGATATAGGTAAATGTTTTTTGATTTTTATGATTTTTTATAATTTTTCAAGTATAAAAATAAACTTTGAAAAATATTTTCGATAGGATTCAAATGACTAATATGATGATCATTTTCCAGATATTGGGCCAGTGCGACCAGATGGGTTCCCATGTCATGGACATCACAGCCGGGGTGCCAAAGAGGTGGCTGTGGAGACAGAACGATTTCTTCACACAGTTCAACAACACTTGGTGAGACTAATTCACCGAGTACTGATGGAGGCCGTAGAGGATCTTCCTATAGATATGCAACGTCATGTGGTTAGCATGCCACGAGACCGGGTTCGCACTCGTAGGCGTGTGGCCAAAGTTGTAGTTGCCTACCTAGTTGCTCATCCTAAGCCGGGGCATTAGATGTACTGGACATGATTATGGGCATTTGAGTCCCAATTTTTTGTATATTATTTTGGACACACTTATGTACACTCGAGATATTTTATGAAATATATATACAGTTCGACTTTTTGATGCATGATTTTATTGTGATGAATGAATGATGTGCCAGTCTAATGCTTGATTAGTGATAGAATCGGCTAACCAATTATGAGATCTTGGAATGTGCAAATAATTAATGTAAGTAAATGATCTTTGCAACAACCTCACTCTTAAATACTGGCGATATAAACATGGATCCCTTACCCGATAAATGTTATTCAATTGTGACACTATCAATTGTGAATCAAGATAAACTACCAACGAATCGATTTCATAAGAAATTGCTTCAGATAGTAAATTAATGACGGCAGTATACTCAGCCATATTATTTGAAGCGGGACGAATGCATACTCCTCTTGACACCATCAACTAACCAGTTGGATGGTAGAGTACCCAAGCTGCAGTAGTGCGGTTCCGAGTGTGCCGACTAGCACCATCGGTGAATCCAAAATAGACCAAGTCATCCATCAACACCTGTCACAGTAGACCAAAAGTGTCAATATCAAAAAAACTCCCGATAAGATATGTAAAAACATACAAAATGTATAAAGAAGCCATTTCCTAGTTGCTACTTAAGCAAAGTACTTCTTGAGGTAGAGCCCATTTCAGGGCTTTGCCAACTTGTTTCCTTCAAAATCGATTAAATCATATGCCCCTTCAAAATCGAGGCTGCCTTGGCTCGGACCTTGTCCTGCCCAGCTAGCACTGTGCATTTCTAGAAGTGAAGGCTCTACCTTCCCCCTAGAAATTGTGCAATTCTAGCCCAACATTGACCTCCAGGATTACATTGCACAATTCTTGGAGGTAGTATCCTATTACCCCAGAAACGACGCAATGAAGTTTGCTGGTGATAGGTCACTGCTCACTCAATTTGCGCACTGCACAATTTCAGTCCTCAGAAGGCTAGACTAGACTGTGCATTGCATAGTTCCAGTACTCAATCAGAACCCCAACAGCCTGGACTATGCCTTGCACAGTTTTGGCAGTCAGTCTCCAGGCTCCTGGTGAAAATTGTGAAATCTTCACAGACAAACACACAGGTATTTGCATGTCAGTCCTCCAGTTTGTTTTGGTTTACAACTGACAGATTTCTTTTCTATGTCTCTAGGTATCACAAGTGTTCATATTCCTCTTAGAAGCATAGATAGAATGGCTTCTAGGAGAGCATAGTCGAAGACACCATTCGAAGCACAATTGGGGATGTAGTTGATCAAGTGTCTATGAACTTTCCTATCTATGAAGACATCAACTTGTTCATGGACAAGGATATCAGGATAAAATGGCATCAATGTCACAACAAGAAGAACCATTAGTAGTAGTAGAAGGTAGCACACCTGCATGCGACAAGTGCAAGAGGAAGGTTGTTGACAACACAGAGGCTGAACAAAGTTGCAAGCTCAAGCAAATCCACTTGTGATGAAAGAAACTTTGGAGACTGAGGCTATGAGGCAACAACATGACAAGAGGATCATGTGAAGCCAAGGAGAGAGAAACAGAGAAGGAGTTGCAGGTTCTCAAACGGAAACTCAAAGAAGAACAGGAGCTACATAGACAAGAGAAGGAGTAGCATCAGGAACAAGCACAACATACATAAACCGATGAAACTGCACCCATAAAGGTTATGGACCCATCCAACAGCTGGCATGGAGAAAATAGGGTGAGCAGCATTGTCGATTTCATGCAAATGTATTCAAGGGCATGGATGTCATTATGCCCATGCATGCGATCCCATCCATTTGGCACACTCACCGAGGCGATGACAAGAAGAAAATCAACTGGAGCTAAACATGTATTTTGACAAGTTGATGTGCATGGTCATTAACACACACTTGAAGATGAGCACAGGCACTATGCATCAGTATGTTGATGGTCCATTTGCACTCAAGACAATGATGCACATATTATCATATGAGTTGGACAAAGGAGCCATAGCAGTGTACCTAGATGCAATGGAGGCAAGAGTTCACTTTCAGTAGGATTTCACCATTGAGCACACGGACACCATCATGGACGACCAAGCTTGGCATTAGTTCGCCACCATTGATCATCACAAGCATGTCAAAGAGTTTGTTTCACCACAACTATCTGAGTTTTAGTGATAGCTTGCATGGCTTGTTCAAGCCTATTTTGTCTCACATGGGTACATGTGTATATTAGATGTAACGTCTTGTAAATTGAAAGTCCAAGTGTCGATAGTTGAATGTAATAGTCATATGGTAGGTGAAGAGTCACAAAGGGGAATATCAAGGGTCACCCCACCCTTTGCTATAAATAGAACCTCATAACTCATTGTAGAGGATTTTGGTCAGCCAAGCTTCCGATAGGAGTATCTTAGAGAAATCTTGGAGAGTATTGTAACGAGCCTTGGCTTCTCCACTGTGTAGAGCTATTATATCTCTTTGGAGGAGTAGGCAGCAATCACTGTAGCTTTCCACTGTCAAAACTAGTGGTTGGTCATGTTTGTATTGTATGACTAGAACTTTCACTTCTTAATATAATAGAGCCATCACGTTTCATGAATGTGTCATATTGTATTTCAGCTATCTTGTTTAGTCTAAATGATATATTTATTTGTTTGCTTACGCATGCATGTGTAGCTATTTTATGTATATGTATGTATGAATCTTACTGAAATGTGTTGTTGGTTTAACCATCACTTTGGATTGCTAGATTACTTGCCTTCCATGTTGTGATGAATATTTTCTCATGTGTTCCCTTCTTAACTCCATGCTTTCATAGGTTTCCAAGGGGTGCACTCACCTCACCCACCTTGGGTTAGAACCGCTCATGCACCTTCCTCAACTTGTTGCATATGTCACACCCTTGCTACCAACAGGGACATCTTACTTGCCTCTGTGTGAAACCGCGATCAAGGTGATACTGTACGACCCACTATTGGGACTCCAACACCAAACGGTCTATGGTCTAGTTGGGACTACTTACCAGGGAGATCCCCTAACATGTTGGCGGGTCCACCACCCTCAACTTTTTGGTGCTAGAAGGAGGGCTAAATGACAAGTTGATTCCTCATATATGTTTTGAATCTCTGCATATCTATCATAACTAACTACAAATTTTCTCTTCCGGAGTGTATGTCTTATGGAAACAACTTCATTATCTCAGAAAATCTCTTAGATAACTTGTCACATAAAACATACGATGGTGGAGGCCACGTAGCCTTGGTTAGGCATGCATTCATTATTGTAGGCTCATGCGAAAGACATGGAATCTTTGAAGAATACATTACCTGCGCGTTGTTCATCTACACACTTCACGAGAACCTAATGCACTGGTGTGCCATGTTGCCTGAAAAATATATTCATTCTCTTTCTCATCTGGTTGCAGAGATAGACCGTGATTTTAATCACTTCAACTGTAAAGCACCCAACAAAGAAATTATGGAATTACAAAAAGCACCCGATGAATCCATTGAACAGTTTCACACACACTTTTGTAATCTTGCATACCGATTTCCTGAAGATGAAATTGATTGGGAATTTCTCGATGGAAGATTTGAATATCTTATTCACATATCCGAAAATCCAAAATTCTTGAAATCATTTGAATCCTGCTCAGCATGCTTCAGTAATGGAGTTGCACAATCACAGACAGGCACAGTTTCTATCACAAGTGACTGTCCGCCTTCACCTCATGAAGCAACTCCATCATCGCAGAGTGATGTGGGAGATTATGCACACACATCTATTGAACTATCACATCCTTCCACCCCACTTTCTCTTGATATCTGTGTAGATTTGGCTTGCAAGCCTATTGGTTGCCACGTGGATTTATTCCCTCAAACTACATCCCTGTGTTTTGTTGATCCTCCGGATTGTGCTGTCTTGTGTTCTTCCATTCTGGACTCCTCACCTATTGCGAACAAGGATCAAGCTATTGAAGGATTTAGTGTTGTGCAACCAACCTGCGCCATCATTCATGATGAGTATTGTGCAACAATATAAAGAAGAACTCACGGTGAAGGATGAATCCCTTCCATATGTGCCTCATCTGCTTTATCCTAACATCGCTTGTGATTCTGCCACTACTGATTTCCCCTGTGAAAACTCATTTCCAGATGTTTCTAGTTCCAATCGTTCACAAGACACGTTGGATGTCAGTCTATCATTACATTGTGGAGAGGACACATCTTCCTCAAAAAATCTGTCCTATCTGTCATCTGTCATTTATGAAAGCACAGAGGGTGAACATCCTTGCTTCTCATCTACCCCTCTGCATGATTCATCAAATCATGAGGATTCTGACGAACATCCTAGATTTTCTGATCTTGGTTGTCGTGATATCTCTACTTCTTCATCTGATCATGATTTTGATTCAATCATTGTTAATCCATCTAAGCCACTGGTCTATGATGATCTATTTTTCGATGAAGTCGAAACCTCGCAAACTGTCAAGGCACTTCAGCCCGAGTTGATGGTCATGTCAGACCCTCCCTGTCTTGAGGTTGGTTTCACTTCTGATCAGGAGCTTGTTGAAACACACAAGGCTCCTCATCACTCTCTGCTTTGCATTAAAGATCAATCTAACGCTCATATTTCGCTTCCTCCACTTGAACTACATGAACCCATTGCTCATGCAATTGAGGAATCTTACACAGCAAGAAAACTTGCACAACCTAAGTGGTCTAAATTTCTCACATTTACTTTCATGTCACAGTCAAGAGAATGCATACACTCAACATCTACATGCAGTGTAGCACAACACCATTGCAAGTCCACAGAGTGCATGTCATGTGCTTTCACTCATTTTTTTTCTATGGACTCTTGTAAGTATCACTTCACGTGAGGCGACCCATGCACTGTTAGCTTAGGAGTAGGAGTAGTATTTTCTTTGAGTTGTTTGCTTGCATGCATGTTTGCATCTTTCTTTGTGTGTTTGCTTGCTTGCTTTTTTGTTTTCTTACTCACTTTGCATACGCATTTGATTCTACTTATTGCTTTTCATTTTGTTTTGTTTGCTTGTTTTCGTTCGTAGGTTAGTTTCGCATGGACTTTGTGTGACTCTTAAAACAAGCCTGGGTAAAGTACAAGAGGACTTGTACAACTATTAACATTTGGTTATTTGTTGTCCACTCTCTCATGAAGAACTTGTTACTTTTATTCCATGATATGTAATGGAAAATATGTATTGTTTGAAGTGAACCTTGGTGAAAACACAACACTTCTATGCGAACTAGGATCACCTACTCTAGTCGGTTGCTTTTGGGTTAATCATGGTCAGCTCAGTCAAGTAGAGTAAGGTGAGGGGGAAAACTTTAACAAGCATATTAGGGGTATATATAAACTACTTCTCTGAAGGAAAAACCTCTTCTGCTCTCAATAAGTTGGGATCCATCTTCCGCCTCTAAAATGAATAAGTGATATGCATAGTTATGAAAAAAGAAGAAGATGAAAATGTGGAAAAAGTTTGAAAAAATGAAAAATGAATAAGGTGAAAGAAGAGAAAGGCTTCCTATGCAGAGAGGTGATACAAGTAACTTTTTATGGTACTGACTATGCTTGCTGGCAGCGGAGTGATGTTTGTGTTCCCGCGTGACTTTGCTGAGGCATTGTCTAGGCTTGTTAGTAGGAGAGCAATGCGAGAGATGAAAACTTAAACTCTGACGATCATAAGGCTTGTGAATCAATATACCCCTCATTCCCAATCAAAACAACTGTGTTGGCTTGGCTTGGAATGTGTGTCGACCGACCAAGGGCTTGGTAGATGCTACATCTTACAATCAAGAAATTTTGGAAACCAAGACGAATAGAGACCTGAACAATACTTTTAGAGATGTTAGACTTGCTTTTCACAAACAAGGTCCATTCAGAGAGCTAGAGTTCTACCAGTGTGTCACCAATTTTTGTAGTGGCTACAACCATGCTCCAAAATTTTGCCTCAACTTCATTTTGGAGCCTCCCTACCAACCATCCTCAATAGCATGTCTTGTACTGTCAATCACATCAGCTTTAGTTGTTTCATAAAGTCTTGTTAGCCTGTGCATGCAAGTTTGTTCCACCTCCTTCATAGGCTAATTTCCAGACTTAGTGCCAGTTGTTGGTTGAGAATATCACTCTGGGAATTGTGCAATTCTAGAGGGGAACCGACCTTCCCTCCAGAAATTGCAAAAACCCAGCTGGACACCCAACTGGGCTCCAAAATTGCGCAATTCTTCCTGACAGTCTTCCTCTCAAAAATTGCGCAATTCATCCCAGGATGGCTGCTCAGCCTAGAAATTGTGTGATTATGGGAAAAATTCATCTACTGCTCCTAGAAATTGTGCAATCCCTCTGGGACATCCAACCCAACAACTAGCAAAAATTATGCAAATCAGCTAGGAAGCTTGGTGGGCTCAGAAATTGCGCAATGCAGTCAGACAAGCCTCCTTGAGAAAATTGTGCAATCTGACCCAGGACAGTTTCTCAGTCCAGAAATTGTGCAATACTTGGAGACAGTCACCTGTTCCTCCCAAAAATTATGCAATCCCTCTAGGACATCCATATTTGCTCAGCCCAGGAACTATGTAAATTTTCATCCCAGGCTCACAGACTGATGCATGTGCCTTCAAGTTGATCGGTTCCTTCTGGGACCGAGAAAAACTAATTTCCATGCATGGACTATTTTTCCCAAGGTAGCATGCAAAGGAATCCCTCGATTTAGGGATCCATGTTTAGCAGTTGGAGGTTACATGCAATGCTCATTTTAGAAACCTCTCACCAAGTGTCATTTTTCCTAGATTTGTGGCATGCATGTCATAACCTCAATTTTATCAAAACTTACAAACCAGACACTATAGAGCTCATTCCTCACATTGATCTTGCAACTCTAACATCCCAATCGCATCTAGGAGTCATCAGCACATTCAGCTTAGCTATTTTGGGGAAAGCCCACTTTTCATGTCTTGAGTTGTGCTTATGCCGTTGTTTGTGTTTTGGTTTATGTGAGTGTTGTCTGCTTGATATCAATGAGCACTTGCTGCCGTTTGATGTATGTTAGCGTGTAGAAGCACCATTTCAATGTTCTTTCACATCTCACTGCTGTCACATGCATGACATTATTTTTGCATCGACGATCGCCATTGCGGTGACTCGCTTCACACACATGCATGCTTTTTCATTTTATGAATCCCGCACTTACTATTTTCATGCATGATCATTCACTCTTGTTTACACTCATTATCACCATGCATTCAGACTTTTCATGTTTCTAGTCGCCCATTGGCGGATCTAGGTTGCCTTGGCCCAGACCTTGTCCTGCCCAACTAGCACTGTGCATTTCCGGAAGTGAAGGCTCTACCCTTCCCCCAGAAATTGTGCAAATTTGGCCCAACCCTGACCTCCAGGCTTGCATTGCAAAATTCTTGGAGGAAGTGTCCTACTGGCCCCAGAAACTGGGCAATGCAGTTTGCGGGTTGCATGTCACTGCTCACTGAAATTGCACATTGCACAGTTTCAGTCCTTAGCAAGCTAGGCTGGACTATGCATTGCATAGTTCCAACACTCAATCAGCCTCCTGATAGCCTAGACTATGCCTTGCGCAATTTTGGTAGTGAGTCTCTAGCCTCCCAGTGAAAATTACACAATATTCATAGACAACCACACAGGTATGTTACATGTTAGTCCTCCAGTTTTTTTTTGGTTTTCAACTGACAAATTGCTTGTCATGAGCTTTTCTATGTCTCCAGGTATCATAGGTGTTCATCTTCCTCTCAGCAGCACAAGTACAATGGATTCCAGGAGAGTAGAGTTGAAGACACCATTCAAAGCACAACTGGGGATCAAGTCGATCAAGTGTCTATGAACTTGCCTATCGATGAAGACATCAAGTTGTTCATGGACAAGCATATCAAGATGAAATGGAAGTAGCATCATAGAAAGAAGCACCATCAGCAATAGCAGAAGGTAGCACACATGCATGCGACAAGTGCAAGAGGAAGGTTATTGATAGCACAGAGGTGGAATAAAGTTGCAAGCTCAAGCATATCCACTTGTGATGAAAGAAACTTTGGAGACTAAGGCTATGAGGTGATGATGCGACAAGAGGATCGCACGAAGGCAAAGAGAGAGAAAAAGAGAAGAAGCTGCAGGTGCTTAAGCGGCGACTTGAGGAAGAACATGAGCTGCACAAATAGGAGGAGTTGCAGCGGGAACATGTACAACATGAGGCGCAGCATACATAGACCGATGAAATTGCACCCATACAGGTTATGGACCCATCCAACAGCTGACATGGAGCAGATAGGGTGAGTAGTGTGATTGATCACATGCAAGGGTATTCAGGAGCATGGATGTCATTATGCACATGTGTGCGATCCCACCCATTTGGCACACTCACCGAGGTGAAGATAAGAAGCAAGTTTGACTGGAGCTGAACATGTATTTTGACAAGTTGATGTGCATGGTCACCAGCACACACTTGGAGATCAACACATGCACTATGCATTAGTATATTGCTGGTCTAGCTGCACTCAAGACATTGATGCACATATTAGGAGACGAGTTGGACAGAGGAGCCATAACAGTGTACCTAGATGAAACAAAGGCAAGATTTCGATTTCAGTAGGATGTCACCATTGAGCACATGGACACCATCATGGATGACCAAGCTTGGCATCAATTCACCACCGTTGATCATTGCAAGCATGTCAAAGAGTTGGTCTCACCACAACTATCCAAGTGTTAGTGATAGCTTCCATGGTTTGTTCAAGCTTATTCTGTCTCACATGGGTAAATGTGCAGATTGGATGTAACATCTTGTAAAGTGAAAGTCTAAGTGTCGATAGTTGAATGTAACAATCATAGGTTAGGTGAAGAGTCATGAGGGTAGGTGAAGAGTCAAAAAGGGGAATGTCAAGGGTCACCCCACCCTTTCCTATAAATATAACCTCATAACTCATTGTAGAGGCTTTTGGTCAGCCAATCTTCCGATAGGAGTATCTTAGAGAAATCTTGGAGAGTATTGTAACGAGCCTTGGCTTCTCCACGGTGCAGAGCTAGTATATCTCTTTAGAGGAGAAGGCGGCAGTGACTATAACATTCCGCTGTCAGAACTAGTGGTTGGTCATGCTTGTATTGTATGACTAGAACTTTCACTTCTTAATATAATAGAGCCAACAATGTTTCATGCATATTTGATATTGTATTTCAGCTATCTTGTTTACTCTAAATGATATATGTATCTGTTTGCTTGGACATGCATGTGTAGCTATTTTCTGTATATGTATGTATGAATATTACTGAAATGTGTTGTTCGTTTAACCATCACTTTGGATTGCTAGATTACTTGCCTTCCATGTTGTGATGCATCTTTGCTCATGTGTTCCTTTCTTAACTCTGTGCTATCACATGTTTCCAAGGGTTGAAATTACCTCACCCTTCATATGTTAGAACCTCTTATGCACCTTCCTTGACTTGCTGATTATGTCACACCCTTGCTACCAATAGGGACATCTTACTCACCTCTATGTGAAACCGCAGTCAAGGTGAGATCGTACGACCACTACTGGGACTCCTAAACCAAACGGTTTGAGTTCTAGTTGGGACTTCTTACCGGGAGATTCCCTGACATGTTGGCAAGTCCAGCACTGTCAACAATATCTTTCTAGAACATGGTTTTCACACCTGCATCATCCATATTTCTTACAAAAATCAGATTTATGGCCAATGTAAGAATATGCAGAACCCCTGGAACTATTCTAATCCTTCCACCTTGCAACTTCAACTTGGCTTTTCTGTGTCTAATGATTCTAACCTTCCTGTCATCCCATAAGAAGACATCACCACCATCATATTTCTCATACTCGCAGAATCACTCCCTATGGGGAGTGAAGTGAAAGGATCCACTTGAGTCAATAAACCATGCCTCCTGATCTACATGTGTACTTGAAGAAGAAGCCAAGTACACATCCCCATCTTTGTTTAAGGTGGTTTTCACCTCTGTAAAAGGAGCATCATCATATCCATTTCCTTTTTTAGGAGCTTTAGATCTACAGTCCCTTTTTTAGTGCCCTTCCTTTCGCAAATTTCAACATACCTTTATAGGTTTTCCTGGAGATTTAGATCTCCCACTCGAGGACTTGTTTTTGTTTATGTTCTAGAACCATCCTCATATAGACAAGGAATCTCCATTCTAGCTCTTTATATTTTTCTGTCTCATCTCCTCTGACAACAAGGATGAGACTATTTCATCAAACTTCAAGGTACTTGTATTGCTACCTATAGCAACAACTAGACTATCCATGAATCTAGTAGACAACACAACAAACTGATGCACTTATCTTTATCTGAAATTTTTATATCAACAAATAAAAACTCTCTTACCATAGTATTAAAGGCATTCAAATGCTCTACCACCAAGTCTCCATCCTTCATCCTTGGGTTATACAACTTTTTCCACATAATAATTTGTTCACCAGAGACTTAGATTAGTAAAAATTCCCTAACTTGACGCATAAATCCTTCGGCGTAGCTTCCCTTGATACATTCAACAATATAGAATCTGAGATGCACTATCATATTAATCTATTTTCCTTTCAATCCAAATTTTCCCAGGCTTCTGCTGATATTGTTGTTGGTTTAGTACTCGGCTCTACTACGATCCACTTATCTTTATCCACCATCAGATCCTCCATCTTAAGATTCCAAAACTCAAAACTCTGACATTAAATTTCTCGATCTCTATCTTTCCATTGCTTTTCATCGTATTTCACCGTAAGAATCAATCTCGCAAATCTCCCACTAAACAGGGTCTACGACAGGAATTTGCAAAAACCCTAAGCAGCAAAGGCATCCATTTGAAGTGAAAAAAACTTTGATAACAAATGTAGGTTTTAACCCTATACATAAATTACCTACAAACAAATTCTTAAAAATAGAAAATATACAATGGAGAGAAACACAAAACAAATACATAGATATTTTCCCCCAGATCCCAAAACTGGGACTACCAACTTGTTTTTTCATTATGTTCCTTTCAATGCTACAATACATGCATATATATATCTATATATATATATATATATATATATATATATATATATATATATATATATATATATATAGATATATATATATATATATATATATATATATATATATATATATATATATATATATATATATATATATATATATATATATATATATATATATATATATATATATAGATAGATCTCTCTCTCTCTCTCTCTCTCTCTATATATATATATATACATGTTGAAGCTTTCATAAACACTAGATTAGAACATAATCATAGTTCCCTTGACTGTATCTACAAAATACTATGGGAAAAAAACCATCATGCCCAAAACCATGTGAAAAACCCATGAACAAACCCATAGTTAAGTTCGCCCACCTAATATGGGGTAAATAAAAATAAAAAATCCTGGGGTGTTTCCCCTAATCCATGTGTAGGGGGGCTATCATCCCCCTGAAACCCCTCAACAGGGGGGTTGCGCCCACCTGTGACCCCCTTGTTGTGCCCGACACAATGAAGAGGGGGGCTGCCACCCCGTCATGACCCCCTGTGCGTGCGATTAGTCATGGAAAGAATATAGCACACCCAATAGATGGCTACTTTCAGTCTCAAAGGAAAATAGATATATGGTGGGAATATGTTAAGCATGTCAAAGGCATAAGGAAAGAGGAGTTGATGTGGGAAGAATTTGAAAGAATATTTAAGAAGAAGTACATGTATGAGAGATATTATGATGGAAATACCAAGGAATTTTATGAGCTTAGGATGGGTTCCATGATAGATGAAGAATATATGACTATATTTCTAGAGCTGTTGAGATATGTTTCCTACCTCAAGGATGATAAAGAAAAGATACAAAGGTTCATGAATTGATTTCCATTATCATTCAAAGAGCAGATTGAATTTGATGAGCCTCAATCATTGGAGGAAGCCATCAGGAAGTTGAAGCGTTGTTATGAGAAGTAAAGGCACAAACTTGAGCTCAAGAGTGACGGGTAGGGTAATGAGAAGACTAAAGGAAAATGACCCAAGAAGTGAGGAAGATCTCAGGATGTAAGTGTGAAGGAAAATGTGGCACCTCATAAGAAGTTCAATGCATCTAATAAAGGATGTGGGTCTCAACCTATGGAGACAAAACATAAAGGTAGTAGGAGAGAACCATTGAAATATTTGATTTTTGGTAGAGAAAATTGTAAGAAGGATTCTCCTTTATATTAGCGTGGAAGACCTCATATCTATAGTGCTCAAGAGGCGCAAACCATTGGGGATGTAGGTCAGAGCATTCCCCAGATCAATGTAGCAGTTGATAATAGTCAAGAACATCACCAGGCATCCATTATCGATTTGGAAGTGTATGTAGAATCTTGGTTGGTGCAGTTGTCTATGGGGACCAAGATAAGAGTTCATTATTGGGTGAATTCTTGTGCATTTGATCTTAACGACATGTCTACAACAAAAAATATGAATTTTCTTATGTTGGGTTCATATAGCATGCTTTTGGGTATGGATTGGTTGTTTATTCACAGGACCAAGGTAGATTTCATGACAAGGCCATTAAGTGTAAATATGAGGATGGAGAAAAGAGAGACTTGCATGAAAAGAAGAAGCCTACGTCAGTGAGGATGGTTACAACTATGCAAGCTAAGGGGAATCACAGAAAAGGATGTTTTTCTTTTTGCAGTACATGTTTCCAGTGACAAAGGGAATGAGGATGAGGATGATGAGGAGGTATCCTATCTTCAAGCAGTTTCAGGATGTGTTTCCTAGAGAGATTCCATAGTTTCGTCCTCATAGAGAGGGGGATTTCTCTATTGAGCTAATGCCAGAATCAAACTAGCATCTAAGGCACCATATAGGATGACCACCCTTGAGTTTGTGGAATTGAAGTTACAGCTTAAAGAGATGCTTGATAATGGATACATAAGAGCAAGCATGTCTCCTTGGGGAAAATGTGTATTATTTTTAAAGAAGAATGATGGTAACCTCATATTGTGCATTGATTATAGGAAGCTCAACAAGGTGATTATTAAGAAGAGGTATCCATTGCTTTATATTGATGATTTGTTTGATCAATAGAAGGGAGCAACAATATTTTTGAAGATGGATTTGAGATTAGGATTTCATTAGGTGTGTATCAAAGAAGAAGACATCTACAAGACTAAATTTCATACAAGGTATGGACACTATGAGTTTGTAGAGCTTCCTTTTCATCTTGCAAATGCTCTGACCACCTTCATGTGTTTAATGAACAGTATGTTGCAGCCTTACCTAGATAAGTTTTTGATAGGATTTTTTGATGATATATTGGTCTTGTAACCACCCCTCCCATATTTACCCACTTTTATCAGCATGTAGGGATAAACCTAAGATTAGGGCTACTATGAAATGACTCAACCTCCTTGGTATAGTTAAGGAAGTGGAATTGACAAACCAAAACTTTACTGACTGTCCTGGGGAACTACAGGACCCACAAGAGCTAAACAACTACTCTAGGTGCCCAAACCCTGAGCTAAAAGGGCAAGCTAGAAATTTTAACCCTCCAGTTGCATGAATAACCCTGTCTCCCAGTGACTATAGTCTAGAATTCCTATTTTTGTACATGCAACCTATTATCACTCAGATTTTCCTTGAAGTTGTTAAAAGAAGGAAAGGGGTCCGAGGTAACCGAAAACCAACTTTTAAGTACAAAATCTAGCTGATCTGTACTCAAAGAGGGCTCTCTCTTTATGATTTAGCTTTGTTTTATGGGATATTAGGCTAGTTATGAAAGCTTAGGGGGTTTTGATTTTGCTTGGTGGTGGAATTCGGGAGCAGATGGATAGAACAAGGTATTTTAGGCCATTGGGCTATGGAGTCAACTGAATGTTGGCTTAACTGGATCAGGTTGATCTAACAAAGGAAAGCTTCACAGGGCAAGATAGCTAAACAAAAGACAAATGATAGCTTGAAATGGGTGAAATGGTCTTGAACAGGGAGGAAGGGCAACTAAGAATCCTTCAACAAGGTCCAAGATGATAAAAAGGGGTGTTCATTAACAAAAAGAAATTAAGTATTCTTTTTTAAATGATCACAATGATAAACTATGAAAGCAGGGAGCAATTAAGAATTCCCTACCTATAATAGCTTAGAAGAAAACATTAAGAAAATAAATGATTTTAAAGATAGAATGCAATAAAGCTCTTTCTGAAATATAACTTTTCATTTATCATTCATATATGAAACACATATGAATATTTATTAAACTAGAAAATTGTAAAAACATAAGATATAGAATACTTATTTGTTTCTTGTTTGACACGGGTATCCTGTAAAAGTCCTTTGCTTTATTACTTTGTCCAGCCAGCCATGCAAAATTTGTTCAACAACACTTCAATTCCAAAAGTAATTTGTCTACATAAATGTCTAAGAATCCACCCAAAATACTTCAAATGAAGAAGTATTTATACTAATTCTAAACTGAAATATCTTGAAGAAATATCAAGATTTGTTTTACAAATATCTCCAACTATTTTACATTATAAGAACTTAAAGAAAGGACATTAAAAAGTAATGAATCTATTTGGCACTATTTTTATGGATTTATGGTGATGAATAAGAGAAATTTGAATTTGATAGCAACTCTTAATTGATGATGAGGCATCCCAGTCACTAACTGCATCCTTCCTTTGTGCATTCTGCCCCAGAAATTCTGCAACCTTAGGGTCCAATGATACGCTTGTATATCTCAATCTGAGATAGATATGTAAAACGTGAAAGAGGTTATTGTAGATAAGTATGTTATTGAGATAAGTATATCTTAGTTTCCCAAAATTCATCTCCAGCTGTTCACAACATCTCTACAAAAAGATGTCAAAAACATGACTTGCACAAACTGAAAAATCGGTTGTGAAGACATGCACTTAGCTCCCTTTGGGTACTATCTGTGTAAAAAGTGAGATAGGTTTTTGTAAATTTTTTCTATTAGGAACAAAAACCTCCTCCATTTTCTCAAAATACTTCTTGGATTGCCCACAATAGTTTCTACAAAACTATGACTTAAACAGGAAATTTTTGAAGAATGTACCATTTCTACTTTGCTTTCATCTTTTAACCTTAAATTTCTTTTAACTATTTTTCACTCTTACTTTGGATGAAATTCATTGTTACTGGTGAAAGTGTTTTCATATTTGTTTAACCCTTAGTGTCTCCATGCTTACTTTTACTTTTTACTGTTTACTGTTTACTGCTCTGTTTTTTCATCTGTCTTCACTTTGACATGAATTTGTATGCTCTACTTTGTAAGTGTCTTCCCTGCTGTTTATCTTCATGCTAGCTCATTTACTTGACTTGGTCTTCAATCTGATACTCTCTAACCCTGATACACTTTGACTGTTCTTTACACTGTCCTTTTACCTTCACTCTATATTTTAGGCTTTTACTGTTATTTCAATAGTAAATCATTTAATTTCATGTTTCCTCTGCTTGTCTTTTAACTGTATGTTTTTCAACTGAATTCTTTGAATTTAGGGATTTTCAACGTAATTACAATGGAAATTTAGTATTTACAGATTTTCTGGAAGGAGACTGGTAAATACCTGTATTTGAGCAATTGGCAATGGAGTGCAGGTTCACTGGGTGCAAATGGTGGACTGGAGTGGCGTCAGACTGCAAATTTCAGGGTGGTTTATGGTTGGAGTATGAGCTGGTCAACTTCTCGTATTGGTTGCATGCATGGATTTTTAGAATAATGAACGAAAATATATTAACTTTGTTTTCTATGCAAAGTCAAAGTTTTTGGCGGGTTCGTGACACAGATAGGTGGCGTCAGCGAGGAGGCAACTTGACATTTTATCATTAGCGAGAGGCGGTAAGCGGGTCTCATCGCACCGCTTTTGAAGGGTGAGTGGTATTTGGGGGGAGCAACGTGATTCCATATGATGCTTGACACTTAGTAATAGGCATTGTTGACAAACCGCTCACATCATGTGCTAAAGTTCGACCAAAAGGCCCGTGCGATATGTGCGAAGGCCGTCGGATTTGAAGGATCCGATTGGACGGTAGTCGGGGTACTAAAGTGATGGATGGATAACTGAGGGTGGGCCCGATATTAATTAAAGTTTTAATCATATCGAGGGTGTTTTTATTGGTTATCAAGCTATTAATTAGTCCGGATGACCGAATTAATCTTCATTAAATGGTGGCGGGGTCGGGTTCTTAATTAACTATTGGTTAGTTAATTAATCCCTTTTTTAATTTGTTTTATGGTTATATTTAGCCATCAGGGTGGGATATATAATAATTTGGGGTTTTGTATAGTTAAAGTAATACAGGAGGGGGTAGTATTGCTTTATTATGGAATTATATAATAAAGTTAGTGGTTAATATGACCAAATGAATGGGAAAGTGCCAAGTTTAATGTTTTCAAAAATATTTCATCATATAACATATTGACTTAGGCTAAAGTGTAAAAAGGGTTTTTATGACGATTTATTTCAATTTCCCTAAGTAAAAAAGGATTTTTCTTAGGAAAAGTTTTATCAAAGGAATGAGTGATCTTAAGAGGGGGTAATGTTGATGAAAGAGACTTAAGTACTTTAGGCATTTCCAATTATTGGGCCGAGGGTCCGGTCCCTCCAAAAGTCAGAGAAATGCTCTGAGCCCCTCTAACTTTGGCAATTACCTTTAGCACTTAGGGAATTAGTGAAGATTTTAGGGGAATGAGTAGGGAAGTTAATTATTTTGACTTTGAATGTTGATGTGCCTTCCAACTGATACATGTTGTTGTCCAGTGATGAAAATTATAACATTTATGCTTTGTGCTTAACCATTTCATCACAGATTTATTCTGCAACCATCATATACTTACCCTACCTACTTAACCTATCATTTTCACTTCTTTATTAGGGTGCACTTAGACTGGCAAACCCTTTCCAAACTTTCCTTTTCTTTTACATATGAATTCCTATCCAAATATACACTTATTACGTCCAACGGCTCAGATTAAACTGTTGAGCTCCTTTTATTCACTCTACCTATCTACTTATCTTCCAAATCTACAGTGTTTGGTCATATCTTTATTCTCTATTTCTAAAACATGAAATTGAAAACGTGGAATGACCAAGATTAAACTGTTTGGTTATCATGGACTGTGGCATAGCTGACAAATTGCACACAATATTTATTATACATAAAGTAAATAGTAGTGGCATTTAGGATTGGACACTTTCATGGTAATTTTATTTTTCTTGGGGTTCATTTTCCTTCATTTTTTCTGACCTTTTCTTTATTCTTTTTACCCTTTGATTTTTCTTTTAGGGTATGCCCTCTTTACATTTTTTAATTTTTTGTTTTTCACAAATATGGAAAACATTTGCAACAAGCAAAGGTATGAACATATTTCAGAGCTAGCCCAAGTTAATCATGATATATGACACCTATTGGTATAGGAACCTAATAGTGGCTCCACTTGGGGATGGCATTTCCATGTGAAATGTCAAGAACAGTAGATCAGTGGCCTTTTGAAACTTTGATTATGATCTATAATCTTGCTCTTGTCTACTGCATTATTGGTATGTATGATAGTAATGTTTCTGGAGCTTAGGGCCTTCTCTTCGGGCTTCAACTTCATAATCTTACCATCCAATCAACACTAAACCTTTATTCTTCCTTCTTTAATCCCACTTGAGCACCTTGTAACTTGAGTAGGAATCTTCAGTCTTGATCTTTTTATCAAAAATATTCTTAACCTTTACCTGCACAACTTGAGATCTGACCTGAAACTAAAAGGGGCTGCAACCTTTAAACCAAATTAGTAAATCATCAAGATCTTAGGGCATTTTCATTGGATTCAAATCTTTAAGGATTTATTTCATAATCTAGCTAAATCAAACTAAAATTCTACCTACTCTATATTGTTTGAAAATCAGGTTGAATTAAATAATAAAAAAATGCTAATGAAGCCAATCAAGCAACTGCAGAAACAAATGAACTGCTTGATTGATTATCAGTAAAGTCAGAAGCATAATTTGATCCTGTAACCACATGATCAAAACTATTATATATGAAGGCCACTTCTGATGTATTTTGTCCTCATAGAGAAAAAATGTTCAAGAACTTGAGTTGAGAAGAACCTCCATATAATCTGCTATAGGATCAACAAAAGCATAAATTCTGATAGTTTCTTCTAGGCCTTCAATGTCTAATTTATCAGTTGTATCCTCAATACTAAATAGTTTCTTCTAGGCCTTCAATGTCTAATTTATCAGTTGTATCCTCAATACTAAACCCTAAAACTACTTCTTCAGTCTTGCTCTTGAAAGCATAATCATCCTCAATCTACAAATAAAAATGCAGTACAATTTCATCATGGTTTGGAGAAGGAAGATTTTGTAAGAATTCTTTAGGATCTCAGAAATTATATGGCTAAATTTGAGAATGCAAAAGTTTAATTTCATTTTCATATTTTTCAACAATTAAATTAAGAAAATGCATTTGAGTTTTATGAGAGTATTTTCTTGATTTGATAATTATAAACACAACTCTTAAAACATCTTCATCAAGCTGCAATTTTGATAACTCATCCTTGAATTCATTTAAAATCTCATGAAATGAAAGATTTTCCACAAACCCTATCATCATGTATCACTATTAATGCTTTGGAATATAGATTATTTGGTTGTGGAATTTCTCTCAAATTTGAAGCTCTGGATCTTCGAACAATGGAGTCTTGATTGGAAAAGATCATCAAAAGAATCAAAAGAATGATGCCTAAATGTGCATGGAGATTTTATATTTAAAATTTTCAAAAGAGATAAATTAAACACTAATCTAAGATCTTCTTTAAAATACTATATACATTAAAAGACTTTCTTGATGAGAAAGAACATAATGTCTCAGATAACAATCCAAGTTAAAAGCCTGATCTTTTCACATATTTCTTTTAGGTTCATTCCTCTAGTGGAGTCTTCATTGTAGAATTGATTTTGGAGTCACCAGGTGGATGATTTTAACCTTTGTGTGTCTGATCACTGTCCACCTTCATAGATCAGACCTAAACTTGTAAAACAATTCTGAAGAAAAAGTTAGTTCTCCAAGAAGCCATATTTCAAATTTTTTATCATTTTCTTATATAGGTATGTAAAATATGGATATGTAAAATAACTTCTAAAAATTCTTTAAGATGCTTGGAATCAAACTTCTGAGTTTCTTAAAGATTTGTTTTAACTGAGGAATTGTTCTTCCCCAGTATGGTCGCCACTATGTTATCACTCAGGTTTTCCTTGAAGTTGTTAGAAGAAGGAAAGGGGTCCGAGGTAACCACAAACCAACTTTTAAGTACAGAATATAGCCAATCTGTACTCAGAGAGGGCTCTCTCTTTATGATTTAGCTTTGTTTTATGGGATATTAGGCTAGTTATGAATGCTTAGGGGGTTTTGATTTTTCTTGGTGGTGGAATTCGGGAGCAGATGGATAGAACAAGGTATTTCAGACCATTGGGCTATGGATTCAATTGAATGCTGGCTTAAATGGATCGGGTTGATCTAACAAAGGAAAGCTTCACAGGGCAAGATAGCTAAACAAAAGACAAATTATAGCTTGAAATGGGTGAAATGGTCTTAAACAGGGGGGGAGGGCAACTAAGAATCCTTCAAAAGGGTCCAAGATGATGAAAAAGGGGTGTTCATTAACAAAAAGTAATTAAGTATTCTTTGTTAAATTATCACAATGATAAACTATGAAAGCATGGAGAAATTAAGAATTCCCTACCTATAATAGCTTAGAAGAAAACATTAAGAAAATAAATGATTTTAAAGACAGAATGCAATAAAGCTCCTTCTAAAATACGTTTTTGTTTCTCATTTGACATAGGTATCCTGTAAAAGTCCTTTGCTTTATTACTTTGTCCAGCCGGCCACACAAAAGTTGTTCAACATCACTTCAATTCCAAAAGTAACTTGTCTACGAAAATGTCTAAGAATCCACCCTAAATGCTTCAAATGAAGAGGTATTTATACTAATTCTAAACTGAAATATCTTGAAGAAATATCAAGATTGGTTTTACAAATATCTCCAACTGTTTTACATTAATAGAACTTAAATAAAGGACATTCAAAACCAATGAATCTATTTGGAACTATTTTTATGGATTTATGGTGATGAATAAGAGAAAGTCAAATTTGATAGAAACTCTTAATTGATGATGAGGCATCCCAGTCACTAACTGCATCCTTCCTTTGTGCATTTTGCCCTAGAAATTCTACAAACTTAGGGTCCAATGATACTCTTGTATATCTCAATCCGAGATATATATGTAAAAAGTGAAAGAGGTTATTGTAGATAAATATGTTATTGAGATACACCTCTCTCATTTTCCTACAATTCAGCTCCAGTTGTTCACAATATTCTCTGCAAAAAGATGTCAAAAACATGACTTTGCACAAATTGAAACATAGGCTATGAAGACATGCACTTATCTCCCTTTGGGTAATACCTGTGTAAAAAGTGAGATAGTTTTTGTACATTGGTCTATTAGGAACAAAAACCTCCTCCAGTTTCTTAAAATAATTCTTGGATTGGCCACAATAGGTTCTTCAAAACTATGACTTAAACAAGAAATTTCTGAAGAATGTACCATTTCTGCTCTGATTTCATCTTTTAACCTTAAATTTCTTTTAACTGTTTTTCACTCTTACTTTGGATAAAATTCATTGTTGCTGGTGAAAGTGTTTTCATATTTGTTTAACCCTTAGTGTCTCCATGCTTACTTTTACTTTTTACTGTTTATTGTTTACTTTTACTGCTCTGTTTTTTCATCTGTCTTCACTTTGACATGAATTTATATGCTCTTCTTTGTAACTGTCTTCCCTGCTATTTATCTTCATGCTAGCTGATTTACTTGACTTGGTCTTCAATCTAATACTCTCTAACCCTGATACACTTTCACTGTTTTTTACTATGTCCTTTTACTTTCATTGTATATTTTAGGCTTTTACTGTTATTTCAACAATAAATCATTTAATTTTGTGTTTCCTCTGCTTGTATTTTAACTGTATGTTTTTCAACTGAATTACCCTGAATTTAGGGATTTTCAACGTAATTACAGTGGAAATTTAGTATTTGTAGGTTTTCTGGAAGGATACTGGTAAATACTTGTATTTGAGCAACTGGCAATGGAGTGCAGGTTTGTTGGGTCCCTATAATACTAGTGATTACCCCATTACTATTGTAGTTATACCCCTTATTTATATTGTTGTGCCCCTATTACCCCCATATTGTTATTTCTGTGCCCCATAGAATCCCTCTATTGTTATTTTTGTGGCTTTATATTATTATTGTTAGGTCGGCTGGATTATATTGTGACCCCTTAGACTCCTATATATAGAAAGGAGGTTTCTTCATTTGTATCATCCAAGAATTGTTCATTTATGTAATGTAAAGGAGGTTGCCCCCTCGAAGAGGCTGAATTCTAAGGTTTTGATCTATCTTTTCTATCTTTTCTTGAGCTGGTTTCATAACATTTGGTATCAGAACTTTGGATTCTAGGGTTTCGCTGCTCCAAACAGGTCATCGTGGAATTTTCGCTATAACTATTTTTCTGTGACGTTTCAGAAGTCGCAAAAAAAACCCATTTGCGAAGAAATCACGCTGAACCTTGGTTCCGAATTTCAGAGCTTTTCGCACGATATTTGCGGAGATATGATCTGAGGAAGTTGGTCTTTTTGCAGACTCCTGAATTACATTCAAAACAGGTGACCTGGGGAAAATCGTCATAACTTTCTCTCTGGGGATCGGATTGAAATTTCTTAAGAAGGTACAAAAAGAGGACGCATTGTAGTTTCTTATGTATGTGTTTCAGATTCAAAGGTTGAAACAGTGACTCGTGGCATGTCGTACAAGTTCGCTCTACTGAACCAGTCTAAAAGCAATTCACTGTGGGAGATTTCACATAACTATTCCTTGGAGAATCCAATTTGGCTCAGACTTGTGGCATTGGAAAGAGGACACAGAAGGCTACTACAGGTAGCAATTTCAGAACTGGATGATTCGGAATTACAGAGATACATCAGATTCAATATCAGGCTTATATAAAGTGAAAAAAAGGTGTAGTTTTTTTTTAATTTTTGTGTAAGCTTGGTTTAACGGAATTCAAAGGGCATAGTAAAGCATTATTATCGGTAACTGATGCCCTGAGGAAAGAAAATGCAAACACCTAGTAAGGAACCTGAAAGCTCTAGCATGACTCATGAAGAAGAGGAAGAAATGCTACATGATATATCAAAATTACAAGAACAAGTGCAACAAATGTCACGCTCACAAAAGCTAACAAAAGCTAAGATAAGTGGCGTGGAATCTAAGATAAATGGTTTGGAATCTAAGATGAAGGGCATGGAAGCTAAGATGGATGATTCGAAGATAGATTTGAAGAGAGACATGGTAGATTTGAAGATAGATTTGAAGACAGACATGGAAGAATTGAAGAAGTTGCTACAAGAAAGGGTCACTAATGGTGAAAAGGTAGTAAAGGAAACTCATGATGAAAACAAAAGAAATGTTAATCATGATTCCATAGACGCTAATGTTGGATCGAAGAATCACCATATTCCAAAAATCGATATGAGGAAGTTTGATGGCAAGGATCCCGCCACATGGATATTACAGATGGAGCAATTCTTCGATCTCAATAATGTGCAAAACGCACAAAAGGTACGTATGGCAACTGTATATTTGGAACCAAATCAGTTTGTATGGTATCAATGGCTTTGCTCTCGTAAAAAATTTATCACTTGGGCAATTTTTACGGAAGAATTGATAGCACATTATGAAGATACAAAAAGCAACACTTTTTTTAGCCAATTGATAAGTCTCAAACAAAAGGGTTCAGTAATGGAGCACATTGAGGAGTTCCAAAAATTGAACATAAGGGTAAAAGATATTCCAGAGGAGCATAGGATTGATGTGTTCATAGGGTCTTTAAAGGATAATATCCAACATGATGTTCGCCTTTGGGAACCTGATTCATTAGAGAAGGCATTCAGGTTAGCAAGAAAAATGGAAAGCAAAATTATGGCAACCAGGAAGCATACCACTCACAACTATAAAGACGGAAGTGTTGTTGCCCCTAGTCTTCCACAACCTATAAGGTTGACACCACAACAATTGGAAGAAAAAAGAGCAAAAGGGCTTTGTTACAGTTGTGATAGCAAATACACTAAAGGTCATAAGTGTGCTGAGAAGAAATTATTCTACATAGATTGTGAAGAGGAAGAAGAAAAGGAGCAAGAAAGGTCAAAAGAAGAAGATATACTCCAGGAACAAAGCCTAGATGAAGAACAAATAAATCCGACCATATCTTGTAATGCATTGGCGGGAATTACCACTCCTCAAACCATCAAGATAGAAGGACAAATCAAGAAGAAAAAGGTAATAGTGTTGATTGATTCAGGAAGCACCCACAATTTTATTCATTGTAGGGTAGCAAAAGAATTGAATTGCTTCCTATATCCAGCACCAGAGTGTCAAGTGATGATTGCAAATGGAGGAACAATAAATTGCTTTGGAAAGTGCCATAATATCAAGCTATCCATGGGAGAATATGTATTGACTAGCCCAATGCTTTCCATTCCAATGGGAGGTGCTGATGTTGTACTAGGAGTCCAATGGCTACAATCCTTGGGTACAATAGCTTTTAATTTTCAAGAACTTTTCATCAAATTTTCTATGGAAGGAAAGGAAGTTGAATTAAGGGGTATTGCAGGGAAACCAGGAAAGATAATCAGCTCTAATGGCATGACAAAGCTTCTAAAAAAGGAGCAAAGAGGTGTAATTGCACAATTATGTTCGCTAGATGTTTCCACATTGGAATCATCTATTTCTCCAGATCTCCAAAAAGTCCTGGACAATCATTCCAAGGTATTTGAGACTCCAAAGGTCTCCCACCTATGCGTGATCATGATCATGCTATTCATCTGATTCCAGGAAGTGTTCCTCCAAACATCAGGCCGTACAGATATCCCTATGTCCAAAAAAGTGAAATTGAACGTATGGTTGCAGAAATGCTAGAGGCTGGTATAATTCAACCGAGTCAAAGTTCTTTCTCAGCTCCAGTAGTATTGGTGCACAAGAAGGATGGATCATGGCGCATGTGTCCGGATTATAGGGAGCTCAACAAGCTCACTATTAAAGATAAGTTCCCCATTCCTGTTATTGATGAATTACTGGATGAATTGCATGGATCAATTTACTTCACCAAGTTGGATCTTCGTTCGAGATATCATCAAATCAGAATGAAGATTGAAGACATTCCGAAAACAGAATTTAGAACTCATGAGGGTCATTATGAATTTTTGGTCATGCCTTTTGGCCTTACCAATGCACCTTCAACATTTCAAGGTTTGATGAATTCAATTTTCAAACCATTCCTTAGAAAATTTGTGTTAGTATTTTTTGATGATATACTAATCTACAGCAAGTCTTGGAAGGATCATGTTGAACATGTTGACAGGGTGCTACAACTATTGGAGGAGAAACAATTATATGCAAAAAGATCCAAATGTTTCTTTGGAGTCCAGGAGGTGGAATATTTGGGTCATATTGTATCTCATGAAGGAGTTAAGGTAGACCCTAGCAAAATTAAAGCCATTAAGGAATGGAAAATCCCCACATCCATAAAGCATCTGCGAGGATTTCTTGGGTTGACAGGGTATTATCGCAAGTTTGTTAAGAATTATGGGAGAATAGCAGCACCTCTAACAACATTATTGAAGAAAGATTCATTTTCATGGACTTTGGAAGCAACAAAGGCCTTTGAACATCTTAAAGAGGCAATGTGCCAAGCACCAGTCTTAGCTACACCGGACTTCACAAAAACCTTTATTGTGGAATGTGATGCTTCAGGAAATGGAATTGGTGCTGTTCTAATGCAAGATGAAAGACCCATTGCTTTTGAAAGTCGTCCAATCAAGGGAAAGTTTTTAAGCAAAGCTATTTATGAGAAGGAAATGTTGGCAATACTCCATGCACTTAAGAAATGGCGACCCTACCTAATGGGAAGACACTTCAAGGTAAAAACGGATCATGATAGCCTTAAATACTTTTTAGAACAAAGATTATCCTCTGAAGAGCAACAAAAGTGGGTCACAAAGATGTTGGGTTATGACTTTGAAATCATCTACAAAAAAGGGAAGCAAAATGTGGTGGCAGATGCACTCTCAAGAAAGGATGAGGATGTGGAAGCATTGTTGTGTGCCATTTCTATTATCCAACCAGATTGGATAAACGAAGCAAGGGAGGAATGGAAGAATGACGAAGAAGTGTGGGCACTTATTCGAAAGCTACAACAAGATTCCAGTACTTTTGATACATTTAGCTGGCAAAATGATTCGTTATGGTACAAAGATCGCTTATACCTCTGTAAGAATTCCCAGCTAAAACAAAAGATTCTTATGGAATTGCACACTTCTCCCTTAGGAGGGCACTCAGGATTTTTAAAAACTTACCACAGGGTTAAGAAGGAATTTTTTTGGGATGGCCTTAAATCAGATATTCAAAAGTTTGTGGCGGAATGTTTGGTTTGCCAGCAAAATAAAGTTGAAACAATTAAGACACCGGGTCTATTACAACCTTTATCCATTCCAAGCCAACGTTGGGAGGAGGTTTCAATGGATTTTATCACAGGTTTACCCAAGTCTGAGGGAAAGAGTGTCATCATGGTGGTAGTTGACAGACTTACCAAGTATGCACACTTTTGTGCATTATCACATCCATTTAAAGCCAGTACAGTTTCTACTGCATTTATGGAAACAGTTCAAAAGCTACATGGAAACCCAAAGATTATTGTAAGTGACAGAGATCCCATTTTCACTGGAAATTTTTGGACAGAATTATTTTCTTGTCTTGGTACTCAGTTAGCTCATAGCTCATCTTATCATCCTCAATCTGATGGGCAAACTGAGATAGTAAACAAATGTTTGGAAGGATATCTTCATTGCTTTGTATCTGATAAACAGACACAATGGGTCAAATGGTTGCCTCTGGCTGAATGGTGGTATAACACTTCCTTCCATACAGCAACAAAAATGACCCCATTTATGGCACTTTATGGGTATCAACCACCATCCATCACATCATATTTAAGAGAAAATTCTAAGGTTTAGGCAGTGGAACATCACATCGAACATCAACAACAAGTCCTCCAACTCTTAAAGGATAACCTCGTGTTGGCACAAAATAAACAACACGCAGATCAACATCGCAGTGAAAGAAGTTTTGATGTAGGTGATTGGGTATTCCTACGGCTACAACCATATAAGCAAATGTCCCTAAAGCAAGCTAAGAAGGATAATAAATTATCACCAAAGTATTATGGTCCGTACAAGGTGTTGCAAAAGATTGGTACTATGGCATACAAATTGGAGCTTCCTGCAGCTTCTCGATTGCACCCAGTTTTCCATGTTTCATGTTTAAAGAAGGTTATAGGTGACAAGCTCCCAATTCAAACAATATTACCAGAACTTGACGAGGAAGGAAAAATTATATTGGAACCGGAAGCAGTCACAGAAACAAGAACTCGACAGCTACGAAATCGATCAATTTCAGAGTATCTTATCAAGTGGAAGAACTTATCCGCTGAAGATTCCACATGGGAGGATGAGAATTTTATGCAGAAGTATCCAGAACTACTCAAGCGTTGAGGACAACACTTTTTTGAAGGAGAGGGGCATGTTGGGTCCCTATAATACTAGTGATTACCCCATTATTATTGTAGTTATACCCCTTATTTATATTGTTGTGGCCCTATTACCCCCATATTGTTATTTCTGTGCCCCATAGAATCCCTCTATTGTTATTTTTGTGGCTTTATATTATTATTGTTAGGTCGGCTGGATTATATTGTGACTCCTTAGACTCCTATATATAGAAAGGAGGTTTTGTCATTTGTATCATCCAAGAATTGTTCATTTATGTAATGTAAAGGAGGTTGCCCCCTCGAAGAGGCTGAATTCTAAGGCGTTGATCTATCTTTTCTATCTTTTCTTGAGCTGGTTTCATAACTGTATATTTTAGGCTTTTATTGTTATTTCAACAATAAATCATTTAATTTTGTGTTTCCTCTGCTTGTCTTTTAATTGTATGTTTTTCAACTGAATTACCCTGAATTTAGGGATTTTCAACGTAATTACAGTGGAAATTTAGTATTTGCAGGTTTTCTGGAAGGATACTGGTAAATACCTGTATTTGAGCAACTGGCAATGGAGTGCAGGTTCACTGGGTGCAAATGGTGGACTGAAGCAGCGTCAGACTGCAAATTTCAGGGTGGTTGATGGTTGGAGTACGAGCTAGTCAACTTCTTGTACTGGCAGCATGCATGGATTTTTAGAATAATGAACGAAAATATATTAACTTTTTTTTTTATGCAAAGTCAAAGTTTTTGGTCAGTTCATGACACAGACAGGTGGTGTCAGCGGGGAGTTGACTTGACGTTTTTCGTTAGTGGGAGGCCGTAAGCAAGTTACATTGCACCGCTTTTGGAGTGTGAGTGGTATTTGGTGGGAGCAGCGCAATTCCATATGATGCTTGACATGTAGCAATAAGCACTGTTGACAAACCGCTCACATTGCGCGCTAAAGTTCGACCAAAAGGCCCGCGCGATATGTGCGAAGGCTGTCAGATCTGAAGGATCCGATTGGACAGTAGTTGGGATACTGAAGTGATGGATGGATAATTGAGGGCAAGCCCGATATTAATTAAAGTTTTAATCACATCGGGGGTGTTTTTATTGGTTATTGAGCTATTGATTAATCTGGATGAACTAATTAATCCTCATTAAATGGCGACGGGCTCGGGTTCTTAATTAACTACTGATTAGTTAATTAATCCCTTTGTTTATTTGTTTTACGGTTATACTTAACCATCAGGGCAGGATATATAATAAGTGGGGGTTTTGTATAGTTAATGTAATACAAGAGGGGGTAATATTGCTTTATTAGGGAATTATATAATAAAATTAGTGGTTAATATGACCAAATGAATGGGAAAGCGTCAAGATTAATGTTTTCAAAAATATTTCATCATATAACATATTGACTTAGGCTAAAGTGTAAAAAGGGGTTTTATGAGGATTTATTTCAATTTCCCTAAGTAAAAAAGGATTTTTCTTAGGAAAAGTTTTATCAAAGGAATGAGTGATCTTAAGAGGGGGTAATGTTGATGAAAGGGACTTAAGTACTTTAGGCATTTCCAATTATTGGACCGAGGGTCCGGTCCCTCCAAAAGTCAAAGAAATGCTCTGAGCCCCTCTAACTTTGGCAATTACCTTTAGCACTTAGGGAATTAGTGAAGATTTTAAGGGATTGAGAAGGGAAGTTAATTATTTTGACTTTGAATGTTGATGTGCCTTCCAACTGATACATGTTGTTGTCCAGTGATGAAAATTATAACATTTATGCTTTCTACTTAACCATTTCATCGCAAATTTATTCTGCAACCATCATCTACTTACCCTAGCTACTTAACCTATCATTTTCACTTCTTTATTAGGGTGCACTTAGATTGGCAAACCCTTTCCAAACTTTCCTTTTCTTTTACATATGAATTCCTATCTAAATCTACACTTATTACATCCAAGGGCTCAGATTAAACTATTGAGCTACTTTTATTCACTCTACCTATCTACTTATCTACCAAGTTTACACTGTTTGGTCAGATCTTTGTTCTCTATTTCTAAAACATGAAATTGAAAACATGGAATGACCAAGATTAAACTATTTGGTTACCATGGACTGTGGCATAGGTGACAAATTGCACACAATATTTATTATACATAAAGTAAATATTAGTGGCATTTAGGTGTGCACACTTTCATGGTATTTTTATTTTTCTTGGGGTTCATTTTCCTTCATTTTTTCTGACCTTTTCTTTATTCTTGTTACCCTTTGATTTTTATTTTAGGGTATACCCTCTTTACATTTTTTTATTTTTTGTTTTTCACAAATATGGAAAAAATTTGCAACAAGCAAAGGTATGAACATATTTCAGAGCTAACCCAAGTCAATCATGATATATGACACCTATTGGTATAGGAACCTAACACAACCCTAGAGTCTAAGCCACGTTTTTAGGGCTAGGATCTAGACCTCTTCCCAGAACTTGATAGAACTTTCCAGAATGATGAATGACACAAGGACAAAGACATTGATGCAAAAATTAGCCAATAACTTGACCTAACCAGGCCTTACCATGACAAGCATTCCATCAAACACATTGTGAAAATGTAATCTACAAGTCATGAATGCATATCAGAAGGTATGGGTCTCATACTTATCTAAAAATCATCAAACAGGTTTGATGCTCTCTCTTAATAGTTTCAATAACGTCTATTAGGTCATGTATTCAATAACCATTTATTTACCAATCAAAACATGTTAAGATCCATAACTAGAATATGTCATGAAACCATGCTTATAACCAACATATAACCAGAATAATAACAATGATAAAACAAAAATCAAAGTCACATCATAACAAGTACCTTTACTCATAAAAAAGAGAGGAAAAGAGCTCTTATTAACATATGAAAATCCAACCAAGTTAGAGACTTTCACGTACCAACCAACCATAGATTGGGCTAGACCAAATGTTTCTTTCATCCAATCACCCTGAGCCATATTCCAAGCATGGATGTGGGACTCAAAAAAAAAAAAATAGGGCTTCCTTAGGCTTTACCACAATCTTGCCAAAAGCTGTCAAGGGACTCCTAGGCTTGAAACCCTTACCTATACAACTAGGCTTTACTGCAATCCTTCCATTACCAGTCAAGGGATTCCTAGGCCCTTGGGAATTTTCCTGAGACCATCTCACTTGTTTCCAAAATTGATCTGTACTTATACAAGAACACAACAGAATATAGATACAAACATAAACATAGAGATGCAACAAAAATAAAACTTCATTTCATTAATATCAAAGAATTGAAACATACTTACATAGAGAATGGAAATAAATTAACTCGGGAAATGGTAGCTTATCTATGAGAAGAGATGTGGTAGCTACATGCATATGAACTATGTTAAAATGAGGCTCAAGGACCTTCTTATTATTGAAAAACAAGGGAAAAACCTAACCCTGGGAGATGGAATGATAATAGTTTGTGTCCCCCGTTGGGGATAGTTGGGAAACAAACTTCCTAGGGTCATAACTTGGTCATATGATCTATGTTTGACACGTAAGATACCTCATTGGAAATATCTCTCTGAGTAATACATGTTTTGCGGAAGGCCCCTACTTACATAAATGGGCTTGTTGCTGACCTAAAAAAAATGTCGTTTAGGGGTCAAAACAACTATGGAAGTTTGGGACCTGAAAAACTGCTAAAAGAAGTAAATGCTTCTATAATAAAGAAAATGGATGAAGCCAACTAGAGGTATAGGTGGAATAGGAGGTTGGCTACTAATATCCACCTGGATGAATCCTCCCACCTTAGGAAGCAATGGTCCCCATTTTGTGCAGCACCTCAATGAGGTGAGGACATTTATGTTGAACCTGGTCCCTGGTGAACCACTTTCCCTAATGAAGGAGTTGGCTTGTTTTGACAACTTGATATATCTAGATCCTCTGCTAGTGAGTGTTCTTGATCTATGTGTCAATGATCCTATCGGTTGTGTTATGTTCGATGTAGCTTGGGTTGAGTTTTTCTAGTGTGATCTTCTCAGCAATGTCGGATATGTCCAATAATGGGGGAAAGTATGGTTGTAGCCAGTCCACCTTGAACACTGGGTGAAGGAAAAGGAATGGTAGAATGCTAAGCTAGAAGGAATTGTCCCCTACAACCATGACAATGGTGTATGATCCACATCGGAGCAGACAAATTTTGCACTGGGGCCCAGTGAGGTGCTCCTTCTGCAAATGTAACTAAACTTGGTCACCCACTGTTTTTGGGGAAATTAGTATTTCTAAGAAATGCTAACCCTCTAGGCTTGGCAGCTAACCTAGAAACAACAGTTAAAACAATTCACTATTTTTCCCATGAATGACAAATAAGAGAACTTGGAGAGTACTTGCGCAATTAAAAAACATAGACCTGCCAAAGCATAATGATCCATAATTCATAAACATCATAGAATCGAAAGTATGATAAACATATAATTGCATTGAAAGATTACACAATCATACGGAAAAAATATTGAAAAGCTTTATTAATAGAAAGGAGGATTACAACCCAGAAGTTCAATCGAATGCCATCCTCCTAGCTTCAAACCTTCTTCACCTCATGAATAGCAACAAATTCCAACATTACAACAATACCTTGCCTCAATACTAAAATTATCAGCACTTCCTTATCACTTAGAAATATTCAGCCTCTATATCTCTTGGATGAGAGATCCATTTATAGATGAGTGAAGGAGGTTGAGTCATCATGATGATGATGAATTCCTTTCTATTTTTAGGAATTGGTTCCATGAAAGAGGGGAATAGGTGGATGTTTCCTAGTTCCTTTAGTCATCCATTGGCGGACTCAGAGGGGCAAGTGGCACAAGAGAAGCCTCTAGAGGTTTCCATGAGTAACTAATTCCTCAAATTGTCTCGGAATTTTGTCTAAGCTCGACCATCGCACCTCAGAGAGAGTTTAACTATGATTCATAGCACTTTGACAGTGTTGCACCTGCTATGCATATCACCCTAACATAGGGATTTCTACAATGATCCCTTTGAGGCACTTTCTGGATGAATTTTGTGATGAAACATTTAGGGAATGAAGCATTCAAAGGGCTTAGTTCCTTTAGGGTAAAAAACAAGTATATTAGGGGTTGATAGACCCTAATAAGATCGACATATGATTTGTGGTTGATGTGCCCAAATATGTCTATAACAGTTGCCCCCTAAAGCATGAGGTCGTAAACATCTATGTCGGGTGAAATGCTTTATCATGAGGATCGGAAGTTTCGAACTAGAAGGTGACTGACATCAATTACAATACAATAAATCATGATAATATGATTTTCTCATGAACTAGCTGAGGGAGGCATTCCCATGCTCAGCTTATAGACTTTCATTACATGTACAAAGATCAAATAGTCATCTACAAATATAGACTTGTGATTCTATAGATATAGATTTGTGATTCATGATTAGGATGACCATCTGTGTAAAGCCTTTGTACATTTGATGCTTTTATACTCCTAAATATATCGCAGCCCAGATGGATGAAACTAGATCCGGGGTCTTCAAACTCGTTCAATATTCACTCAATGTACAAGTCTAACCATGTGAAAAGATGTTCTGAGGTCGAAAATGGAGAGACATCGTCTAATTACCAGCCAATGATGTAAGTTGTTAACAGACGTGAGAGGGATCACCAATAATGATGATGATCCTCAAGGTACTATAGTACATTTTGCATGGTGTGAGTAGATGATTCGATGTCGAACACCATGCAAAATCTTCCGGTCGAAGGCCATTAATATCAATCTGTCGTCGGAAGAGAGAAACTTGCCATTGATGTATGCAAGCTTCAAAGCATTGAAAGGGTGTTTCTAAGTCAACTTCTTAGATGATGAGTTGATGTCGAAAAGAAGCGACTTGTCGTAGGAGGGCCTTGATGTATCCCACATCTATGACGCAAAACGAAGTAAATGATTTTTGGAGATGAAAATGAACTGACGACACGGGGTTTAGGAATGGCAGTCACGAAAATGAAGGTTTGTAGTATTGCAACGGATGAGATTTTAATTGGATGACTTCTCTTGAACATATCCACGACACTGTGATGAATTGGTAGCATTGACTCAAAAAGTGATGGATTATGTGATAGAACAACGGTATGATAATAATCAAACAGAATGTCCCAACCCAGCTTAATCACGGAGATGAAGTGAAAGTGTCATGTTCAAGAGTGACTTGCTGCTATACGTTTTCAAGATTTTTCCCATTTTGCCCAGTCATTTCTAACCAGTACCTCTTTATTTTTTATCAAGCTTGAGTAGGATAACATATTCTTGTTCTATAATTCACCCTTCAGGAAAACCCATCACTATTTGATGTTTTAACGAGTCTAGCGACGATGAAACTTGATCTTGTTTAGATGGACAAGTTTTTCGCTATTATTTTAACAAGTTCAATGACAAGGATAACTTGGTCCTTTTCATGTTTAGAGAGTTTGAAAAGAGACGAAAAGAAAAACTCTATAAGCTCTTTTTCGTAAAATAATCCCTCAGGTCTGAAAAAGGATAAAATAACACAAGAGAGATGTCGTTACCAATACTTTAACGAGCTGGAAAAGGCAAGCGCTCAACTATCTTTTCTTATTTAAAGAGTCTGAAAAGAGTTTAAAGAGGACTCTATGGTTTTCTTTTCTTTTTTATATCAAAGCTCGAAAAGAGAACGAAAAGTTTGTTTGGTGGTCAAAGATACTCAATGCGCAATTAGCACATCAAATTCAGTTTTCAGTCATTCATCTTGCTCAAAACCTCACCAATGAAGATTAAAAATACATATCCATGGATGAAAAATGAATAAAACCAACATCTACTTGATTTACATGTAAAAAGTAAACATAAAAACAAGTTTTAACAATTAATTTTCACCATTTCATTTCTAACATTGGATTTTTGGAGCTCTGAAGTGGTTTCTTCCCCAAATCTTCACTAGGTGATTGCGAGAGATTCTGTGGATCATTTCCCGTGCCGTCAGGACTAGGTAGGAGCTATCCTCATGCTCTTCAACTCTATTCCATTCTTTTTCAGTTTTGGGCAACATTTCTCAGTTTTCTAGGCCTCTAGGGTTTAACTTTGAATTTTTTAGCCATCGCACCTTGTCCCTATCAAAAGGTGTGATGCATCCTAGGATGCTAATAGGAAATATACTATGCATAGCACTGTCTTCAAAGGGCAAGTGCGATGGGCACAGAAAACTAAATTTGAGCAATTGCTTTTCATCAAATTTTAAACTGACTTTTGCCCAAGTTGGATCCTAACTTTCCTAATGATTGTGTTTCAGGTATTCATTGGATCAAAATGCTTGTTACATGGTGAGAAAAATAACACGAGGAACAAGACATGATTGCCTTAAATGACCAGGGCACAGTAAATGCTTTAAAGAACTGTGGATTGCTAAAGTTCTTTTGCTTGTCCAGCATGAGGCAACAGATGGAGTTGCTGCAGTATCTTGTTCATGCTTGGGATCCTATTGATCAGGTGTTTCATATCAGGGGTAAATCTATCCCTTTTACCATTGAGGATGTTTATTTTTTACGGGTTTATCAAGGCGGGGTGCCCCTCTTTCACTATCAGGACTCACTAGGGGAGGTGAATCGGTGAGAGATTATATTCGTTAGTTCTGTCGGGAAGGATCTCAACCCAGTAGAGATGGAGAGATTCATATCCGAGATGTTATTGATTGACCTTTGAGAACTATCCTCATTACCCTTGCTAGATTGGCTGGCAATGTAGCTTTACATTTATCAAATAGATCTTATATGCAGTATGCCTTGGAATGCTTGGAACTAAAGGTATTCAACTGGTGTGAGGTGATTCTTCCACTTATGAAAGATCAAATGACCAAAGTGAATGCTCGAAAGACCAAAATTTTTGGTTATGGGTCTATTTTGATTTCCTTTGCTTTGGAAAGAATACCACTCATGTAGCCACAGAACATTTCTCTAGGAGTGCCTGGACCTAGAGAACCACAGATGCAGTGATGGGTAGACCTTATGGCTAGGCATGTCGACCAGTCACTGATATCTTTTTCCTTTGCCTTCTTCGAGTGGTTCGACCATCAGGAGATGGTCTTCGCAGAATATCCATATGCTGGGATGGACTTCCATGGCGATCCAGATTTAGCATTGCCAGTTGGGGTGCAGTGGAGTGCTATTGGTAAATTGATTTGACCACACTTTTGTTTTTGAGTTTTCACTTTTTTTTTGTGTTTTTGATTGTTACCAAGACTAAATGAACTCATATGTGTGTGTAGATATTGGACTAGTTCGACCTACGGTATGCCCATGGGAAGTAGATGCTCCAGTGGAGGGAGCTATCGGGAGGGAAGTCCTTAGAGACTTGGACATAACAGAGACCTTGGCTCAGTTGCAGGATCATGTAGAGGGCTTAACCCTCGGTATTCTGGATGTTTAGATTGATGAGTTACCCATGAGGCTACAACACCATACCATTGGTGTGCCGAGTCGTTGGGCGAGGCTCTTGTGTATGATAGCATAGGTGGTGACCTGTTATCATCAGCATAACTAGTCTAGGATGTTTTCTGCATTCATTTTTGAGTTTCTGGATCAAATGACCAATTTTGTCTTGTACACAAAATACTTGTAAAAACTTATATACAACTATCTACTTAAGTTTCAGAGTTTTATTATGGTTAAGTGATAAAATCCTATGCAAATGATGATGTGATTTGAAATATGATTTCTTTACATATGTTGCAAATGTCTATTTAACACATAGTTTGCTAAAGTGTCAGTCAATGTGTTTAAATTTCTAGAAATATATTGATATTGAATGAATTCAAAATGTCTTTCCAAAATTCAAACTCTTAGGAACATGCGATGAATGGCTGGGTTTCAGACGAAATAAATGCCAGTAAGCTGTAGAGTGACAAGTTGTGAATCTAGCCTAACGATGATTCGGTGTATTCCATGTGAAATGGCATCAGAGAGGAGTTCAATCAACGCACTATACTTAGCAATATTGTTTGTCGATCGACCAACACATATCCCTCTGAAACTCAGTAACTCGTCGCTTGGAGCGAAGATGGCCCAGGCTGTAGAAGATAAGTTCTACGTATTACGACTAGCTCCATCAGCATACCCAAAAAATGGTTCTGAAAATTTCGACATCTGCAACAAACGTGAAGTGGATTACCTAACTAAATCGAAACTCTAAAAGAAAACTAACACACAAAAATGCAATGAAATCGTATGTACAATGAGTTTTACTACACTTAATCAAGCATAGTAGCATTTAAGATACAACCCATTTTGGGGCTACGATAATGGAATCCCATCATAATCGACTAACTCGTAGGCTCCTTTTGTTAACACATGTTTAACAATATAAGGGCCCATCCATAATGGTTCAAACTTCCCTACTCCTAATTTGTCAGAGTCCTGATCATAATGCAAAACCAAGTCACCTTCTGAGAAGACATGAGGCTTAACATTTTTTTCATATTGTGCCTTGATGCATTTCTTATGTGCTTTGTTAGCCAATGCAGCATCACGACGGGATTCATCTAGATGGATTAATTCCAAGAAACGTGCTTCTTCTTCAGAATTATTAGGTAGCAGGTCAATTGCGAGCTTGAGGGATGATATTTCGCATTGAATTGATAAGACTGCTTCCAAACCATACACCAACTGAAAAGGTGTAAATCCAGTCGCATTTCTTACCAAGGTCTGATATGCCCACAGAGCTGAGTACATGATTAAATGCGAATTCCATTTATGGACTCCAATCATTCTTTGCAACATGCACTTAAGGATTTTGTTGATTGCCTCAACTTGTCCATTAGCTTATGGATAATATGGAGTAGAACTATCATGAGACATTCCTAACTTGGTAGTTAATTCGATCATCATGTGATTGCAAAAATGCGACCCATGATCTATAACTATAGCTTGTGGTACACTGAACCTAGAAACCACATGATTGAAAAACAAAGAGCAACTGTTTCACCACTATTTTTCAATGTAGGCACCACCTCGGCCCATTTGGTAAAATAGTCAATAGCGACTATAATATACCCATGCCCCTTGGCCGAGGTGGGGTTACATGTTGTTACAAGGAAAAGTGTCTACACAGAACTACTTATCCCACTAAGGTGTGATAGCTACCTTAGAAACAAACAAAGTAAAGCTGCTTTCGTTTTTCCTTTATGAAGTATAGATGAGAGAAGAACAAAGAAGACCAACCTCTATCTCCCGCTAATCTCCTGGTTCAATTCCTCTCTCTCTTGATAGTCTTTCGCTACTTGTTCCCTTGCACGCCTAGCTTCACAAAGTACCTGTAAGATCACAGTAGCATAGCACTATACAAGAACATGGATCTATAATCATAAACAATCTAGGATCAGATGTAAATTGACCATACAAATGCAGAAAACATAAATGACACAAGAGTATGGAGGAAAACTTGAATAGCTTTTATTGATAAACAAGAAAGAGCCAAGGGAGTTACAACCAGTTGTTCTGACCCAGCATCATCCTCTCAGCAAGGAAGCCCCTCTTCACCTCATACAAAGCTTATATCAACCAACAATCTAATGTTGTCTCAAGAAACCAATAGCAATTCCTTACAATATGCAAAATTCCAGCCTCCGAACCTCTGGGATGAGGGATCCATATATAGATATCTGTAAGGGAGATAAGTCAGCTTGTGATTTGATTAGTGTCTTCCCTCTGATAGTTCTTGCTTCCACTTGGAGATTGATGATCTCTTACTCATCCTTGGTCAAATTCAGAGAGGCAAGTGTCACAGGAGAAGCTTCTGGAAGATTCCATGCCTCTCCACCTCACGGAATGACACTGCCATTTATCACTTCTCACCCATTGCACCCCATAGAAGGGATTTTTGAAATGCAACACACCCACACAGTGTATTTAGGTGAGATGCAACGCACTTTGCCTATGGAGCAGCTGAAATGATCTTGTTTTGACCAATTCTGAGCAGTTTTTCATGGAGAACTTCTGGGAGAAGCTGTAATCAGTTGACCTTGTTCCTTTAGGGGTTAGAACAACACTTTTAGGGACTTAGGAGCCCTTGGTTTATGGACATTTCATGCTTGGGGTTGTAGTGCACAAAAATGTCTATAATAGTTGCCCCCCTAAAGCATGAGATCGTTAATCTTTTGATGTCGGGTGAAATGCTTTATTATGAGGATCCGAAGTTCTTTCAAGCTGAGAGGAGACCTGTAATAAGATACAATACAATACATTATATTCATAATATTTTCATGATCTAGCTGAGGCGGGCATTCCCATGCTCAGCTTTATAAATTTATTTTTATGTACATAGGACAAACAATCGTCTGAGTGTAGACTGATGATTCTGGTAGAGCCATCATCCCTTTGATTGGATGATTATCTGTGTACATTTGATGTCTTTATTTCCCTGAATATATATCGTAGCCCAGATGGATGAAACTAGATCCAGGGTCTTCAATCTCGTTCGATCTTCACTCGAAGTACAAGTCTATCCATGTGAGAGATGTTCTGGAGTCAAACATGGAAAGACATCGCTTGATTACCAGCCAATGATGTAAGCTATTAACAGGTGTGAGAGGAATCACTGATAATGATAATGACCCTCAAGGTACTGCAATACAATTCACGTGGTGCAAATAAAGGACTTGGCGTCGAACACCACGCAAAATCTTTTGGTCGAAGGTCATTGATGTAAACCTGTCGCCGGAAGTGAGAAACTTGCCATTGAGGCATGCAAGCTTCAAAGTACTGAATGGGGTGTTCCTAGATCGACTTCTTGGATAATGAGCTGATGTCGACAAGAAGCAATCCATCACAGGAGGGCCTTAATGAATCCCACATCAATGACACGGAACAGAGCAAATGATTTTAATGGAGGTGAAAACAATCTGGTGACATAAGGTTCAGGGTGGCGGTCATGAAAGAATGGAGTGTGTTAGAGTCGGTCTAGTTATCCCTCCGTCAGAGATCAAAGCTCTTTTTAGCATTTCATGTTTAGGTGTTCCATCAGTTTCGATTAGTTGCATTTCGTTAGGCATGCCATAACTCTGACGGAATGGTTGTGTTACTCATTCCCCTCTTACTTGGCATTGCTGGTTCAGGTCTGTTCATAAAAACAAGTCTACAAAGGTCATGTACAATCCTGTTTCAAGCTTTTGGGTCATAACAATGGTTCTTGGTCATTAGGTCTTGGGTTTGAGTCAGTCTTGTTTTGCAAAGTCTAAGAAGACCAGCAGGCCAGAGGGATGTCCTCGATAGGTGGTTACTTCAATAATTTTATCATTATACAGATAAATTAGAACTTTTCTTCAAAACTCTATTTTGAAGATAAGTAGTCATCTCATTTTTGTAAAAATCTTCAAAAAATTCAGTTCTTGAAACGTCCAAGCACAGCCTTGGTCTCCTTTGCCAAAGCATATCACAGCTATCCCTACAAAAAATTGCAAAGAAAATCATCATTCAATCAAATTTAAGGAGGAAACCAAAAAGGTCAGAAGTCTATAAATCCTGAAAAAGTGTCAACGACAAAACATTACAAAATGGGTCATGGACCAAGCAAAAATCAAAAGGGAGTCTTTATAAAGATATTTCATGACATTTTCAACTCATTTTGCATGCCAAGAGTGAAGAGCATCGTTCCAAAGCGAAGTTGTGAATTTGTAAGGAAGTTGGAGCAGTTTCAGGGGCGCGCGACGCGTTGGATTAGGCGCGCGACGCATCAGGAGCGCGCGGCGCATCAGGCAAGAAATTGCAGTGAAAAAATACATGCGCGCGGCGCATCAGAGGTGCGCGACGCGTTGGGTAAGGCGCGCGGCGCACTGGGGTTTTAAGCCCGAAATTTGGTTAGAAGTGCATGAACTCGCCCCCTCTCTGCACAAAATTGCAGGTAGGCTCACATCTATCACTTGTGCTTGGTTTTTGAAAGATAAATGTAATGTTTCATGATATGTTTGCCTTTGAAATCCAAGTGGAGAGCCCTCCTTGTCGATGAAATTGCTGTAGGGTTTGAATGCAAAAATTGCTGTAAGGGTTTCAAAAACAGAGTGTAACCAGGGTTGTCATTATTTCTCCCTTTCCCTTTGAAAATAAACGGACTAGTTCCTGATGATGCTGGATTTGTGAGATCATCTCACGGTATTGGAAACATGATTGATGTCAAAAACAATCCATTACACGTGGGCAAGCTTGCAATTAGGCCAAAGAAGTAGGATCCTCCATGACATGCTGACCACTTTTGCCACTTCTGCGAGACCTCCGTGGCACATTTGGCACATTTACCTCTGGTGTAGAATCACTATCATACTCCTGCTCATAAACTGACTGGGTCTCTGACATGTATTTGAAAACAAGATAGCTGTAATATATATGCTGATGTATAAACTGCGTGCACAATTGCCTGTAAGTTGTTCTTTTTCTCTAAAAATGCTGTGACCAAGGGGACACAAATGCACAAGGGAATATTAGGAAAGGGGAAACATTAGGGAATTAGGGAATTTGGAAATAAAAACAAGGGACTAAGAAAAGGGAAGGGAAATGATAAGGATAATGTGTTTTGTAATAAAGGTGAGGGACTAGGATTTTGAGGGATTATAGTGTAGGATGAAGGAGGGAATTAATGGGGAGAATAAGGGTGAATTTGGGAATGGGAAACAAAGGAAAAGGGAGAAATAATGAGAACCCTGGTTACACTCTGTTTTTGAAACCCTTACAACAATTTTTGCATTCAAACCCTACAGCAATTTCATTGACAAGGAGGGCTCTCCACTTGGATTTCAAAGGCAAACATATCATGAAACATTACATTTATCTTTCAAAAACCAAGCACAAGTGATAGATGTGAGCCTACCTGCAATTTTGTGCAGATAAGGGGCGGGTTCATGCACTTCTAACCAAATTTCAGGCTTAAAACCCCAATGCGCTGCGTGCCTTACCCAACACGTCGCGCTCCTATGATGCGCTGTGTGCGTGTATTTTTGCACTGCAATTTCTTGCCTGATGCGCCGCGCGCTCCTGATGCATTGCGCGCCTAATCCAACGCGTCGCGCGCCCCTGAAACTGCTCCAACTTCCTTACAAATTCACAACTTCACTTTGGAACAATGCTCTTCACTCTTGGCATGCAAAATGAGTTGAAAATGTCATGAAATATCTTTATAAAGACTCCCTTTTGATTTTTGCTTGGTCCATGACCCATTTTGTAATGTTTTTTCGTTGACACTTTTTCAGGATTAATAAACTTCTGACCTTTTTGGTTTCCTCCTTAAATTTGATTGAAATGATGATTTTCTTTGCAATTTTTTGCAGGGATAGCTGTGATATGCTTTGGCAAAGGAGACCAAGGCTGCGCTTGGACGTTTCAAGAACTGAAATTTTTTGAAGATTTTTACAAAAATGAGATGACTACTTATCTTCAAAACAGAGTTTTGAAGAAAATTTCTAATTTATCTGTATAATGATAAAATTATTGAAGTAACCACCTATCGAGGACATCCCCCTAGCCTGCTGGTCTTCTTAGACTTTGCAAAACAATACTGACTCAAAACCAAGACCTAATGACCAAGAACCATTGTTATGACCCAAAATCTTGAAACAGTATTGTACATGACCTTTGTAGACTTGTTTTTATGAACAGACCTGAACCAGCAGTGCCAAGTAAGAGGGGAATGAGTAACACAACCATTTCGTCAGAGTTATGGCATGCCTAACGAAATGCAACTAATCGAAACTGATGGGACACCTAAACATGAAATGCTAAAAAGAGCTTTGATCTTTGATGGAGGGATAACTAGATCGACTCTAACATTGGCTCCAATGGGGATGGTAGCTCCTTGGAGGTGCCAAGAACTGCAGAGCTTTGGGAGAGCAGACAGTGCCTCCGTCCATTGGGCTATGGAGTCAAAAACTCAAAAAAAAATGCATGACTGAAAATTGATGACTCGATGACACAAATTGACTCTCACTCAACTAAAAAAAACAAAACTCGATACTTAAACACAATCGACAAACTGAAAATGATGCTCAAAGTGGAGCTTATTCATCAAAACCTACTCTAACAGTTTCATTCATCACCTGATCAAGTGAAATGAAACAACCAATGCAACCAAGTAAGTATCTCGTCTGTTGTTTGAATTCTACGCAAGTGCTCACTTATGAACAACAAGAGAGAACTACTGAAAGGAAACTCCCATGACAACTTAGAAACAGATCCGTTGAATGATATGGATTCTCTATCCGCCTCCAAAAACACTGCATAAGGATTGTGAAATTTAAGCATACTAGAACTTAGCTCATCCAATGGATTACTTCTCTTTACCTCATACCATGAATGCAAACTTTGATCTGAGCCTTGTGACGAGACCTCTGCTGAAAATGACAAAGAAACAGGCTACCGGATCAAGTTTGTATCAACACACGTTTCAAGCTCACATATAGTCAATGGAGAAAGACTTTGACTGCAAACCTCATCCAAAACACTAGCTATTGGATCATGAAAAACTTGAAAAGACTGCTGTAATGTATCCATTGAAAATGTATGACATCCTTCTAGATGTTCATCTTTTTCTTGAGAGATTTTATGAAGATTCTGCCTTATAAACTGAAATGCTTCGAAACAAAAGGGTATAGAATCTTCCTGCATCATCAAATCATGTATTTCGTCTTCCACAACTTCATCTGTAATCTGCCCTTCAATTTCATTTGGTGGCTGCAAATTTGATGCTACAGGCTGCTCAAGAATTTTGTTATCTGTCTCATCCTCAACATTAACACTGAGAAATTGCTGATTTGTTATACGTTGTTCATTTGAAGATTTACTATGTAATCTACCCTTCAAAAACTGAAATGATTCAAAACAGAATGGTACGGAGTCACCTTGAATCATTAAATCATGTGTGTCCACTTCCAAGTCTTCAGCTGCAACTTGACAATCAATGGCTTTCGGGGGTTGCAAATCTGAATATGAGAAGTCTTGAACAAAATTTTCATTGCTCTCAAGATGATACAAATCAAGACTTGTTGACATTTGATTTCTGATTGCATGGTAGTTATCTCTGATGAACTGAAATGAATCAAAACAAAAAGGCAAAGATCCTTCACTTACTTCAAACTTTGATGCACTTTCCTCATCATTATCATAGCTCATATGCATCGGTTGATCACTGTATTCGAGCTGCTGAAAGTGAACTTCCTCCTCGCACAAACTAGCTGCTGATTTGTCTGCAAGATTAGCTTCTTTTTGGAGAACATAATCATCATCATACTGATCAAACTGAGGCAAATCATCGGTATAAAACATATCGTCAAGCATGCAGGTCATATCAACAATTCATTCTTCGCCAAGGTGATCTACAAAACAATCATTATCAGATCTATGATAACTAGGATAAGAAACAAAATGTTTTGGATCAGCAACTTGTTCTTCTTCAATCAGCAAGCCATGAGCTTGAACATCATAATCATTCCTTGGGGCGATCCTTTGCATCATCTCTTCTACTGCACTTACCAAAATGTCAAGCTTTACCCCTAGAGATTTTGATTCGACCGGATCTATGTTTTTCATCTCTTCTTCTTTCAACCTTGCCCGTCGGATCAGCAGATGCGCCTCTACATTTACTGCACTATTTTGCATCTCGTGAAGTGTTGCAATATCCCTTTCTCTCAACTGAAACTCCATCTCCAGATCAAAGGCACCCGGATAGTGCAAGAGAGTAGATCTAGGAGTAGGCCTTATCTCAACTGGGATCGAATAATAAACTTGGTTAAATCTGGTTGAAAATTGTTGTACTGTCTCCCCTGGTAGTCTTTTCAGCTGGTTATACTCTTCTACAATCAAGAAAAGGTTCTGCCTGATCATCCACCTGTCGAGAAAAACTTTGACAAACTGCTGGAAATCTGAAATGCTTGCATCAGACAGGGCTTTGAACCAAAACTTCACTTTGGCTTGCAAAGAAAGAGCAAAAAGCCTAATACTAACATCTTCTTCATCAACTTCAAAAAGATCTAGAAAGGACTCAAAATTCTGCACATGTTGCTCAGCGTTGACATTCTTACTTTCACCATCAAACCTCGGCAAGTATAGATCATATTTTTTGGGGAAAGCATGGAGAACAGAAGGTAAAACAAGAGGTTTATACCGATCTGGAATTTTACAAGGTGTAGGGGTATGTACAACAGGTATAGAATCAGTCTTGGTCTCTTGAGGTTCATCAATTTGAAGATGGTCATCACAAGATTTAGAAGAAAGGTCTTGATCAAGCTCAAAGGTATGCAAATCTTTGGTGTTCACAATCTTCAAAGGGAAAGAATCAACTGCAGGCCGAGGATCTCTTCTCAAATACAGTATACTTTGCAAAGCCTTCTTGACATTCTTGGGAAAAGAGAAGAAATAATTTATGACAAAGAACTAAATGTCTTGGATGAAATTCCAACTTGAATACCTGATCTGTCCATGTTGTCCTTTCATGTTTTTGCTGGTCGTGATCATCCTCCAGTGGAGTCTTTGGATCTGATCTCAAAACTAATTTAGAGTCGCCAGGTGAATGATTTCAGCCTTGCCAGTGTCTAATCGTTGTCCACCGTCAACAATCAGATCTGAACTTGATACATGTACTGGGGTAATTAACAAGTTAAATGTCACGATTACAAGCTAGACCGGAGATTGATTGAAGCAGCGTTTATCTACTTCCGCTAATGCAAAGTGAAAGCGTTTTGAAGGCGACCTGGCATAACTTCAGGCTCCATCTGTAGCTTATAAAACAAATGACATCAACAAGCAAACCACGTTCTTCCCCAGTATGGTCACCACTATGTTAACGCTCCAAGCTTGCCCATGTGCAATGGATTGTTTTCGGCATCAATCATGTTTCCAATACTGTGAGATGATCTCACAAATCCAGCATCATCAGGAACTAGTCCGTTTATTTGTTCTACATTTACAAGATGGTCATGTAAACCTTGCTGGAGTGAATTTCACCTTGTCACCCGAGACTATTGCTCAAGCCACTGGGATACCAAATGTAGGGGAGGAATGGAATAAACGCCAGTAGTTAGACAGATTCTACTATGAACCATATATCAAGCCCGGGTATATAAGACATTTGAGTGCAGTTTTTCCTTTCAGATTCCTAAGGGATGAGTATGCACCATTGATGAAACTCATCATCCGATATTTCAGTTGCGAGGGCAGATTCTCACGTCTATATGCGTACCATGTTCGTTTGATGATGCATTTCACAAGGGTACGTATGATGAACATTCCGTTTTTCATGTGTCGCAACATAGAGAGGATGGTGCCTTTAGTACAAAGGAAGAGCCCAACACATCAGCATAAAAGCATCTATCATTATGCATTGATTAAAATCGTAGTGATGCCTCAGTTGGCACAACAGGGCATTACTTGGGAAGATTTCATCTCCCGTGATTACTTTGCAGCGTTACAGTCACCTCCCGAGATAGTTCATGATGAGGGAGCACCTTCACACCAGCTAGGCATTCCCGAGACTGAGCATATAAGTGCTCCTCCATATGTGACATATCAGCGAGGTCACAGGGCATTATTTGCATCTACACGACGAGTACAATCTCCACCCGGGGTGGAAGGGGTCTCGTTGACTTCATCAGCACAGCGAGTGTTATCTCCACCTTGTGTGGAAGGGGCCTCGCTTTCGACAACAGCACCACAGGTACAGGATAAGGGCAAGAAGCCCAAGCATGAGGAGAGGTTTTCAGGTGAGCCATCAGGTTTCATTACTATTCATGATGATGAGACGGTTTCAGAATCAAAGAAGACCCAATATATCAGGTATCTAGAGCAGTGGAATAAATAGCTTGAGGACCAGCACGTGATCATAGAGCTACAGAACATCCGTGAGAATCGCCAAGCTACCCAACATAGAGAAATTGAGTTCACCTCTCTACAGCAACAGGTAAATGAGGATCAAGAGGCTAATCCCGAGAGGGTCAACATCTACTTGGAGGAGTGCATGAAAAAGGCCAATAGAGACAATGCGTTATTGAAACACATGGCTATGCATTACAAGGTCCGGAACCTAGTTTGCAAAGCGCGAATTAGGAGTCTTAAGGCAAAATTGAAAAAAGCGATCAAGAAGCAAAAAAGACAAAAGGAGCTTGATCGTCTTCGAATTTTGGCCGAAGCCTCTTTTGCTAAGCATGGTACTTGATTGGGGACCCCCAGCCCAAATTTCAAGGAATTTGGAGAAAATATTGTCAATTTTAAATTTTTGGCTTTAAAAACAGGTTTTTTGGCTCAACGCGTAGCGCACAGCGCGCGACCCATAAGATTGGGAGGTCCAAATCACAAATGGTTTGAATTTTTGGATTTTTCATGATGAAATATACATGCTCAGCTATTGCCAAGGCATTTCATCAAGGTTTGAGTCCCCAAAAGGTCAAAAAACATGCAAAAAATGACCTCACTGCCCCTTTTTGGACACACAGGAAGCAGTCTTTGGAGAATGAACTTTTGGAGGGGAAAATGGACACAAAATTGGAGAATTCCACTTGGGTTGGAACGTAGACATCCAGACCTTTCCAACGAGCTATCGTGAGCTTAATTTGGCTGCCGAGAAGTGCCCCAAAAGCAGGTGGAAAGGCGCGCGGCGCATAGGGCTCAGGCGCACGGCGCATTAGGGTTTTTTTTGGCACAATTTTCATCTTCAGCTCAGGAAACGAAGCCAATTTGACCAGTTTTAACTTGTGATGGATTTTTTCACTCCTATTGATGTAATTAATGAAACATGATGTAATTTTGACACTTTATTACTTTTTCTAGAAGATTCATTCACTAAAAAGTGAAAATTAAATGAATGAATCAGTTTCCTACCTTATAGAGGCAAGTTGTTTTGACTGCCTAGATTGTAGTGCTTTGTTTAGAATTGGTTGAAACAGCTCCTAGGATGATGAGCTCGACCCCTAGAGGCAAGTGAATGGGTTGGCTTGCCTATATTATGTATTTTCTTAGTCATTTTCATGGTTGGACTCTTGGGGAAAAGGCTTTGAGAATCTATTGTACATTTTACTTCAGCATTTTGGCAAAGGAAAGACCAGGGTTTTGCAGCACTGTTTGGAATTCATGTGGCTTTATGTCTTGATGGTGTGCTTCTTTCAGTACTTGTAAGTTGTTATGTATATCATTTTCCTTCTCTCATCTTCTGCAATTGAACAAATGAAGTGTTAAGGTAGAATTCATAATCTGTAATGCTCTGCCTTTAAGTTTGTTTGATCTCCTATGTTTTCATCTGTTTAAGGAGAACTCTTGAGATTTTCTTGCTCTCCTTAGCTCCTCACCTATCTGATCTACCCACCTCATTAGCTTTTAAGGCATCAAACAATTGCCTACCTTGCTCCAATCAGACCTCTGCAGAAACTGTGTCTCATCCCCGCACCCAAAATTGCTTTTCCCTTTGATTCAACAAAAATCCCAAAAAATCACCTTTAAACCTCTGCACTTCGTACCTAGCCTAAAATTAGTTACAATTTCAGTCATCTCGAGCCTCATTGATTATATTTTTCTGAGATTGACCCGGAGAGAGCCCTCTCCTGTCCTCGTAGGGCTAGCTACGAGGCTGAGCGTGGTTTGATGTTGCCTTGAGTTTTGCCTTCCTCAGCCTGAGGCAAATTCGAGCGTTAACAGAGTGTAAATGTATTGTAGCGGGTGAGACATAGGTGAATTCTCTGAATGACTTCTCTTGAACATATCGGCGACACTGACGTGATGGATTGGTAGCATTAACCCCAAATGTGGATGGTGTGATGGGACCATGGTGATGTGACCGGTGAATGAAACAACCCAACCCAACTTGGATGTGGAGTGAAAGTGTCATGTTCAAGAGCGACTTGCTACCAACAAAGTTTCTTCAAGTTTTCTTCCCAATTTTCCCCAGTCATTGCTGAACAGTACCTCTTTATTTTTGTCAAGCTTGAGGAGGATAACATATGCTTGTTCTATAATTTTCCCTTCGGGCAAACCCATCGCTATGTTTTAATGAGCCTAGCGATAGTGAAACTCATTCTTGTCTGCTATGGACAAGTTTGTCGCTATTAAGTTTTAACGAGTTTAATGACAAAGATAACTCGGTCCTTTTCAATTTTAGAGAGTCTGAAAAGGAACGTAAAGGAGACTCCAAAATTCCTTTTTCGTCATCTAATCCCTTAAGTCTGAAAAAGTATAAAACAATACAGAAGGGATGAATTTTCGATATTTTTAATGAGCCGAACAAAACAAGCGCTCGATCTTTTTGTGTAATAATCCCTCAGGTCCAAAAAGATTAAAATCTAAAGGAGGGATAGCACTTCCGGTCCCTTTAACGAGCTGGAGAGGCCAATGGCTCGGCAATCTTTTCATATTTTACGAGTCAGTTGAAAAGAGCTTAAAGGAGACTCATCTTTTGAGAAACGAGTGATAAAATTGGGTAGCAGCTGATTCCAGGTAAGGTTTGGAATGTTCCAATCACGGCAGTGTTACGAGGATGGCTAGTGAGATCACTCTTCGCAGCTGTTCCTCAAAAATTGTAAACAATCAAATGGAGGTGAATGATCAGCCAATACAGAGTGGAGGTGATGATGAGAACACGACCAAGGCTTTTAAAGGCTGAAGTACTACATTCACGATGGTTATTTACCGGGAAATAGTTCATTTTTTAATGAGCTTAAACGCGGGGGGAAACATTTGCTCATGGCTTATGTTTATTTTTTAACGAGCTTGAACTATGTGCTAAAACGACTCGATTAATCCAGTCGTATAATAAGAATGTCCCATTTAAAACGGAAATTTTTAGAGTTTTGCCCCACATCCTTTCTTTATGCAAGTTAGGAAATGACCAATCCAAAAAGCAGATAAATGATCGCTCTTTGCTTGCACGCCAAAAGGATTGCAAGCCCCCAGGTATAAAACAGAGTTTCAAGGTCACCTTTTATTCGAGCCGACAAAACATTTGTTTTATCAGGAAAGGTATACCTCTTTCATGTTACCAAAGATTGTTTTTTCACAGCGCAAATAAAACACTTCTTTGGCGATGTCTACTGAAATATACAAAGGCGAGTGGAGGAGACTACTCCACTCACATAACTTTGACAAGAGAATCTTGTTCCAGAATAACTCCCTCTTCCAATCACGGATGGGAGTACAGACCAGTCATATATCTCTCGTGGAAACCTACCCTATACCTGAAGTTTTCCTGCTGAAGCAGACCAGGGTGCATGCCCCCTGGGTTTCAGTCATGTCTCCCGAATCACTCGCGCTCATCAGGTGGACGGACTGGAGATTGATGAGACATTCCTTGTGTGAAAAGACCATTCAGGGATGGTATATGACTATTTGCTATGCGTGATCCGGGAAATGAAATCTGGTCCACGAGCTTGACCACTCTTCCTTCATGCAGAAAACACATTACTCTAAAGAGTGAGGAGACAATTGCTCCCATGCAATAAATATAGTCTCGTCCAAGGAGTAGATTATAATCCAAGGGTCCTTGGACTACCATTACGTTCATTTGAACGGTTTTCCTTCTCAATGCTATGGGCACATTGGGAAGGATCCCTAACGGTCGACTGGTTCCTTTGTCAAAGCCTGTTAGATTTCTCATCTCAGGCAAAAGAGATGGCGAACCAAGCGCTTTCCAAGCAGTCGAGGAAAGGATACTCACAGAAGCCCCTTCATCTATGATGGTACCGGCCATAACCATTCTATATATTTGAGCAATAATTCGGAATGGTACACTAGCCGGTAAATGGGGTCTGCCTAGTTGATTCCAGTCGAAGGAGACAACTAGGTTGCTTGGAGGTGGGACTGAGTAGACAGCCGGGTATGACTCTGACGAACTTCCTTCCTGCGGTAAAGGAATGGGTAAATTGCCCCCATGTTCATCAGAATTTGTGCTTACGAAAAGAATTTGGACAGTGTCATCCTTGTTCTCTTCGGTGACTGTATCATCTGAAGATGGAACCTTTGAAGGCAAGACCGGGTCAACTGCCACCTCGACCTTTTGACTTTCGTCTGGTATGGGTTCAGATGGTTTGTCTTCAATGATAGATGCTTCGGTCGACCACCTGGGTGGGTCAGCCGGATTCTCAACTAGTAACGGACTCGGCAAGAGTTTTTTATATCCAGGAGGAAGTCGTAGCGTTAAAACCGGACGATCGTCCAAAACTCTTTTAGCCTTGTCTAAGAAGGGACAACGGTGGATGGCATGATCGCCTTCACACAGTTTACAAGGAAATTTGTATTTTCCTTTTTGTCCATGGACTTCACTTTCACTAGTCGACAGTGTGTTTTCAACATGACCATCAGAGGTTGACGACACCGGGTTGTGCAAACGAGGAGACCAGTCCCTTAAGATCTGAGGGATGCAAGGACAATCTCTATTATAGTGGTCTCCTTTGCAAATGACACATGGTGATTTAGGCCTGGTCAGTGCAGTGTGTGGATTTTCGCTAGACGATGCTTGGTTGCCCCTTTTCGCTTTTGGCTCCTTCTTCTTCTTCTATTTCTTCTTCTTTTCCTTCTTCTTCTCAGATACTTGATTTTTGGCTTTACCAGCCCCATCAAGCGAAGAGGAAGGAGGAGAGGAAGAATTGGAGGAAGTAGATGGTTGGGGGGTAACTCTGGATTCGTCTAGTTGCTGACTCGATTGTTCAAGAATTGCGGTGTTCTGAACGACAGAGGTTGAGAAGAGCCATACGGGCAAGCCGATTGTCAATCCTGGAAGCGACAATGTGGCCATGTGGGGTGCACCAACATCTCCCCAAGAGGAGAAGGGACTAGGATTTCCTCCAAGGGGAACTCCTTGGTTGGTGGACTCCATTTTCTTCAACCTAAGCCCAACGTAGGAAAGGTGATGATTATTCCGTTTAAAATAAATTTTAGACACTTTGACACAACTTGTTTTTTCAATTTTTAAGAGTCGAGAAAAAACAAAAGATGACTCTAGTCGCCTTCAATTTTTAATGAGCCTGAAGTGACAAGTGCTCAGATGGACCTTTTCCGTTAAGGAGTCTGAAAAGGAACGAAAGGGACTGCTCTGGAAATCTAGGTAGAGGGATTACCAAACCAATCGCAAAACTGCAGAATATTTTTTACGGTACGACAGCCAATCTTCCCGAATGCTGTGTTCAGTGCATTGCGAACGATAGGGTGGCAGACACGGCTTCCTATGGATAAAGGATTAAGCCTATTGTGGTCTCCCAAAATATACTCGACGGTACATGGGAGCACAAGTCCGTACTAGCACTTGTCGTCTCAAAGTGGAGGAATCACCCAACCATTAGTGAGAACAACAGTTACCAGGCTTTACAATGCCGGAATACGTCTCTAGCCTAGACTTCTAAATGTTGTGCGTTAGGTTCCAAAGCGTTGTTAGATTCATTGAATTTATTTTATAGTTGATCTTGTTTATGAAGTTTGCCTTTCAGGTTCACCGCGAGATGTAGATGTATAATTCCTAAAATGGAATCTAAGATGATAAACAATCTTTTATCTTCTTTGTACAATGAAAATCCTAGCTACTAAGGAAAGAGAGACAATATTCTTTCACAAAGAGCAAAGAGCACACTCTAAATGCACTATCCTAAATCAAACCAATCAAATAGTCTAAATGCAAATGCACATGCATGTCTTTTTTTTCGGCTTTCTTAGTATATGAATGGAAAAAGAAAGCTAATGCACAAATCTGAATTACTTTTCAAGCGACAATTACCAACAAGTTTCTTTTCGAAATAAAAAATGGAGACAATCACAACACTTTATGATTTAGAAACGAATACTTGCTTTCGACACTAGAAAAATTACAAATTCAGACAAAATACAATAGTAACAGGATAATCGACTATCAACAGCAATCAAACTCTTTCCTATGACTGAAAACGACACTTGCAACACTTTCAAATCAAAGGACGACAGTACGATTACGTTACTTTTTGCAAAGGAGAACTGAAAATGACTCAACAAATACACAAAAACATTTACAGTTATTTTGTACAAAGGAGGCAGAATAATAGCAAGGAAAAGGGGTTTCAAACAGAGATATACTGATCACAGGTAGCAAAATTCATGAATAGAACTGGAAAGAATGAATCACAGAAACCAAAACTGAACAATGCCTAGTTTGATTAGCGCACCTGTAACACAGGGAATTTGAAATGCAGCGCACCTACTACACTCGGGAAGTTCGCTGAATTTCAGATTCACAGCATAGTACCTACGCTGGGCCAGAGAGGAGACTTTGCTTGGGTTCCGGGTCACAGTTTGCAATTCAGTTCATGGGTTTTGGCCGAGAAAATGGTAATCAGTACTGCAACAATCAGGGGTAGATCTAAGGAGGATCTAAGAGCTACCACAAGGGGCAATTAGAGAGTTTGTAAATCAGTTGTTTAATTTATAAACGAATCCCGGAGATTGACTGAAGCGACATTTATCTACTTTGCATTTGCATAGAAAATGCAGTTCGAAAGCTACCTGGCTCAACTTCAGGCTCCGTCTGTAAGTTTATAAAATAGACAACAAGGAAGATAAACAAACAAACTAATTCGTCCCCAGCGGAGTCGCCATTTTGTTACAGGGAAAAATGTTTACACAGAACTACTTATCCCACTAAGGTGTGATAGCTACCTTAGAAACAAACAAAGTAAAGCTACTTTCATTTTTCCTTTATGAAGTATAGATGAGAGAAGAACAAAGAAGACCAACCTCTGTCTCGCACTAATCTCCTGGTTCGATTCCTCTCTCTCTAGATAGTCTTTCGCTACTTGTTCCCTTGCATGCCCAGCTTCACAGAGTACCTGTAAGATCAGCATAGCACTATACAAGAACATGGATCTATAATCATAAACAATCTAGGATCAGATGTAAATTGACCATACAAATGCAGAAAACATAAATGACACAAGAGTATGGAGGAAAACTTGAATAGCTTTTATTGATAAACAAGAAAGAGCCAAGGGGGTTACAACCAGTTGTTCTGACCCAGCATCATCCTCTCAGCAAGGAAGCCCCACTTCACCTCATACAAAGCTTAGATCACCCAACAATCTGATGTTGTCTCAAGAAACCAACAACAATTCCTTACAATATGCAAAATTCCAACCTCCGGATCTCTGGGATGAGGGATCCATATATAGATATCTGTAAGGGAGATGAGTTAGCTTGTGATTTGATTAGTGTCTTCCCTCTGATAGTTCTTGCTTCCACTTGGAGATTGATGATCTCTTACTCATCCTTGGTCGAATTCAGAGAGGCAAGTGTCACAGGAGAAGCTTCTGGAAGATTCCATGCCTCTCCACCTCACAGAATGACACTGCCATTTGTCACTTCTCTCCCATCGCACCTGATAGAAGGGCTTTTTGAAATGAAATGCACCCACACAGTGTATTTAGGTGAGATGCAACGCACTTTGCCTATGGAGCAGCTAAAATGATCCTGTTTTGACCAATTCTGAGCAGTTTTTCATGGAGAACTTCTGGGAGAAGCTGTAATCAGTTGACCTTGTTCCTTTAGGGGTTAGAACAACACTTTTAGGGACTTAGGAGCCCTTGGTTTATGGACATTTCATGCTTGGGGTTGTAGTGCCCAAAAATGTCTATAACACATGTTATAAAATCAATGCCCCATTTTGCGAATGGGCCAACAACAATGACTAGATGCGGTGGTGCAGGTGGTAATCTTGTTTTACGATAAAAAATCTAACAAGCATGGCACTTTTTGATACCAAGTATGCAATCTTTAAATATAGATGGTCAGAAATAACCAGCTCATAGGATTTTTTGTGCAGTTGTGTAACCAGATAAATGCCCCACACAAGCACCTGAATAACACTCATTCAAAGCTTTTTCGGCCTCCTCATGTGTAAGGCACCTACATAAGATCGTATCGACACCACGACGATAAAGTTTATCACCAATGATAAAATAATCTTTGGCTTGGTATCGAGTACGTCGTTGTTCAGAGCGAGAGGTGTTAGGCCTAAAATCTTAGGTCTGGAGATAGACTAGTATATCCCCATACCATGTATCACTTGATGAAATTAGAAACAGAGACTCATCCAAGATTGATGCTTCTAATGTTAAATCACTGGAGGACGAGGGAAGGTCGCAAAGTAGCTCAGCAAAGACAAGATATTTCTTTGATTTGGATTTGATGAAATCCATATTAAACTCCTGTAAGATAACTATCCATTTAGAATATTTCCCCCCCAACAATTGACATGACAAAATGTATGTCATAGGGTTGCAATATGATATAATGGTAGTTTTGCGAAGGAGGATATAATGTCGAAATCTCTGCACAGCTTGAACGACTGCTAAAGCTAACTTTTCAATGTATGAATATTTACTTTTTGTATCATTAAGATTGTGACTCAAATAATATATAGGATGTTCAATTCCATTTTCCTCTTGCACTAAAAGCATTCCAATGGTTGTATCTGCAGCGGCGAGATACAGGTAAAAGTATTTTTGATAGTTTGGGGCAAACATTAATGATGCTTTAATCAAGGAATCTTTGAGAGCATCAAAAGAAGCTTGCGCAACTTGGTCCCAATGGAAGGGTACCCCTTTCTTCAATAGACGTGTGTAACCTTTAGCTAATTCGGCATAATTTGGAATGAACCTCCTCAAAAAGTTTTCCTTCCCTTGAAGCTTCTGAATCTGTAACGAATTTGAAGGTGGAGGCATGTAAAAAATTGCTTGAACCTTTATGGGATTGAGTCAAATTCCATCTTTTGAAACTACAAAACTGAGCAGACGACCAGAGCCAACATAAAACATACACTTGTGTGGATTGAGTCTTATTTTGTAGTGTCAACAATGTAAAAATATTGCTCTCAAATGTTGCGGGTGATCAGTCCGTTTTCGCGAATGAGCAGGCAGATCATCAAGATATGGTTGAACAATGTGTTTGATGTCATGGAAGGCATAATTCATCACCCTCTGGAATGTGGCCCCTGCGTTCTTCAAACCAAAGGGTAATTTTCGATATGCGAATGTGCCCCACGGACATATAAATGTCGTCTTTGATTGGTCCTATGGGAGGATATTGATTTGATTGTAGCCAGAAAATCTATCCATGAATGAAAAAATTTCACATCCGGCACATTCGTCAATAATCTAGTCGATAAAAGGTGTAGGATAGTTGTCCTTCGGACATGCTTGGTTTACATCCCTATAATCAATGCACACTCTAATCGTCCCTTTTTTTTTCATCACTGGAACAATATTATATACCCAATCAGTGAGAGGTACAGGGAAAATGAAGCCAGCACGCAAAAGCTTTTCAACCTCTGCTTTAATGGTAGTGGCTTTCTTAGGATGAATAGGTCGAATTTGTTGTCGTACTAGTTTGACATCAGGATACATTTTAATCTCATGTTCAACAATGCTTGAGTCAGTGCTTGGCATTTCCTCATAAGACCATGCAAAGACATCTTGAAATTCGCAAAAAAGAGCACAGTAATTATCTAGTTCTAATGGAGAACAAGATTTGTCGACATGAATATTTTCCACAATGTTGGGCTTGGTCGAAATGTTTATAGAAATTGTTTCTTCTATGTTAGACAGATTATGCTCGGAATCTATAGTATTTACAGAATTCTACAAGAAATCAATGATTGATGGGTGATTGAGTTCCTTTGAATAATCTTCATTGTCATCTTGAAGGTGGGAACGGTGATGATAATCTTCTCATGACATCTCTCCTATCATCATTGATTGGACAATTCCTTCATCCATATAATGTATATGTGAAAAAGGATCCGAAGAGGTGCCATATTATAAAGATCTATCTACCTATACAACTGTTGAGTGTGGGTTAGGGCTTGCCGCACAAGCCCAATAGATTGATTGCTATAATGATTCAATGGGGCTTGGTGGCATCACCTCACGATAATCATCATCAAGTTGGAATTCTTCTGAAAATCAGATGATGTAGAAGAAATCATGTTGCAGGTTTCCACTATCACCACTTCCATGAAACCAGATGGTGACGGAAGGGTAAAGGTAACCATCAAGGAAGGATCTTTTAGGAGACCTACTCCAACATTTTGAAGTGATTGTGAATTTCCATGTATCAATGGAATGCTTCCAGTGGCTTGTGAACTAGTAGAAAAGAAGGCTAGTTGATTGATGACTGTGATTCCACCTTTGAAGAGAAATGCAATTGTTTGAAAGTATGTGGAAACGACAATAGCCATAACATATAGCCAAGGCCTTCCCAGTAAAATGTTGTAATCAAGGAGTCCATCAACGACCTCGACTTCAACATTTACTATTTTTCCCCCTAGTTCAATTTGCAAGTTAATCAAAATCGCATATGGAGTGTACGTTCATCCATCGAAAGCCTTTAATGTTGTTGGTGATCGTGAAAAGGGTGGTGAACCAAGAGTTTTCTAGAAACTCATAGACATAATGCAAGTAGATTCCCCCTCATCAATAATAGTTCGGCAAACATTTTTATTGAGAGATTTTACTTGTATTAGAAAGGCTAGTTGTGCTGCTAACTGTGGTGTATATCCCGTATGGTTAAAAACCACAAGATTAGAATCTGTAGGATCTATTCCACCTATTGCTGATAACAAAGCCTATTTTTGGGAGGGACTATTTTGCAACACCTCGAGTATCGACATAGCGGAAGGTGATTGAGCCAGATCTTCCACTTCAAACTAAATCTAAAACCTTCCCATCAATAGATATAGATTTAGCATCTATTTATATATAGATTTAACAGATTTAATTTGTTATGTATATTTTCTTAGACTGGCAATGCTAAATTTGGATCGCCACGGAAGTCCATCCCAGCATATGAATATTCCGCGAAGGCCATCTCCTGATGGTCGAACCACTCGAAGAAGGCAGAGGAAAAAGAGATCACTAACTGGCCAACATGCCTAGCCATCAGGTCTACCCATCGCTGCATCCATGGTTCTCTAGGTCCAAGCACTCCTAGAGAAATGTTTTGTGGCTTCATGAGAGGGATTCTTTCCAAAGCAAAGGAAATCAAAATAGACCCATAACCAAAAATTTTAGTCTTTCTAGCCATCACTTTGGTCAGTTGATCTTTCATAAGTGGAAGAATCGCCTCGCATCAATTGAATACCTTCGGTTCTAGGCATTCCAAGGCATACTGCATATAAGATCTATTTGCTAAATGTAAATCCGCACTACCAACCAATCTAATAAGGGTAAAGAGGATAGTTCTCAAAGTTCAATCAATAACATCTCGGATATGAATCTTTCCATCTCTACTAGGTTGAGATCCTTCCCGACAGAACTGATGAATATAATCTCTCACCGATTCACCTCGCCTGGTGAGTCCTGATAGTGAAAGAGGGGTACCCCGCTTTGATAAACCCGTTAGAAAATAAAAATCCTCCATGGTAAAAGGGATAGCTTTACCCTTGATATGAAACACCTAGTCAATAGGATCCCAAGCATGAACAAGATACTGCAGCAACTCCATCTGTTGCCTCATGCTGGACAAGCAGAAGAACTTTAGCAATCCACAGTTCTTTAAAGCATTTACTGTGCCTTGGTCATTTAAGGAAATCATGTCTTGTTCCTTGTGTTCTCGTTCTCACCATGTAACAACCATTTTGATCCAATGAATACGTGAAACACAATCATTAGGAAATTTAGGATCCAACTTGGGCAAAAATTAGTTTAAAATTTGATGAAAAACAACCGTTCAAACTTAGTTTTCTGTGCCCATTCCACTAACCATTTGAAGACAGTGCTATGCATAACAGATTTCTTATTAGCAGCCTGGGATGCGTCGCACTTTTCGATAGGGACAAGGTGCGATGGTTATAAAAAGCAAAGTTAAACCTTAGAGGCCTAGAAAACTGAGAAATGTTGCCCAAAACTGAAAAAGAATGGAATAGAATTGAAGAGAATGAGGATAACTCCTACCTAGTCCTAACAGTGTGGGAAATGATCCACAGAATCTCTCGCAATCAGCTGGTGAAGATTTGGGGAAAAAACCACTTCAAAGCTCCAAAATCCAATGTTAGAAATGAAATGGTGAAAATGAATTGTTAAAACTTGTTTTTATGTTTACTTTTTACATGTAAATCAAGTAGATGTTGGTTTTATTCATTTTTCATCCATGGATATGTATTTTTAATCATCATTGGTGAATTTTTGAGCACAATGAACAACTGAAAAAGGAACCAGATGTGCTAATGGCGAATTGAGCATCTTTGACCACCAAGCAAACTTTTCGTTCTCTTTTCGAGCTTTGATATAAAAATGAAAAGAAAACCATAGAGTCCTCTTTAAACTCTTTTCAGACACTTTAAATAAGAAAATATATTCAAGCGGTTGCCTTTTCCAACTCGTTAAAGTATTGGAAACAACATCTCTCTTGTATTATTTTATCCCTTTTCAGACCTGAGGGATTATTTTACGAAAAAGAGCTTATAGATTTTTTCTTTTCGTCTCTTTTCAAACTCTCTAAACATGAAAAGGACCGAGTTATCCTCGTCATTAAACTCATTAAAATAATAGTGACAAACTTGTCCATCTAGACAAGATCGAGTGTCATCGTCGCTAGACTCGTTAAAACATCAAATAGTGATGGGTTTGCCCGAAGGGCGAATTATAGAACAAGCATATGTTATATTCCTCAAGCTTGATAAAAAATAAAGAGGTACTAGTTAGCAATGACTGGGGAAAATGGGAAAAATCTTAAAAACTTATGGTAGCAATTCGCTCTTGAACATGACACTTTCACTTCATCTCCATGATTAAGCTAGGTTGGGACATTCCGTTTGATGGTTGTCATACTGTTGGTCTATCCCATCATCCATCACTTTTTGAGTCAATGCTACCAAGTCATCTCAGTGTCCCCGATATGTTCAAGAGAAGTCATCTAGTTAAAATCTCATCCATTGCAATACTACAAACCTTCATTTTCATGACCGCCATTCTTGAACCCTGTGTCGTCAGTTTGTTTTCATCTCCAAAAATCATTTACATTGTTTCGTGTCGTAGATGTGGGATACATCAAGGCCCTCCTACAACAAGCCGCTTCTTGTCAACATCAACTCATCATCCAAGAATTTGACTTAGAAACACCCTTTCAGTGCTTTGAAGCTTGCATACATCAATGGCAAGTTTCTCTCTTTCGGCGACAAGTTGACATCAATGGCCTTCAACCAAAATATTTTGCATGGTGTTAAACATCGAATCATCTACTCACACCACGCGAAATGTATTGTAGTACCTTGAGGATCATCATCATTATCGGTGATCCCTCTCGTGTATGTTAACAACTTACATCATTGGCTAGTAATCAGACGATGTCTCTCTATGTTCAACCTCAGAACATCTTTTCACATGGTTAGACTTGTACATTGAGTGAAGATTGAACGAGTTTGAAGACCCCGGATCTAGTTTCATCCATCTAGGTTGTGATATATTCAAGAGTAAAAAAGCATCAAATGTACAAATGATTTACATAGATGGTCATCCTAATCATAGATCACAAATCTATATCTGTAGAATCACAAGTCTATATCTGTAGACAACTATCTGATATGTGTACATGTAATGAAAGTCTATAAGCTGAGCATGGGAATACCTCCCTCACCTAGTTCATGAGAAAATAATATTATCATGATGTATTGTATTGTAATTGATGTAGGTCACCTTACAGTTCGAAACTTCTGATCCTCATGATAAAGAATTTCACCTGACATAGATATTTATGACCTCATGCTTTAGGGGGCAGCTATTATAGACATATTTGGGCACATCAACCCCAACTCATATGTCGATGTTATTAGGATCTATCAACCCCTAATATACTTTTTTTTTACCCTAAAGGAACTAAGCCCTCTGAATGCTTCATTCCCTGAAAGTTCTATCACAAAATTCATCCGGAAAGTGCCTCAAAGGGATCATTGCAGAAAGCCCTATGTTAAGGTGCTATGCATAGCAGGTGCAACACTGTCAAAGTGCTATGCATCACAGTTAGGCTCTCTTTGAGGTGCAATGATTGATCTTAGACAAGATTCCAGGATAGTTTGAGGAATTAGTTACTCATGGAAAACTCTAGAAGTTTCTCCTATGCCACTTGCCCCTCTGAGTTCACCCAAGGATGACTAAAGGAACTAGGAAACATCCACCTATTCCCCTCTTTCATGGAACCAATTCCTAAAAATAGAAAGGCATTCATCATCATCATGATGACTCAACCTCCTTCACTCATCTATAAATGGATCTCTCATCCAAGAGATATAGAGGCTGAATATTTCTGAGTGATAAGGAAGTGCTGATGGTTTTAATATTGAGGCAAGGTATTGTTGTAATGTTGGAATTTCTTGCTATTCATGAGGTGAAGAAGGTTTGAAGCTAGGAGGATAAATCTTAGATTTAGATATAAGAATTGAAAATTAGTATTTCTAAGAAATGCTAACCCTCTAGGCTTGGCATCTAACCTATAAACAACAGTTAAAACAATTCACTATCTTTCCTATGAATGACAGATAAGAGAAAGATTATAAAGAGCCACCCTGTAACTTTCGCTTGATTCCTCGCTTGATCTCTCTCTCTCCTTTGGCCGATCTCGTTACTCCTCCCTGTACTTAACACGCTTGGAGAGTACCTACGCAATTACAGAAACATAGACCCATCAAAGCATAATGATCCATAATTCATAAACATCATAGAATCGAAAGTATGATAAACATATAATTGCATTGAAATATTACACAATCATAGGGGAAAAATCTTGAAAAGATTTATTAATAGAAAGGAGGATTGCAACCCAGAAGTTTGATCCAGCGCCATCCTCCCAGCTTCAAAACTTCTTCACCTCATGAATAGCAAGAAATTCCGACATTATAACAATACCTTGCTTCAATCCTAAAACCATTACCACTTCCTTATCACTCAGAAATATTCAGCCTCTAGATCTTTTGGATGAGAGATCAATTTATAGATGAGTGAAGGAGGTTGAGTCATCATGATGATGATGAATGCCTTTCTATTTTTAGGAATTGGTTCCATGAAAGAGGGGAATAGGTGGATGTTTCCTAGTTCCTTTAGTCATCCTTGGGCGAACTCAGAGGGGCAAGTGGCACAAGAGAAGCTTCTAGAGGTTTCCATGAGTAATTTATTCCTCAAACTGTCTCAGAATTTTGTCTAAGCTTGACCATCGCACCTTATAGAGAGCCTAACTGCGATGCATAGCACTTTGACAGTGTTGCACCTGCTATGCATAGCACCCTAACATAGGGCTTTCTGCAATGATCCCTTTGAGGCACTTTCTGGATGAATTTGTGATGAAACTTTCAGGGAATGAAGCATTCAGAGGACTTAGTTCCTTTAGGGTAAAAAACAAGTATATTAGGGGTTGATAGACCCTAATAACATCAACATATGAGCTGGGGTTGATGTGCCCAAATATATCTATAACACCCACCTAGAACATGTGTGGCACTTGATGTTGATCATGATGCTGCTTGTACTTAGCATTGGCTCGATCCAATATGTCATGGACCTGCTGGACGATGTGTTGAATGTGCTACATGAAGTTGTTAGCCCTACCAACTTTGGCATGGACATGAAATGAATTTTTTGAAGTAGCTGCAATTGCTATGGCCACATCAATGGGACATAGTGGCTGGAATCCCAACCCCACCTAAAATGGACTGTGGTCAGTTGAGCTATGGAGAGACCTATTGTAATTTTGTTGGACATATGGAAGGACTTCATCCCATTTGCATGATGCTTCGAATTGTACATGCGTAGAATGTGCACGATCATCTTATTGAAGACCTCTGTTTGGCCATCAGTTTGGGGGTGGAAGGCAGTGGACTTAGTGAGCTTGGTATCCAGCATCAACAAGAGGCTTGACAAAAATGTACTTAGGAATATGCTATCCCGATCTAAGATAATGTATTGTGGGATCCAAAAGTGTACCCAAAATCATTTAAAGAAGAGCTTAGCAGTGGCTTCTATTGTGATACTCTTATTCCAGACTATCGGGATGGCCATCTTAGAGAATCTATCGATGATGAAGAAAATGCAATCATTTCTATGCTTAGTAGAAGGAAGTCCCGACATATAATTCTTGGAGATGGATTCCCAAGGTCAATTAGGAGTAAGTAGAGGATTATATAGGCCTTTCTTCTTGATGGTTCATTTGGAAATGGTGTAGCTAGTGCAGGATCTGATGTACTTCCCAACATCCTTTCGAAGGTTTGACCAATAAAAATACTTCTGCAACATTGCCAATATTTTCTCTACTCTCAAATGTACAACGACCTGACTGTAGTGTGCCTCCAAAATCATCTTGTCATGCTCGCTCTAAGGAACACAGAGGTGTCCCAGGTAGCATAACAGTGCATCCTAGAGGTGAAAATTAGGAACTTGTTTGCCTTCCAGGAGCACCTGGTATGTGTTGCAAAATTCTGGATCACTCTTGTAAAGATGTGGCCACCCCAAAGTCTCGTGTCCACAAGAGTCAAGCATAGTGGTCAACACCATGACTAGCGGTCGGCTCAAGAAGTATGCAACATTATTGGTGTTTCCCTTCTTTTATCTAATGCCCAAATGGAACATTTCCATGTATATGGACCATTTCTAATGGCGATCATTCTGCAACTTTCCTTGTGTCTTTATGAACTACAGGGGTCGGTGGTTTGTGTGGATGATTGTTTCCTTCCCTAGAATGTAATTCTTGCATTATCAATAGACCTACACAATGGAATACATCTCTTTGTCATAGGTGGGATACTTTAACACTGTGTATCAAAGTGTCTCACTGTGATATGCCATTGGATGCCCTTGTCAAGTAAGAACTGCAATAATAACACAGTGGGAGGCATCTGTCTCAATCTCAAATTTTCACTGCATGTCTGGTAATGTGAGCAATGGTGCAGAGTAGAGGAAATGTTTTAACTTGACAAATTCCTTCTATTGGGTCTAAAACCAAAAGAAATTTTATTTTTCTCCACCCTTGGTGTCTTAACTTAAAGGCCAAGTGATACGAGAGAACCCCTACATGAACCTGTGGTAGAAATTCCATTCAAAAGCTGTGGAGCTCTGTTAGAGTGGTTGGGATTGGCCAATCTCGAATAACTTTTATCTTGGCTGGGTCCACATGCACACCGCACTCATCAATGGTGTAGCCTAGATACTGAACACGGGTCATACCAAAAGCGCATTTCTCCAAATTGGCACACAATTTGTGTTGTCGCTCGGTTTGGAGGACTTGTTGAATATGGTGGAGGTGCTCTTCTCAATTCTAGCTAAAGATCAGGATGTCATCCAAATACACTACCACCAATGAGTTGGTGAAGGGCCACAAGAAGGTTTCGGGGGAATTCGTCAACCCAAAACGCGTGAACAACCATTCAAAGAGGCCCTCCTTTGATTTGAAGGTAGTCTTCCACACATCAGAGTGTTTGATTGGTACCTCATGATAACCAAAATTTAATTAAATATTGCTAAAATATTTGGCCCCCTTCAGCTGGTCCAAAAGGTCATCAATCTGTTGGACTGGATACCTATGCCAGGCAATGATCTTATTCAATGCAAGATAGTCAATATAGAGTCTCCATGTCCCATCCTTCCTCTGTACCAACACGATTGGGCTCCCACAAGGTGATGAACTTGGCCTAATGTGCCCTTTCTGCAACAGCTCCTAAATCTACCTCTTGATTTCATCGTTCTCGAGAACAGTGTCCACAGATCGACTCATTGGGTAGCGGCATGCTTGGGGTTAGATCAAGGGAGTGCTTGACTTGACAATGTAGGGGTACCCTTGTGGGTGAGGTGAAGATATCCCAACACTCTTCCATGAACTTGTCCATCTATCGCTGCTATGTGAACGAGCCCTATCTAGAGGTTATGGATGTAGGCACAATATTCTTATTTTCTTGAGGGAAAATCATAAGGAACAAAAATTTCCCGGACTAGGAAATGATCTTATAGCATTGCTTCACAATGATCAAAGAGATGACGGTAGGCGGTGCTACCTCCAATATCATGTATAACTTATTACCCAAACAAATAATAATAGTGCAAGCCCTAGACTCATACACAACCTGACACTTCCACAAGTATGGTTCTCCTAATAATACATCACAAACCTCAAGAGGAGAAACATCACACAATACTTCATATATGAAGGGCTTGATGTTGTAGGGAAGGTGATGTTACTAGTTGATGCGAAGATCTCATCCTTGCTGAAGCCACCTGATGGTGTACGATTGCGGGTGTGCTTTGGTCAGTAGGCCCAACCACTTCATGAACTCTATTGAGATGAGTTTCTTTTGGCTTCCACTATTGACAATGAACTACAATGGAGAACCCTTCACTCACATCTGTGAGTGGAAGAGATGGTCCCCCTCCTATGGATCTTTGGGCTCAATCTTTTGGATCTTGGTGGTGGTAATAGTGGCACTGGGATCCGCATAAATAATATGCTTCCCTTTATCATTCTCCTTGTCAGGTTCTGACTGAGAGTCAGAACATGCATTTGATTCAGAAGCCTTCATCTTAGCCAACAGTGACTTCTTCACTTGACATTCACTTGTGCTGTGATTGGGGCTCATATGGAACACACACCATTTCCTTGTTTCCTTCTTTGTCTTCATGGTGTTGTTATTTTCTTGCAGCTTCGGAGGGTTGTCTTGGGTCGCTCTACCTAGGATTTATCCTTTATTATGTGGTTTGGAGGGGCATTTCCCTTGCTTTGGGTTCACAGATCCAAAGTCTCGCTTACTCTATTTAAATTTCTGCTTGATCTTGAATGCGTATCGATAGGTTGCACCAAGCAAGGAGATGTCCAGGAACTCCATATCAGCTTAGATGTACTTGTGTAGACAACCACATGTTGGAAATAATACTGAGAGGCGGGGGGGTGAATCAGTATTATCATATCAATAATTTTTCATTTCCCAAACAAATTTGTATACGCTACTTCTATGAAGTGAACTAGTGTGTACACATTACTATGATTAGTGAAACTAGCGTATACCCAGAGAACTTGTGATTTAGTTAATTTATCATGTGATTATCTATAACCAGTGGATCAGTAACTTATTAAATAGTACAATAAAAATAGAATGAACCATCACACATAAGCAACACACATGAACACCAAAATTAAGGTGGAAACCCAATGTGGGTGAAAACCACCTGCTGTTGTCATCTCTATCTTCTTTTAATAATAAGAAAATTTGTTTACAATATTGTACTAGTGTAGACTCATGCTAGTACATAGACACCCACCTGGAGAAGGCTACAACCTTCTCGCATTTTCTAGCTTGTACTGGAAGGGAGCAACAACCCCCTAGCTCTTGTACTAGCTAATGTGTTTACTAGTACGTAGGTGCTGACCTACAAAAGGCTATGACCTTCTCTCTTCCTCTAGGGACCATTTTTATAAATTTTCAGACTGGATGCTCCTGGTACACATGATGGCTTTGTTTCATCAAATTTCCATACCAGACCCATCAGAAACTTTTAAACTCAAATTGCATCAACCAACAATCAGATCATTGTCACCAGATCATTATGCTGAACCCAAAAACATGCATCATCATTCAGAACCAGCAAAAACCTAAAAAATCATGCATCATAACGTATACGCTACTTTACTGAACCCAACCTGTGTGTATACGCTTCTTCCTTTAATTATACCCGCGTATACCTTCAAAACTACTTAAACATAAAACTTCTGAATCAAGTCAATACCAACTAGCAATCTACTGTCAATTTATAGGGCCTTACATAGGCAGTAGAAGAGATCACACTTCTCAGTTATACAATCAATCAATCAAATATCAAACTCCTTATGCATTCAGTTTTACATTCAAATCTAAGAAGATTTCATTGACAGACAACCGTAAAACAACAGAACTAATCAAATAGATCGGTCATCTCAGAACAACATACTTTTCCTTTTGCATATGCTACTTGGAAGAGCCGAACCAACATGTATACGCAACTTCACCAAAGTGAACTAGCATACAGATCTACAAATATAACTCATAACTTCGCTACTATTCTGAACTTCAAACAAACCTAGATCATGACATTCAAAGAATAAAACAGGTGTACACAATTAGATCTGGCCCAACCAATATCAGATCATTCAATGATAAGTCATTTCATATCTCATGATGCTGATCCAACATTGAATTCAAGGTGTACAAAATATTTCAGATCAAATCACCAAGATAGCCCCTGCAACATAAAATATACTTTAGATATAAGTATTCCTTAGAAACCCTTTCCACTTGCACACCCTGGCCTAATGATCTTCTCCTCCTTATATATTTTTAGGCCTTTCTTAATACCTTGGACCAAAACCACTTAGGACCAATACCTTAGACCAAATACCTCAGACCAATACCTCAGACCAAATACCTAGGACCAAAACCTTGATTTTCCAACCTATACGCGCTTTTCCTCTTGTGATAGTGCGTGTATACGTATACGCTATTTTGTTCTGTGAACCAGCGTGTATATGCCGTTTTGACTAAGTGGACCTACATATACTTCTTAAACTTCTTTACATCTAACTTTTCCTTCACCTTATTTATTCTGATCAGTAGACCGTACTTCCATCTTCTTGTTCCACTGCCTTGTTACCTCTGAATATTCCTGTTGTACTGTGAGTTGCCTTTTATCAAAACTAAATTGACTTGTGAGTGAGTTGCCATCAGGGAAAACACTTGTATCATAATGCCAACAATCTCCCCATTTGGACTTGATGGCAACCATGATGGTGTTGATTACTACAAGTTGAAGAAACTGTTAGAGATAACATACAACACCAAAATACTCTCCCCCTTTGACATCAATGGCAAAGGGTGGACCAAGCAACTTTCCTCCTTTGGTATACATTATGTTGTCCATACTCCCCCTGAGTACATGCCGAGTCTCCAGAGATACGATTCAAAGGAATAACATGACTCTCTAACTAAACTAAGTGAGTATGACATCCTTATGACCAATGAATCATGCATACATCAATCACCCAACCAAGTGGGGATACACCACATTTAACTCATCCACCCAATCAAGTGGGGATATACCAATTGTTTATACATGACAGAAATACAAAAATTATTACATCATCCATCCCATGCAAAGTGGGGATAAAAATTACATCATATGTCCAATAGGACTCATTGAAATATAGATCATGACAGAAGAAGTCAAATCACACCCTAGATATTTACATGGTTTATGCAACAAATGATATAAGTATCTGAAGCCATAGCTGAACTCAGCAAACATGATGCCAACAATGTTGAATTTGTGTGAAGGCTAATGCTCCCCCTGAACCTGTGCTACCTGTGAATTGTCAACAAGTCATTCATCAAGGCATCTTTGTCAGTGAGATAAAAATCAATGAACAAAGCATATTGTCAGACTGTAATCATCAATATTAGACAGAGCACCCATATTAGAGTCTGGCCCACTGTTTTTTGTTAGAAAAACATATATGCTCCTTTAGCCACAGAAACCTGCGTGTATGCACAACCATACTTCATGAAACCTACATATAATAACCTTCCTCTGAAAAATTGGATTTAACAACACGATGATGCAGCAACTACTCCCAACTTTTGTTTGAGATATTCAAATATTTCTCTAGAAAGTGGTCTAGTGAATATATCAGCAACCTGTTCTTTGGAGGGAACATACTCCAATTTAACCTTTTGTTCAAGCACTTGTTCTCATAGAAAATGGTACTTAATGGGCATGTGCTTGGTCTTGGAGTGCATGACAGGATTTTTTGAAATACTGATGGCACTTATATCATCACATAGAATGGAGATGGGTGGAGTACATGTGATCTGAATGTATTTCAATGTTTGCATCATCCAAAGTAGTTGTGTGCAGTAAGATGCAGCAACCACATATTCTTTTTCGGTTGTAGATAAGGCAATTGAACTTTGTTTGTTGTTGAAACATGACACTAACTGAGAACCTGTATAGAATGCACCTCCACTAGTGCTCTTTTGATCATCAGCATTTCTTGCCCAATCCACATCTGTGTATGATGAAGAGTAAGATTTGTATATTTAGGATACCATAGTCCAAAGTCCTAAGTTCCTTGAAGATATTTAAAAATTATTTTGACTGTCTAGAGATGTGATTCCTTTGGATTTTCTTGGAAGCTTCCAACAATTCCTACTACATGCATGATATCGAGTCTGGTACGTGTTAGATATAGCAAACTTCCAATCATAGATCTAGTTGGTTTACTATTGGTGATTCATCGTTAGAACTGAGACTGCATCTTGTTACCATTGGAGTACATACTGGTTTAGAATCTTCCATTCTATATTTCTTCAAGATCTGCTTGAGATATTTGGTTTGTTAAAGAAAGATACCATCTTTAGTTTATTGTACTTGTAGACCAAGAAAATAAGTAAGCTCACCAAGTAAGGACATTTCAAATTCTTGCTGCATTACTGAAGAAAAATTATGACTCATAGAATCTTCATTGCTACCAAAGAAGATATCATCAACATAAACAATAATAATTAGCAGATGATCATTTTCAACCTTTGTGTATAAATTGCTATATGCGGAACCTTTTGTGAAACCTTGTTGTTGTAACTATTTGTCAAGGCAGTAATACCAAGCCCTTGGAGCCTGTTTCAGACCATAGAGAGCCTTTTTAAGATTTCATACAAGTTTTGCCTCATTTCCAAGAATGAATCCTTCTGGCTATTAAATATAAGCCTCGTTTTCTAAGTCTCCTTTAAGGAAGGCTGATTTTACATCCATTTGATATGCTTTGAATTTCCGAAAACTAGAAAGAGCAAGAAACATCCTTCTGGCTTCAAGTTTGGCATTGTTTTTAATAACTTCTCCATTTTCATTCAGCTTGTTCTTAAATATCCATTTTGTTCCTATAACATTTTTATCATGAGGTCTAGAAACTAACTCCCAAGTATCATTCTTTTCAATTTGGTCAAGTTATTCCTCCATGGCCTTGACCCAACATTCATCTTTGCAGGCTTCATTTACACTCTGAGGTTCGGCGGAGGATAGTAATGCTAGGTAGCTTGAGGTCCCTATAAGAGTTCTTCTTATCTATACTCTAGCCCCCTTTTCTCCTAGAATTTGAGATTCTGTATGATTCTTCTGAACATACCTGGATGGAGTCTTTTCTCTCTCTGTTGTATCTTCTTCTAGTGCTTCATTGGTTTCTTCTTCTATATCATTTTGATTTGATGCGAGAAAGCATTCCCCAACTTCCTCACTGTCATATTATTCTTTTGATTTCATTTGTTCCAGATTTCTGCATACTTCATCAATTACAACATCAATGCTTTCAACAATTTTCTGAAGTCCTTTATTATAACATTTGTATCCTTTACTTTTGGATGAATAACCAAGAAGAATTTCTTCATCTTCTGGGTTCGAAATTACCAAGTTTTTCATCAGTCCTTTTGATGAAACATTTGCTTCCAAACACTTTAAAGTGTTTTACAGTAGGAGGCGTACCATACCAAAGTTCATATGGAGTTTGATTGCTATTTATCAAAATATTTTATTTGTTGAGAATAGTCACAACAACAAATGCAGCCTCACCCCAGAAGGTTGTAGGAGTTCCAAATTCATCAAGCATTGCTTGAGCCATTTGTTGAACTGTTCTATTCATTCTTTCCACCACGCCATTTTTCTAAGGAGTTCTTGTGATAGAGAATTACCTATTTATTCCATGTTGTTCAGAAAAGTCAAAGAATACATCTAATATGAATTCTCCCCGTCAATCAGATCTGAGACATTTTATTTTTCGATCTAATTCATTTTCAACTAATGCTTTGAAAGCTTTAAAATTTTCAAATGCTTCATCTTTATGCTTTATTACTTATTAGACCTATCCAACACATCCTAGAAAAATCATAAATAAATAAAATAAAGTATTATTCTCCATGAGGTGACTTTTTCCTTGTTGGACCACATAAATCAGTATGGATGAGTTCAAGAGGCTTACTTGCTAATCCTTCCTTTTCATTGAAGCGAACTTTGGTTTGCTTACCGATTTGACATGGTCTGCATATGGTATTTTCCGGGGCGCTGATGTCTAGAAGATCACATACTCCCTTGAGCCTGCATGCTTTTATTATTTGAGAAAAGCTTAGATGTCCCAATCTTCTATGCCATAGCCAATTTTCATCTGTTTTTCTTAGATAGCATTGTTGTTGTCCTCCTTTGAGTATGTATAAGTTTTTTGGAGTTCTTGTTCCTTTGATCATTGTCTTTTATCTATCAAGCTCATGAACCACACATCCGTTTGACCAAAATACCACTTCATTTCCTTGATCACACATTTGGCTGACACTCAATAGATTATGCTTTAAACCATATACATACATGACATTTCTAGCTTTAACCTTTCCTTTCAAGAAAATAGAGCCTACCTTTAATGACAATAGGTGTGTCATTTCCAAATGAGACATTATTTTCTTTTTCTAAAGCATAATATGTATGCAGTTTCTTTTTATCACCTGTCATGTGTTTGGAGCATCCGCTGTCAATGTATCACTGATTTTCTTGTCCTTCTACATACAGAGCTCTGCCACATCTTTCTGATTGAGATTCCTTTCTTCTCCATATCTTGGGATTTAATGGTGTTTTCTCCTTTTGAAGTGTTGGCCGAAATTTTCTCCTGCATTGAGATTCTTCATGACCAAAGTTGATACAAATCGAAAATTCTATTTCATTTTCAAGAGGAGAAAAGTTATTATAGGAACTTTTCTTGATTCCTGTCGCACTCCTTTGATTTCATGCTTCTATAGTCATGATGGTTTTGTAAGCAACACATTGAGCAGCCTTGTGCCCAAACTTATGACATGAAAAACATTGCCCATTAAAGAAATTTTTGCAATCATAGTATCTTTTGGTAGTGTTTACCTGTTGATTTCGACTTCTACTGATATTCATCCTTGGAGTAAATTGAGTATGATTTACCTGATGATTAGTTTTATACTTTTCTTAATGATTGACATACTGTTCACTGGTCTTTGCTGCATCAAGATAGCTTCTGGTGGAGGTTGGCGGCTTTTGTGATTGAGATGAATCTTCAGTATATCCAAGACTTGTCTTTATCAGAGGAGAACATTGAACATTGATGATTTCATTTAAATTTTATGATCCTTTAGCAAATCTAAGATTAAGAGATTTTGTCTTCTGAAGATCTTTTCTTAGACCCACAATTTCACATTCTAGATTTTCATTGTGTTTTTCTCTTTGAGCAAGTTTGTGTGTCAAAGTATCTATGATCATATTCTTTTCTTCTACACAGATTTTGAGTTTAGTGATTTCTTCACGAAAGTCTTCCTCAAGGAAAATTTTAAGAACCCCTCCTAAATTTATAAATATAATAAATGGGCGAATCTCCATGGTATATAGGAAAAATGGAAGGCGATTTTATCAATAATATAATATGTATATATAATTTTTTGGCGAATCTCTCACCAGGAATGGCGAATATTTTACTCAATTATAAAATCTTGTAAGATCTTGGCGAGTCTTTCACTAAATAATAAAACTTCTTAGCATAGGCTACATGCTGGATTAATTCCCCCATTTAAATAGGCTACATTCTAGGTGAATACCATGGGTCAATACCATGTGCCATTTTGGTGAATACCATGGGTCAATACCATGTGCCATTTTTATTTTTATTAATTCTAATATTAGGGTTAATAATGGTTTTTTGCATGGTATTAATAACAATCTAGTCCATGGTATTTGTCCCATAGTATTTTGGCCATAGGTTTCACCTAAATATAACCCATTTTTTGAGTGTTCGTAAATATAAGGTGACTTATGGAGTAAATATAAAAAAATGTTTTATTTGTTTACCATACCTCTCGTTTATTTTTATTTTTATTAATTTACCATACCTCTTTTACAAATATGGTATTTGGCCCATAGGATTCACTTAAATAAAACCTATTCTTGAAAATGGGCGAATGGAAGGTTGTAAGTCCTAATTTCAAGGGCTAAATTTACCTTTTTTACCCTCTCCCTTAAAATAAGGTGGACTATTTGAGGTGATTTGTAAAAATGTACTATGATACAAAATATTCGCCCACTAAAAATTTAAAACCCCTTAATTTCACCAAAGGGCGAACATTCGCCCCTAAAATTATCCTTGGTCTTCCTCTTGTAATGCATCCAAAAAATCATCATTGTCATAAGCCATGAGTGGTCTATAATCTTTTTCAGTTTCATCTTCATCACTATTAGATAAACCATCACTATCTTCATGCGTATAGTAACTCCTTCTATTCACAACCTGTTTTCTATTGCCTTTTGCATATTCCTTCCCTTTTTCATATTTATCTTTATGAGGACATTTGGCAACATAGTGACCAACTCTACCATAAGAAAAGTATTTGAAAGGTAGCTTACCTCTGAATTTTCTGGAACCCCGTTGAAGCTTCTTGACAAAATGTACCTCATCTTCTTCTTCTTAAATGTGTCCTAATTCATTGGGATCTTCCTTTTCTTTTCCCTTTGTTGATGCTTTAAATGCGGCTTCTCTCATATTTGATGGAACTCCATTTCTCATTTCAAATTTAGTTAGGATTCCATGAAAGCGATAGTCTGAAGATCATGTTTTTCTTCTATGGCAGACACTTTTGACTCAAAATTAAGAAGACAAAGATCTCAAAATGTTCTCAACTAAAGTAAATTCCTTTATCTCTTCACCTAGATTCTTCATACAATTAACAATCTCATCTATATGTAAGAAGTAACTAGAAACACTCTCATCACTATGCATCTTAAGAGTTTCATGTTGAATTCTGAGAGTCTCCTTCCTAGCTCTGAATGATTTTGTCCCATATCTATTTGGCTGTTTTGAGCTGCATGACTTTGACAAATTCTAATTTTGACAGACTTGCCAATAACATATTGACAGCTTTGGCATTGGTTTCATATAACTCCTTACCTGCAGAGTCTGTAGGAATTGCTGCTGGAAATTGATATCCTCCTTCTAAAATTTCCCAAACATCAACTCCAAGTGATTGTAGATAGGCTCTGGTTCTTATTTTCCAATATACTAAATTTCTCCCATTGAAGATTGGTGGTTTGATGGATCCCATGCCTTCGTGATTATTCATCTTGCAAGATATTCCTTCAAGCAATCCTGCTTCTTTTGAAGGACCTGCTCTGATACCAAGTGTTGGAAATAATACTGAGAGGGGGGGTGAATCAGTATTATCAGATCAATAATTTTTCATTTCCCAAACAGATTTGTAGACACTACTTCTGTGAAGTGAACTAGCGTGTACACACTACTGTGATTAGTGAAACCAACGTATACCCAGAGTACTTGTGATTTAGTTAATTTATCATGTGATTATCTATAACCAGTGCATCAGTAAATTATTAGATAGTGCAGTAAAAAAAGAATGAACTATCACACATAAGCAACACACATGAACACCAAGACTTAAGGTGGAAACCCAATATGGGTGAAAACCACCTACTGTTGTCATCTCTATCTTCTTTTAATATTAAGAAAATCTATTTACAATATTGTACTGGTGCAGACTCATACCAGTACGCAGGCACCCACCTGGAGAAGGCTACAACCTTCTCTTGTTTTCCAGCTTCTACTTGAAGGGAGCTACAACCCCCTAGCTCTTGTACTAGCCAATGTGTTTACTAGTATGTAGGAGCTGGCATAAAGAAGGCTACGACCTTTTGTCTTCCTCCAGGGACCATGTTTCATAAATTTTCAGACTAGATGCTCCTGGTACACATGATGGCTTTGTTTCATCAAATTTTCATACTGAACCCATCAGAAACTTTTAAACTCAAACTGAATCAACCAACAATCAGTTAATCTGAACAATCAGATCACTGTCACCAGATCACTGTGCTGAACGTAGAAACCTCCATTATCATTTAGAACCAGCTGTAAACTCAAAAATCACGCATCAAAATGTGTATGCTATTTTATTGAACCCAACCTACATGTATACGCTTCTTCCTTTAATTAGACCTGTGTATACCTTCAAAACTACTGAAACATAAAACTTTTGAATCAAGTCTGTACCAACCAACAATCTACTGTCAATTTACGTATCCTTACATAGGCAGTAGTAGAGATCACCCTTCTCACTTATACAGTCAATCAATCAGATATCAAACTCCTTATGCATTCAATTTTACATTTAGATCTAAGAAGACTTCATTGAAAGACAACAGTAAAACAACAGAACTAATCAAATAGATCAGTCATATCTGAACAACATACTTTTTTCATTTGCATATGCTACTTGGAAGAGTCAAACCAACGTGTATACACAACTTCACCAAAGTGAACTAGTGTACAGATCTACAAATATTAACTGATAACTTCATTGCTATTCCGGACTTCAGACAAACCAAAATCATGACATTCAAAGAATAAAACATGTGCACACAATTAGATCTGACCCAACCAATATCATATCATTCAATGATAAGTCATTTCAGATCTCATGATCTTGATCCAAAATTGAATTCAAGGTGCACAAAATATTTCAAATCAAATCACCAAGATAGCCCCTGCAACATAAAATATGCTTCAGATAGAAGTATTCCTTAGAAACCCTTTTCACTTGCACACCTTGGCCTAATTATATTCTCCTCCTTATATAGTTTTAGGCCTTTCTTAATACCTTGGACCAAAAACACTTAGGACCAATACATTGGACCAAATACCTCGGATCAATAACTCGGACCAAATACCTTGGACCAAAACCTTGATTTTCCAACCTATACGCGCTTTTCCTCTTGTGGTAGTGCATGTATACCTATACGCTCTTTTTGTTATATGAGCCAGTGTGTATATGTCATTTTGACTAAGTTGACTTGCGTATACTTCTTAAACTTCTTTACATCAACCTTTTCCTTCACCTTCTTTATTCTGATCAGTAGACCTTAGTTCCATCTTCCTGTTCCACTACCCTATTACCTCTGAATATTCCTGTTGTACTATGAGTTACCTTTTATCAAAACTAAATTGACCTGTGAGTGAGTTTCCATCAAGGACAACACTTGTATCATAATGCCAACACCACAATACTTGAGTACCAAGTGCCCTTGATAATCTTTGATGCCCAACTTCATGCGAAGGGTATGAAAAATATTTGTAAACTCTAGCACGTCTTGGTCCACTTTATGTATTTATCTTCATAGCTCCCAACGGGGTAATATTGTTCCTTGATGGAATCTGAGAAAGAGTTCCAAGTCGGTGCATCTAAAAACAATGAGGATTCTCTCTCGTCCTTCTATTCATAGTAGGTTTCCCACCAGTCCTTAACATGGGGCGCGACTTTGAGAAGTGCAAAAGTAATATTTTCTCGGTTGGAAAAGCCATGAACTAAAAAATATTCTTCTAACATATTTAACCATCTATATATGGCCTCTATATCTATCTGGCCTTAAAATATGGGAATCTCAAAGCTTACTTGTACCTTAAAGGGAGTGAAGCCTCGAGAGTGGTTGTTGGATGAGGATGTGTTGCCTCTGGGTAGTTGTCAAAGGATCTAGGAAGATTTATCCATCATTGCATTTCTTTATCACTCAATGGCTTCTTTGAGTAATATTTCAAAAGGTTCTCCCACCCCCTCATCATTCTTTTCTTTTGCCATGGGAGGTCGTCGGGGTCTACCGGGCTCGTCTTGCAAAGGTTCAACCAGTTCCATGTCTAACTCCTTATACTCTGACCTCATTGGGGACATGCAAAGAAAAATAGATAAAGAGCAGGTCACTCTGATACCACTGATCCAGACTTATACATGAATGAAACATAATACAAACACAAACATAGACATAGAGATGCAACAGACATAAAACTTCATTTCATTAATATCAAATAACTGAAATATGCTTACATATAGAATGGAAATAAACTAGCTCAGGTGATGGTAGCTTATCACTGAGAAGAGATGTGGCGGATACATGCTTCTGAATTGTTTTATAATGAGGCTCAAGGGAATTTTTATTATTGAAGAAAAAGGGAAAATGCTAAACAATCAAAACCCTAACCCAAGGAGATGGAACGCTAAGAGTTTGTGGGTCACATTGGGTTTAGTTGGGCAACCAACTTCCCAAGGTCATAACTTAGACATATGATCTCTGCTTGCTATGTATGATACCTCATTGGAAAGATCTCTCTGAGTATTATAGGTTTTGTGGTAGAACCATACATATGCCTATGGGACTGCTATAGACCTAAATAAAAAACATTGTCTAGGGGGTCAAAACATCTTCAGAAGTTCAAGACTTGAAAAACTGTTAAAAATAGTAAATGCTGCTATAATCAAGGAAACATATGACACAGACTGGAGGTCTAGGTGGAATATCCAGGTGGACACCAATATCCACCTAGATCAAAACCCATTTGGAAATCCAAAGCTCAACCAAATGAAAGAACCCCATTACACCATGACTATACGAAAATGACAAGGCAATGTTGAAACGACTGTCACGCCTAGAAAAACCCATGCTAATGATAGTAAGATAACCAAATACATGCATGCATGCCAAAAATAGCAAGTAAATCATACATGCAACTCAATACCTTCAATTTATCCCACTATATCCGCTTGATCCAACTCTTCCTTGCTTGATCCTTGCTTTGCTTTGCTTTCTTTTCCTTCCTTTATCTTCCTTGAATGCTAGAGTGTTCCAAGAATGCTCAAGTGTACAAGAGTATGAGAGAGAGAGAATAAAGAGATAGCTCCAAGATGAAACTGACAAAAGGTTGTGAAATGATCCTCAAAATCCTTTTTATTATTGAGGCCTCTATTTTCTTCAATTTCCACTATTTTTCCTTCAGTTTCCTCCTCACATGCAACCTGTGACATTTCACCTTCCTTTTCTCTTATTTCGCATTATTTTCATAAATAAAATGTCAATTAATGCCTCTTTGCCTTTTGTTAGCTACCTATACCAATAGGTTTCATTTTTCATGATTGGCAGGGGAAGTGCCAATATGATCTACTTTGGTGATGCAAATATCTCATATTCTTGTGGAAAACTCATATCTACAGTTGGTTGATGATGTCCTACTTTTGAATGGTTGATCCAACAGTCTAAGCTGGGTCATTCCATATTTCAATTTATTGTTGTAGACTAGAGAAAGAAATCTGTCCAAACTGTTCAATCTTGGCAGATAAGTAGCTAGGTAGAGAATGAAGGTTCCCAACTGTTTAATCTGGGGCCTTGGAAGTAATAAGGCTAGCCTTAGATAGAAAGTCAAAAGAAAAAGCCAAAGGAAAAGAAAAGGCACACAAGGGTTTGCAAGTCTAAGTGCACCCTCTTTGAAGTAAAAAAAAATGCTAGGCAATAGGATGGGTAGGTAGATGGGGTTGCAGAAGCATGATTTCTTTCATATCACTGGCCTAAGCAAAGGAAACACATGGTGGCCAGTGCAGATCCTCCTGTTCAGCAGCTTTGTAGCAGAAAAATGAGGCATGTCTCACTTCCAAATCATCCCCCATTACATTCCTTGCTGACATCCCAACTCCAACCTTGGTTCATGAGAGAAAACAAACTCATTGATTGGTCCTTGTTGCATAAAGAGCCACATTTCCTGTGTAAAAATCTTTTCATTTTGATCTACTCTCCTGACTAAGTTTGTTTCCTATAAAACTTAGTCTTTTCTTCCTCTTCTCCAAATCTTCCATCTAATACTAACTACTAACTCTATCTATGTTTAATTCCCTATGTTCCCCTTTCCCTATTACTATAGCACTATTGTGTATAAAAACCCCAAAAATATGTATATTCCCTTTCCCCTAGGAAATATAGCCTAATAGTCCTAAAAGGTTGAAATACAAAGAAATCAAAGCGCTAAGGCCAAACTGCGCTAATATAATGTCTTGGGATTAAATAAAGATCCGCTTGATTTATAGCCCTAACGCCATTTTGTGAATTAATGCCAAAACCCATATTTTCGTTGATTTCCAAAGTCCCGCCCAGGCGCACTTTTCCATAAAAAACAATTGTTTATTCTCCGCCTCCCCGCCGTATCGTCCTTTCATTTTGGCAACCCGTCGCCCGTCGGATCTGGGCTTTCCCATCCGACAGTCCATATCGATATCAGACCGCCCCCGATGATGGTACTTTACCTCCCGAAAAATGTCAGACCATGACATCAGGGCAGTGCCACGCGTCGCTCCCAAATCGTATTGGGAGGCCGCCTGCCAATACCACTCCCTTACTATAAGCGATCTGATGAAACCGCTTACTGCCCTCCATATACCGCCTGCCCACGTCACGTCCATGTCATGCCCACGTCATACCAAGTCAGCGTCGCGTCAGCGCCCGGCCCGCCATCGCTCCGACCTGTCCGCCACCTCAACAGACCCCGTGGGCCACTCACAGGCCGCCACGTCACCCTTCCGTACCCGACCCCACCCGATGACATCAGGCTAACGTCATCCAAAAAATGCGCCAAAAGCCCAAAATGTCCATATTTTTGCCAAAATTCGCGTTTTTTCTCATTTTTGACAAAGCAACTATTGTGCTCTCTGCATGTATTTTACGACGTCCTCGCCGCCAACCTGCAACAAATTGACTTAAGGACCGTGGGCGCCCTCAATTCGCCTGCATTGCCGCCATTGCCAGAGTCTACCAGGTATTTACCAAAATCTCCCCTCCGCACCTGGTTTTGTGCATAATTCACCAAAACAAACTAGGAAGAGGAGAAAAACACAGTGAATTCCATAAATTCTCATGAACCAGTGCTTTTCCTCCACACTGTAAGCCCAATTTCACCTGCAAAACTCCCCATTGTGTCTAATTTCCACGAATATACAGTCTGTTTGCGCAGTCGCAAACTAAAAGCTCTGCTACACAAGTTCACCAGGAAAATAGCTTTTTAGTCCCAGCATTTACTCATTGAACCTTATCAGGAGCATTTCAATTTGTTCTCACCATAATTCACTCTGTTTCCTCTGCAAATCGCCCTGCACTTGCAAAATTCACTGCCCTGTGTTGTTGTGCCCAGTAAATCAGGTTCAAATCCATTTCCAAGTGTTAGTGAACCATGGAAACACCAGTTGCATTGAATATTGCACCTCTAAATGCCCCACAAAGAGAGCTGGAGTGGCAGGCCCTGGCTGACAGAGATTACCAGATGGCAGAAGTACTCTCAATGAACACTAAATATAACATCCATGTACTCAATGACCTTAAAGCCAAACACCTCAGTGGTAATGATATCCTAGGGATTTGGGACTCCAACTTGCCTATTTTCAATCTCCCTCAAGTCAATATCCTCCCAGACTTGATACACAGATGTAGTGCCAACTATGACCCCTGTCAGAGAGCTGTCCTCAATTCCTCAGGCACAGTCTTGTTCCATGTCACCCCTGAGGCCATAAATGAAATGCTACACTTTCATACCTCAAGTCCATTAGCTCCCCTCTCCATCATGGATTTGATAAAGAAAGGAGGCAAGTTGTCCAGTGCCCAAATTGTGAAGATCAATCAGTTATTCATTCAATCAGGCTCTGAAACTGTGAGGACCCCTCCCATTGGGAATGTATATCTAAATGAGCTAGGAAAAATGCTTGTGGATATGATCAGTTATATCCTGGGATACAGAACATCTGAGGATGTTGATGAAACCATTCTGGCCATGCTGTCCATTTTTTCCCCTGGAAAGCCTCCTGTTGTTCATTATGATTATGCTGCCTACATTGCCAATAAGATTCATGAGCAATTGATGAATCTAGAGAGGGAGAGGATATTCAGATACACCTCTTATATCTATCACCTGTTCCTATTCTATCAGCCTGATAGCTTCCCTATTACTCTCAAGAAGCTTGATGCCCAAGGGAACCCAAGGTCTGTAGTATTTTGGTCTTCTATCTTTCATCATACATCTTATTCACCATATAGCTACTGTGAATTTATAGACTTGTTTATCCATCCAACCATGTCCTTGCTACTGAGTGCCCCTCCTCCAAGATTAATAGATGAGATGCAAAGGATCCTCCAGCTCTGAAAGGCCTACAGCATTGGCGATTGGTACTTTTATCAACACCATACAGTGATCAGAATATATGGCTGTGAGTTAGCCCCATATAGGCTGCCAAGATATGTCCCTATGAGACTCTTTGCCTTAGAGTATTTCAGGCAGTTTGGAAATGCAGACATGGTCCATTTCCACAGCAAGAACAAAAAGGTGCAACTAAAAGTCAGGAACCAGCTAGGCTCATTTATTTATAACAAAAGGGAGGAGGCATGGCAAGAAGCAGAAAAGATCCTGAAGTGCGTTGAGTTGCAAACTAGTTTCCTCTGGATACCCTATGATCCAAATCACTTCATTAGCCTTAGAAGGGTCAAGTATAAATTGGCCAGCTATGATCATGTCAGGCTGCCTCATATTGAACAATATGCAAATCTATTAAGATGGAAAGAAGGCACATTAGAAGAGGCAAGTACTAGAGAGGAAATACTACAAAAAGAAGCAAAGAATCTTGAGAAGGAAGTTGACTTGGAAAATTGTGGGCAGGTTTCCTCATCTTATCAAGTGCAACTTGGACCAGCTGCCTCGTCCTCTACAGCCCCCCAGCAGGCAGCTAAAGCTAGTCCTGAGGCAGTCAGCAAAGGTAAAGAAAAAGAGATGGAACAGGAGTAGCCACCCCCTATAGTAGAACAGCAGACGGAGAAGCCCAAAAACAAGAAGAAATGGCTGAAGCTCCCATATCTACAGGTCAACAGGCTAAAGAAAGTGTGCCTCCAAGGCAGGAAACAATAGTGGAGACCTCGGTGCTCCAAACTCCATTAAACGAAGAGAGAAGCAGGAAAAGGGATAGAGAACAGGAAACTCCCCTTACTACATCAACAAGTCAACAGGGGAGAAAAGGCAAAGACTAAATCCTCTTTCTGAAGAGGAGATGCCTATTGGGCAATCCATGGGTATGGGCCCCCCTAGTATGGAAGCATCTGCCAGTTCCTTTCAGCAGGAACAAGAAAGAACAATTGGAGGAGAGGTCAGCTCCTCAAGCCAGCAAAGGAGAGCTGAATCTAGCATAAAACAACAATTCATTGATATCAAAAAGATGAATGAGCTGGTGAGACTCCAGCTATATAACCATTTACTCAAAATGGCTCCCACAAACCAACAGAGGCTTATGTCAGCATATGACATAACAGAGGGGAAAATGACTATGAGTCATTTCATGCCTACTATGTTGCAGCAACAGTCAGCTGCAGATTATATAAGGACCAACCTGGAGGTACTTGCAAAGGACATCCACCCAATGGACCAGATAGAGCTTCACAAGCAAACGGGTGAGATGGTCTATTCAACTCTTGCAGACAAGACCTTCCTGGCACACAAATCGCAAAACAGTCTGCATAATACAACTGCTCAACTTGAGTTGGAGAAGGCATCCTCTCAGGCCAAAGACAACAGGATCAGGTCTTTGGAAGATATTATTATAGAGCTTGGGCATGACCCAAAGGATCCCAAAGCTGTACAGGCACTGCTAAAGGAAAGAGATGCAGATATTGCAGCTTTGAGGAAGATGGTAAAGATTCCAGCAACCCTTCACCCTCAAACAGAAGATGTTGCTCAGCAAAGGAAGGACCAAGATGTAGCAGCCATGCTGCTAACACTACACAAACAGTTGGTGCAAACAGAAGGGAAACTGGTAGAAACAGAGGCTGCATTACAGGCAGCCCTGCAGCAGAAAGAAGGAGGCCAGGCATTACAGCCCCCTCAGCCAGTGATTAACCTTGAGGAGCGCCCTCAAATTATCACTCCTCCCACAGGACAGACAGCTGAAACAGGTCCATCAACATCAGCACCAGCAACAACGTCAGAGCAGGCTCCAAGCCTTGATATGCAGAAGATGATGAAGGAGATTCAAGTTCTAGAGGCCCAAAAGGCAGAGCTAAATGAATCCAAGGATAAATTGGCCACTGTTAATGAAAAATATGATAAATCTAAGAAAACTGTAGCTGAAAGAACAAGGGAAGTAAGAGCTCTGGAGAAAAGGATAAAAGAACTGGAGAAAGAGCTCTCCCTTGACAAGGTGGTGGCTGAGATCAAGAAAGTCTTATGGGCCAATATTGGCCAATCAATAACAGATCAATGGCAATACATAGAAACCATTCATGAGCACATAGAGCTCATAGGCAGGGCACACAAGGAAAGTCAGAGAGCAAGGGCATCTCTATGCACTATGCCTGAGATAGCCAATAGGATGATCAATGTCCTGAACAACCGCACAGGTCCTTAGCTGGCAACAATAGGAATCACCAATAGAACTGACACCATCTTACTAATAAAGAGGGTCCTCACTTTGAGAAATTTGGTGCAAACATTGGACAGGAGATGCCAGGAAATGAAAACAGAGGTGAACAAGTTCACAGAAAATTTCACAGCATTACACAACAGAGGTCTGCCCAGCCTTATAAACAGTGTAGGTAGGTTGCTGTCACATGAAAATTATGCCAAAAGGGTAAACTCATTTGCTTCAAATCAGATCACTGCAGGATCAAGTACCCCATAAGAAACAGGGCCTGCATCTGGGCAGAGCCTCTATGAGAAAATAGAAAATTTATTTTTTATCATGAATGAGATCAAACATCTGTTTGAAGTGCCTCCTAATTACTACAAATATACTGAGGCAGACGAAACATTAGGCACAATTTTGAGACATCAGTTGCCTACACAGGAGTTGTGGACTAGCATGATACAGACATTGCTGTGAACAAACAGATTTTCATCAAGTTTTTACATCAAAATACCAATCATCATATTCAGACAGTTGATATGTTCACTATGACTGCAAAAAAGAGTGGACTGAGCCAACTCAGCAAACCAATTCAGCCACTAAAGCAACCTCAACAGATGCAGATGACAAGGCCGAGAAAGCTACAGCACGACAGAACATTAAAGGCATATCATTCAGAATAAATGCAGAGCGCTCAACCGACTCAGTGGCCTCCAAAAGTCAAAAAGGTTTCTGACAGAACTGAAGGGCATTCATTGTATATTTAGAATAGCAATAACTTTCTTATCTGCTATTTCTGAAAGTTCGTGAACGCAGTTATTGAACTAATGACTCAGCGTTCAGATATTTTGTAAAACCGATTGTATATATTTCCCCTCGCATAAGCTTGCAAGGGTTGTTGATTTTCTCTTCTAGAGTCCCTATGTTGTAAATTTCAGACTTTTAATACAGGGAGCTGATGGAATTTCCAAAGTTCTGAGTTGTTTTGATATGTTGTGGTGTGATTGCTTATTGCTACAGGATTCCTGCATATTTCATGGCACAATAAGTCTCTTTAACCTTCTTGTTATGTATTTCATTCTTTCATAATCCGTTCATGCTCTATATTTCACAGTTTAATAGCACAGAAAAAGAATAGTTTCAGGATTTGTTTATTGAATACCCTGAATTCAATCTATGTTGTTATGAATGTTTTCCTCTAGTATTAGTTATGAAAGTGTAATTCTTAATTGCTTCACCTTCAGACTAAAACTTCACAGTGAGTATCATACAGGAATTCAAATCTGCTCCTGAGTGATATATCTCATTCTAACATCACCAGCTTAGTGAAAAACTCTTAGTTGCCTTTCACTGGCTAGACATATTTCATTTTCACAATTTTAAGCTTGTTTCATGGTATATCTATATGGCCCTGCAGTTCGAGCAATCCTACTCAATATCTCAAACAACTCATAATCACAGACTCCATTGCCCAATGCACTGAAACCCTCTGAAGATCTCATCTTTGCTTCTGGAAGACATCATTCAACCAAAATTTTAAACAAAACCCTCACCTCATAACTAGCCTTAGATCCTTAAAAACAAAGTTAAAACTGAAAGAGAGAGCCCTCTCTGATTGCAGGTGGGCTAGAACCTACAATCCAAAGCTTGGTTAGTGGTTACCTCGGCCGTATTCCATCAAGAGTCAAAGGGAACAACCTGGGTGTTAACATAAATGGCGACTCCGCTGGGGACTGAATAAACTCTGTTCTGACTCTTAATACTGTAGATAAATCCTGAGTGACAGCCAGACAGCCTTGGAAACTGCCTCTGCTTTGCATTTGCAGGAGTATATAAAAGCTGCCTCAGTCAATCTTTATTCAGTCTTAAGTTCCATACAGTTGTGCTATACCTGATCAGTCCTTGTCAAATATCACTATCTCTTAGAAAATTCTCCTATAGAAAATCACAGAAACTGGCTCCTAAGAAGAAAACCCACTATACAAGATCAAACCCAGATCCTGATCCATCACCTGAGTTCCAAAATCCAAACTTGATTGCAAGAATCCTTAAGAGACACAAATCAGAAGGGACTCTGTCAGATTCAAGTTCTGAAGCAGGATGTCAAATTAATATTCCAACCCCTGCTAAGGTTTCTCTATATCCTCACACCACTCTTCCACAATCTCCTAGTTCTTCATCCACTTCACAAGGTATCCTTTCAACCACTCCATCAACTACACATACCCCTCTCATCCCCTTTCCTCCACTTATCCCATTTGTTCCTGTTTTCCCTATTGTCCCACCAAACATGGCTAACAGATATGCTCCACTGCAGTTACCTGCCAATCCAGGGCCTATGCCTCAAGATTACCAAAGCAAGATCTCATATTTTGATGGTACTGGCTCTTATCCAGCCCTTCAACATACTAAGAAAATGCAGGACTACTTTGAAAATTATGAGATAGATGATGATGGGGTTAGAATGAAAATTTTTGTGCAAAGCCTAACAGGAGATGTAAGAACATGGTTTAGGTCACTCCCAACAAATTCCATAGCTGACCCTGAAGCCCTGTATCAAACCTTTATCAACAGATGGGAGAAGAAGAAGGATCCACTTCATATTTTATCTGAATACAATACTATTAAAAGAGGTCCCCAAGAAACTGTCTTGGATTATTGTGCTTGGTTCAACAATGTCTACAATGCTATTCCCCAAAATCTCAGACCCCCACCTGATTTAGCCCTATATACCTTTCCTGATGGGTTTGATTCAGATATGGCATACCAATTGAGAGAAAGAGCTCCCCGAACATTAGCTGAAATTCAAGACATAGCAGTGAGTGTAGAAGCTAACCTGATAGCTAGGAGAAATAGGACCAAAACTGAAAGGAAGACTACCTTCAAAGAAGAGCCTTCAGGTTGGGGTCAGAAATTAGATGCAATAATCACTGGAATGCATAGGTTAGGTGATAGAGTGGAATCAGTTGAGAGGAAATCATCATGGGAAGCACCACAGAATAATCCTATCAGGAATCCCAATTTTAGAAGAAACCAAAATCCTAATGTTGGCAAGGCCAGCCCTGAACCAGAAGTTAGACCTCCATTCCAAGAAAACTATGCTGAAGCATCCACTTCTAACGAGCAGATAGATGATACCCACATCAATTTCATGGGCCTCAACAATGCTCAGTAAGTTTTTCTGAGTCAAGAAGATCATGAGGATGAAGACATCAAGCAGTTCCAAACCAAATCAGGTGAGTCATTTGATTTCAAACAGGGCTATGACACAGCTGTTTATGAAGTTCATAAACAATACAAATTAAGAAGCAGAACTATAAATGTGACACAGCCTGAGAAAACAAAGGATAGCCTGCAGCCTAAGAAATCCATTGTCTCAGAGCCTACTAACAAAACTGATTCAATTGCAAATGAGGTAACAGTTGAAGAGGTAACAGAAACATTTCCCTCAAATCAAGAACCAAGGGTTACACCTCCTTTACAGCACAATCTAAGCAGCACTTTCCAAAAGATCAGCAAAAAGGACAAGCCTCAAGATCAAAATGAGAGTCGAGAAGAAACCTCTAAGAACTCAATTGAGAGAGAAAAGGTTGTTAACCAGAACACCAAGATCCAATCTGAAAAACCTTTTGACTTAGAAGCTGAAATTGGTAAATTGAAGATAGCCATTCCTCTTGCAGAACTAGCCAAGCATAACATTTACAAACAACAAATCAAGAAATCCCTTCAACTCACTCATAATAAAGATGATGTCAATGTGTTGGATGACACCCCAGAACTACTTTTCGGTCCAGAGGTTGATGGAAAGACAGCAGTTGCTGGAATCCTACCTTTTTATGTCAGTTTGCATGTTCATGATAAGATATTACACAATGCAATGTTTGACTCAGGTGCCTCTCATAACCTGATGCCTAAGTCAGTAATGGAAAGATTGAATCTAGACATCACAAGACCATATAAGGACCTATTTTCATTTGACTCTAGCCAAGTTAAGTGTTTAGGCTTGATAAAAGATCTATGTGTGTCCCTTGTCCAGTACCCAAATAAAACAATCTTAATGGATGTGGTAGTTGCTGATATCCCACCCAAATATGGAATGTTGTTATCAAGATCATGGGGAGCTAAACTCCAGGGCTCCCTACAATTGGACATGTCATATGCCACTATCTCTGTCTTTGGGCAACCCAAGAGGCTATACAGAGAATCACTCATGAAATACATGGTGAGCAGTGAAGAAAAACCTCAAAATTTCCCTATTTATGCAATCCATTCAGACATGGATTCTTTCATTCTGTTCAATGATGATAAAAGTCCAACGAGTGATAACAAATTTGTCATACTTGAACAAGATATGCATGTCAGTGAGCAATCAAGTTCCCAAGAAATCAAGATTGGGAAATCAATTGATGAGGTAATTCTAGAAGACAAACTAGATGAAAGACAAGAACTCCAACTTATAATCCCAAGTCATAAAAAAGATGTTGAAAATCCCCTAAATCAAGAGATCCTATGGTTTCTTGAGTTTGATGGATCAGTCAACAAATTAGGGGCAGGAGCTGGAGTGTGGATTCATAACAAACAAAGCAATCATGCAGAAGGTCGAGCCTATAGGCTTAACTTCAGATGTACTAATAATATGGCAGAGTATGAGGCTCTTCTGCTAGGCCTCAAATTGGTAAAATCTTTACAGGCCACAAAAGTTTCAATCATGGGAGATTCAGACCTTATTATTCAACAAGTAAAAGGCAATTTTGTCACCAATGACAAAAGACTAAGATCATACAGGTCTGCTACTATTGAAATACTCAAAGCTTTCACTGAATTTCAAATGACCAAAATACCTAGGACCCACAACCTTCATGCACATAGTTTAGCTACATTTGCCAGTACATGCAAATTGCCTTTTGAACCCAACAATTGTTTTACAGCTGAGATAAAACACAGACCTTCTGTCCCAAACAATGTTAAAGATTGGCAAGTGTTTGAGGATGATGCACAGATAAATAATTTCTTAACCTTGCAGCATGAATTTTCAGGTTTGAACATTGATGTTGATTCTGTGAAAGACACACAACCACTGAATGAACAGGACCAAACAGCTATATCACTCAAAACAGCAAATCAAATACTCTGTCCAACAACCTTTGACAAGGAAAACATACAAGCACTTAAACAATTGCATTTTGATGAAATAACTGGTGCAGAGGCTGAGGTCATACAACTAAAAGACAATTTTCTACCAACAGGCCTAACTCCATTGGAGGACATTTTTGACTCAAATGATGTTCCTAGAAAACCAAAAATGCAACCCCTTAACGCTGCCATTGAAGAATGCAACATTGGAACTACTGAAAAACCCAAGATAATAAAATTGTCTGCCTCTTTACCTCCTGACCAGAAGCCTAAATACATTGATCTCTTTAAAGAGTTTCAAGATGTGTTTGCATGGAGTTATGAGGATTTGAAATCCTATGACACCTCTGTTATTCAACACACTATCCCTCTCAAGCCTAATCAAAAACCATTCAAACAAAAATTGAGAAGAATCAATCCTATGCTTCTCCCTTCAATTGAAAAAGAGGTGCAAAAAATGTTTCAAGCTGGTATCATAGCACCAATCAGGTTTTCAGACTGGATTTCAAACTTGGTCCCCACAAGAAAGAAAACTGGGGAGATTAGGCTTTGTGTTGATCTAAGGAATTTAAATCAGGTTTCCCTTAAAGATAATTATCCCTTACCAAAAATGGATCATATTCTCCAAAGAGTGGTGGGGGCTTCAAGAATCTCATTACTGGATGGATTTTCAGGTTTCAATCAGATCCTAGTCCACCCTGATGATCAAGATAAAACAGCTTTCACAACCCCATGGGGAACTTTCAAATATGTTAAAATGCCTTTTGGGTTGAAAAATGCAGGAGCTACATTTCAGAGAGCAATGGATATTGCTTTTGCTAAAGAGATTCGTGACTTCCTTGTGATCTACCTAGATGACCTCACACCTTTCTCTAAATCTGACCAAGAACATCTGAAACACTTAAGACAAATATTTATAACATGTAGGAAATATGGCATTTCCTTAAATCCTAAGAAGTCTCTATTTGGTTTGGAAGAAGGTAAGCTGTTGGGTCATATCATTTCAAAGGATGGCATTAGAATTGACCCAGACAGGATACAGGCCATCTTGCAAATGCCCCATCCAAGAAACATTAAAGAATTACAAGCCTTCTTGGGAAAGATCAATTTTTTAAGGAGATTTATCCCAAACTTAGCAGAACTGATCAGATTACTAAACAACATGCTAAAGAAGGATTCAAAAGTGAAGTGGACAGTAGAAGCAAATCAAGCTTTTGAAGGTATTAAATTGGCCCTTACTCAAACCCCAGTCTTAACAAATCCTCAATTTGACAGAGAATTTATCATTTTCTCTTTTGCCTCCCAGCATACCATTGCTGCTGTCTTATTGCAGAAAGATGATCAAGGGAATGAAAAACCTATTGCTTTCTTTAGTAGAGCCCTTAGGGATGCACCTCTAAAATATCAGATCATGGAAAAGCAAGCTTATGCTTTGGTCAAAGCCATCAAAGACTTTAGGATTTACATCCTATACTCTCATGTTATTGCTTATGTACCAAATCCCATTGTGAAAGACATACTGACTCAAGAAAACTTAGAGGGCAGAAGAGGAAAATGGATTGCTAACATTTTAGAATTTGACATTGAAATAAGACCTACAAAGCTGATAAAAGGGCAAGGTTTGGCTAAATTGATGTCTGAAGCAAACTTCCAAGCCTTGGACATTAACCAACTAGACAATGAACCGGAGCTGGCGACTCCAAAGATCAATGTAGCCTTTGAACAATCCCTGTGGTATGCTGATATCTGTTATATACTGCAAAACCTGTGTGCTCCCCCAGGGTTGTCCAGAACCAAATCCAGATTTTTAAAAATGAAAGCTTCAAGATTTTGTGTTATAGATGGTAATTTATTATGGAAAAATCATGAAGGTATATTGTTGAATTGTCTAACTATGGATGAAACAAGCAATGTTATGAAAGAATTTCATGCAGGTGATTGTGGTGGACATTTGTACTGGAAGTCCACTGTGGACAAGATATTGAGGGCAGGTTACTATTGGCCTACTCTCTTCTCTGATGTTAAAAAATTTACCACTTCATGTCACAAGTGTCAAGTGTTTGAGGGAAAAAGAAATTTGCTACCACTTCCCTTAAAGCCTATTGCAACAGAAAAGCCTTTTCAGCAATGGGGCTTGGACTTCATTGGGGAGATTCATCCTTCATCCTCAGGCCAACATAGATGGATTCTAATAGCCACAGATTACTTTACTAAATGGATTGAGGCTGTTCCATGCAGACAAGCAAATGATTCAACTATCATTCAGTTCCTTGAAACCAACATTCTTTCCAGATTTGGTTGTCCTGACAAGATAATAACAAACAATGCTGCTGCTTTCAGATCCAAGAAGATGGTGAACTTTTGCCACAAATTCCATATCACTTTAGGCCATTCTACTGCATATTACCCTCAAGGCAATGGTTTAGCTGAATCATCCAACAAAAGTATTATCAAAATCATTAAGAAGATACTAGAAGAGAATAAGAAAAATTGACATAAGAAGCTTGTAAATGCTTTGTGGGCAGACAGGCTATCAACCAAGAGATCTATTGGGGTTAGCCCATATGAGTTGGTTTATGGAATGGAAGCCAAATTTCCTTCATCCTTAGGGGTCCCTGTCATGAAGCTACTTCAAGAAAGTCAAGCTGAACCAAATGACATGCAAAGAAGAATCAATCAGATTATATGTTTACAGCAAACGAGAGATCAAGTGTACAGCAGAGTTCAGGTCCTACAAGAAAAACTGAAAAAAGCCTTTGATAGAAGAACCAAGGCTGAAGATTTCTTTATGGGTGATAAAGTGCTTAAATGGGATTCAAGAAGAGAAGACAAGGGAAAGCATGGCAAATTTGACTCCCTTTGGAGGGGGCCTTTTGTTATTCAAGCAGTACAAGGAAATAACACTTATTTCTTGAAAAATTTGGATGGCACTGAAGCTGAAGAGGGCCCTGTAAATGGCCGGATGTTAAAGCACTACTTTGATTACTTTCCATGTATATAGCATGGCTTTCCCCCTGTACATAATCAGTTGTATATACTATTTTCTTTCAGCCTATAAATAGTTCAGTTTAAGAAGCTTTGTAAATAAGCAGGAAAAGGCTTTTATTTCAGCAAGTTCCACAATGGTGACAGATTCCAGTTTTGAGGTCCAAAGAGACAAGTTTGCAAGTTTTGAGAAAAAGTCAAAAGCCAAGGCATTCTGACCTACTGTTCTTGGTCTTTCAAGTAGAAAAACCATCCCCAAGTGGAGCCACTGTTAGCTACCTATACCAATAGGTTTCATTTTTCATGATTGGCAGGGGAAGTGCCAATATGATCTACTTTGGTGATGCAAAGATCTCATATTCTTGTGGAAAACACATATCTACAGTTGGTTGATGCTGTCCTACTTTTGAATGGGTGATCCAACAGTCTAAGCTGGGTCATTCCATATTTCAATTTATTGTTGTAGACTAGAGAAAGAAATCTGTCCAAACTGTTCAATCTTGGCAGATAAGTAGCTAGGTAGAGAATGAAGGTTCCCAACTGTTTAATCTAGGGCCTTGGAAGTAATAAGGCTAGCCTTAGATAGAAAGTCAAAAGAAAAAGCCAAAGGAAAAGAAAAGGCACACAAGGGTTTGCAAGTCTAAGTGCACCCTCTTTGAAGTAAAAAAAAAATGTTAGGCAATAGGATGGGTAGGTAGATGGGTTTGTAGAAGCATGATTTCTTTCATATCACTGGCCTAAGCAAAGGAAACACATGGTGGCCAGTGCAGATCCTCCTATTCAGCAGCTTTGTAGCAGCAAAATGAGGCATGTCTAACTTCCAAATCATCCCCCATTACATTCCTTGCTGACATCGCAACTCCAACCTTGGTTCATGAGAGAAAACAAACTCATTGATTGGTCCTTGTTGCATAAAGAGCCACATTTCCTGTGTAAAAATCTTTTCATTTTGATCTACTCTCCTGACTAAGTTTGTTTCCTATAAAACTTAGTCTTTGCTCCCTCTTCTCCAAATCTTCCATCTAATACTAACTACTAACTCTATCTATGTTTAATTCCCTATGTTCCCCTTTCCCTATTACTATAGCACTATTGTGTATAAAAACCCCAAAAATATGTATATTCCCTTTCCCCTAGGCAATATAGCCTAATAGTCCTAAAAGGTTGAAATACAAAGAAATCAAAGCGCTAAGGCCAAACTTCGCTAATATAATGTCTTGGGATTAAATCAAGATCCGCTTGATTTATAGCCCTAACCCCATTTTGTGAATTAATGCCAAAAACCCATATTTTCGTTGATTTCCAAAGTCCCGCCCAGGCGCGCTTTTCCATAAAAAACAATTGTTTATTCTCCGCCTCCCCACCATATCGTCCTATCATTTTGGCAACCCGTCACCCGTCGGATCTGGGCTTTCCCATCCGACGACCCATATCGATATCGGACCGCCCCCGATGACGGTACTTTACCTCCCGAAAAATGTCAGACCATGACGTCAGGGCAGTGCCACGCGTCGCTCCCAAATCGTATCGGGAGGCCGCCTGCCAATACCACTCCCGTACTATAAGCGGTCCGATGGAACCGCTTACCGCCCTCCGTATACCGCCTGCCCACGTCACGTCCATGTCATGCCCACGTCATGCCAAGTCAGCGTCGCGTCAGCGCCCGGCCCGCCATCGCTCCGACCTGTCCGCCACCTCAACAGTCCCCGTGGACCACTCACAGGCCGCCACGTCACCCTTCCGTACCCGACCCCACCCGATGACATCAGGCTGACGTCATCCAAAAAATGCGCCAAAAGCCCAAAATGTCCATATTTTTGCCAAAATTCGCGTTTTTTCTCATTTTTGACAAAGCAACTATTGTGCTCTCTGCATGTATTTTACGACGTCCTCGCCGCCAACCTGCAACAAATTGACTTAAGGACCGTGGGTGCCCTCAATTCACCTGCATTACCGCCATTGCCAGAGTCTACCAGGTATTTACCAAAATCTCCCCTCCGCACCTGGTTTTGTGCATAATTCACCAAAACAAACTAGGAAGAGGAGAAAAACACAGTGAATTCCATAAATTCTCATGAACCAGTGCTTTTCCTCCACATTGTAAGCCCAATTTCACCTGCAAAACTCCCCATTGTGTCTAATTTCCACGAATATACAGTCTGTTTGCGCAATCGCAAACTAAAAGCTCTGCTACACAAGTTCACCAGGAAAACAACTTTTTAGTCCCAGTATTTACTCATTGAACCTTCTCAGGAGCATTTCAATTTGTTCTCACCATAATTCACTCTGTTTCCTCTGCAAATCGCCCTGCTCTTGCAAAATTCACTGCCCTGTGTTGCTGTGCCCAGTAAATCAGGTTCAAATCCATTTCCAAGTGTTAGTGAACCATGGAAACACCAGTTGCATTGAATATTGCACCTCTAAATGCCCCACAAAGAGAGCTGGAGTGGCAGGCCCTGGCTGACAAAGATTACCAGATGGCAGAAGTACTCTCAATGAACACTAAATATAACATCCATGTACTCAATGACCTTAAAGCCAAACACCTCAGTGGTAATGATATCCTAGGGATTTGGGACTCCAACTTGCCTATTTTCAATCTCCCTCAAGTCAATATCCTCCCAGACTTGATACACAGATGTAGTGCCAACTATGACCCCTGTCAGAGAGTTGTCCTCAATTCCTCAGGCACAGTCTTGTTCCATGTCACCCCTGAGGCCATAAATGAAATGCTACACTTTCATACCTCAAGGCCATTAGCTCCCCTCTCCATCATGGATTTGATAAAGAAAGGAGGCAAGCTGTCCAGTGCCCAAATTGTGAAGATCAATCAGTTATTCATTCAATCAGGCTCTGAAACTGTGAGGACCCCTCCCATTGGGAATGTATATCTAAATGAGCTAGGCAAAATGCTTGTGGATATGATCAGTTATGTCCTGGGATACAGAACATCTGAGGATGTTGATGAAACCATTCTGGCCATGCTGTCCATTTTTTCCCCTGGAAAGCCTCCTGTTGTTCATTATGATTATGCTGCCTACATTGCCAATAAGATTCATGAGCAATTGATGAATCTAGAGAGGGAGAGGATATTCAGATACACCTCTTATATCTATCACCTGTTCCTATTCTATCAGCCTGATAGCTTCCCTATTACTCTCAAGAAGCTTGATGCCCAAGGGAACCCAAGGTCTGTAGTATTTTGGTCTTCTATCTTTCATCATACATCTTATTCACCATACAGCTACTGTGAATTTATAGACCTGTTTATCCATCCAACCATGTCCTTGCTATTGAGTGCCCCTCCTCCAATATTAACAGATGAGATGCAAAGGATCCTCCAGCTCTCAAAGGCCTACAGCATTGGGGATTGGTACTTTTATCAACACCATACAGTGATCAGAATATATGGCTGTGAGTTAGCCCCATATAGGCTGCCAAGATATGTCCCTATGAGACTCTTTGCCTTAGAGTATTTCAGGCAGTTTGGAAATGCAGACATGGTCCATTTCCACAGCAAGAACAAAAAGGTGCAACTCAAAGTCAGGAACCAGCTAGGCCCATTTATTTATAACAAAAGGGAGGAGGCATGGCAAGAAGCAGACAAGATCCTGAAGTGCCTCGAGTTGCAAACTAGTTTCCTCTGGATACCCTATGATCCAAATCACTTCATTAGCCTTAGAAGGGTCAAGTATAAATTGGCTAGCTATGATCATGTCAGGCTGCCTCATATTGAACAATATGCAAATCTATTAAGATGGAAAGAAGGCACATTAGAAGAGGCAAGTACTAGAGAGGAAATACTACAAAAAGAAGCAAAGAATCTTGAGAAGGAAGCTGACTTGGAAAATTGTGGGCAGGTTTCCTCGTCTTATCAAGTGCAACTTGGACCAGCTGCCTCGTCCTCTACAGCCCCCCAGCAGGCAGCTAAAGCTACTCCTCAGGCAGCCAGCAAAGGTAAAGAAAAAGAGATGGAACAGGAGCAGCCACCCCCTACAGTAGAATAGCAGACAGAGCAGCCCAAAGAGCAAGAAGAAATGGCTGAAGCTCCCATATCTACAGGGCAACAGGCTCAAGAAAGTGTGCCTCCAAGGCAGGAAACAATAGTGGAGACCTCGGTGCTCCAAACTCCATTAAACGAAGAGAGAAGCAGGAAAAGGGATAGAGAGCAGGAAACTCCCCTTACTACATCAACAAGTCAACAAGGGGAGAAAAGGCAAAGACTAAATCCTCTTTCTGAAGAGGAGATGCCTATTGGGCAATCCATGGGTATGGGCCCCCCTAGTATGGAAGCATCTGCCAGTTCCTTTCAACAGGAACAAGAAAGAACAATTGGAGGAGAGGTCAGCTCCTCAAGCCAGCAAAGGAGAGCTGAATCTGGCATAAAACAGCAATTCATTGATATCAAAAAGAGGAATGAGCCGGTGAGACTCCAGCTATATAACCATTTACTCAAAATGGCTCCCACAAACCAGCAGAGGCTTATGTCAGCATATGACATAACAGAGGGGAAAATGACTATGAGTCATTTCATGCCTACTATGCTGCAGCCACAGTCAGCTGCAGATTATATAAGGACCAACCTGGAGGTACTTGCAAAGGACATCCACCCAATGGACCAGATAGAGCTTCACAAGCAAACGGGTGAGATGGTCTATTCAACTCTTGCAGACAAGACCTTCCTGGCACACAAATTGCAAAACAGTCTGCATAATACAACTGCTCAACTTGAGTTGGATAAGGCATCCTCTCAAGCCAAAGACAACAGGATCAGGTCTTTGGAAGATATTATTATAGAGCTTGGGCATGACCCAAAGGATCCCAAAGCACTACTAAAGGAAAGAGATGCAGATATTGCAACTTTGAGGAAGATGGTAAAGATTCCAGCAACCCTTCACCCTCAAACAGAAGATGTTGCTCAACAAAGGAAGGACCAAGATGTAGCAGCCATGATGCTAACACTACACAAACAGTTGGTGCAAACAGAAGGGAAACTGGTAGAAACAGAGGCTGCATTACAGGCAGCCCTGCAGCAGAAAGAAGGAGGCCAGGCATTACAGCCCCCTCAGCCAGTGATTAACCTTGAGGAGCCCCCTCAAATTATCACTCCTCCCACAGGACAAACAGTTGAAACAGGTCCATCAACATCAGCACCAGCAACAACATCAGAGCAGGCTCCAAGCCTTGATATGCAGAAGATGATGAAGGAGATTCAAGTTCTAGAGGCCCAAATGGCAGAGCTAAATGAAGCCAAGGAGAAATTGGCCACAGTTAATGAAAAATATGATAAATCTAAGCAAACTGTAGCTGAAAGAACAAGGGAAGTAAGAGCTCTGGAGAAAAGGATAAAAGAACTGGAGAAAGAGCTCTTCCTTGACAAGGTGGTGGCTAAGATCAAGAAAGTCTTATGGGCCAATATTGGCCAATCAATAACAGATCAATGGCAGTACATAGAAACCATTCATGAGCATATGGAGCTCATAGGCAGGGCACACAAGGAAAGTCAGAGAGCAAGGGCATCTCTAGGCACTATGCCTGAGATAGCCAATAGGATGATCAATGTCCTGAACAACCGCACAGGTCCTCAGCTGGCAAAAATAGGAATCACCAATAGAACTGACACCATCTTACTGATAAAGAGGGTCCTCATTTTGAGAAATTTGGTGCAAACATTGGACAGGAGATGCCAGGAAATGCAAACAGAGGTGAACAAGTTCACAGAAAAGTTCACAGCATTACACAATAGAGGCCTTCCCAGCCTTCTAAACAGTGCAGGTAGGTTGCTGTCACATGAAAATTATGCCAAAAGGGTAAACTCATTTGCTTCAAATCAGATCACTGTAGGATCGAGTACCCCAGAAGAAACAGGGCCTGCATCTGGGCAGAGCCTCTATGAGAAAATAGAAAATTTATTTTTTATCATGAATGAGATCAAACATCTGTTTGAAGTGCCTCCTAATTACTACAAATATACTGAGGCAGATGAAACATTAGGCACAATTTTGAGACATCAGTTGCCTACACAGGAGTGGTGGACCAGCATGATACAGACATTGTTGTGAACAAACAGATTTTCATCAAGTTTTTACATCAAAATACCGATCATCATATTCAGACAGTTGATATGTTCACTATGACTGCAAAAAAGAGTGGACTGAGCCAACTCAGCAAACCAATTCGGCCACTAAAGCAACCTCGACAGATGCAGATGACAAGGCCGAGAAAGCTACAGCACGACAGAACATTAAAGGCATATCATTCAGAATAAATGTAGAGTGCTCAACCGACTCAGTGGCCTCCAAAAGTCAAAAAGGTTTCTGACAGAACTGAAGGGCATTCATTGTATATTTAGAATAGCAATAACTTTCTTATCTGCTATTTCTGAAAGTTGGTGAACGCAGTTATTGAACTAATGACTCAGCGTTCAGATATTTTGTAAAACCGATTGTATATATTTCCCCTCGCATAAGCTTGCAAGGGTTGTTGATTTTCTCTTCTAGAGAACCTATGCTGTAAATTTCAGACTTTTAATACAGGGAGCTGATGGAATTTCCAAAGTTCTGAGTTGTTTTGATATGTTGTGATGTGATTGCTTACTGCTACAGGATTCCAACATATTTCATGGCACAATAAGTCTCTTTAACCTTCTTGTTATGTATTTCATTCTTTCATAATCCGTTCATGCTCTATATTTCACAGTTTAATAGCACAGAAAAAGAATAGTTTCAGGATTTGTTCATTGAATACCCTGAATTAAATCTATGCTGTTATGAATGTTTTCCTCTAGTATTAGTTATGAAAGTGTAATTCTTAATTGCTTCACCTTCAGACTAAAACTTCACAGTGAGTATCATACAGGAATTCAAATCTGCTCCTGAGTGATATATCTCATTCTAACATCACCAGCTTAGTGAAAAACTCTTAGTTGCCTTTCACTGGCTAGACATATTTCATTTTCACAATTTTAAGCTTGTTTCATGGTATATCTATATGGCCCTGCAGTTCGAGCAATCCTACTCAATATCTCAAACAACTCATAATCACAGACTCCATTTCCCAATGCACTGAAACCCTCTGAAGATCTCATCTTTGCTTCTGGAAGACATCATTCAACCAAAATGTTAAACAAAACCCTCACCTCATAACTAGCCATAGATCCTTAAAAACAAAGTTAAAACTGAAAGAGAGAGCCCTCTCTGATTGCAGGTGGGCTAGAACCTGCAATCCAAAGCTTGGTTAGTGGTTACCCCGGCCGTATTCCCTCAGGAGTCAAAGGGAACAACCTGGGTGTTAACACCTTTTCAAAGACATTTCCATTACCTTTTCCAATTTCCTTAGACATAATAAACTAAATGAACACCCACTAGGATGTCTAGCCCAATATTCAACTTGGAATATGTGGCCCATGACCTTAGTATTATTTTTCATTTATTAACTTTATTACATGAAATTTTAACCTTGGGTTGTTACAGGTCTATTTAAAGGATGATGAGGAACATGTAGAGTAGTTGGTAGTGATATTGATATTGTTGAGAGAGCATAAGTTGTATTCCAAAATCAGCAAGTGTAGCTTCTTTCAAACTCAAATTCATTACTTGGGAAATGTTGTTTCCAAGGAAGAGACAATAGTGGATCTAGAAAAGATTAAGGATATCATGGAGTGGCTAGCTTTGAAGAATGTGGATGATGTTAGATCATTCATGGGACTAGCAAGTTATTACATGAGGTTCATTAGGAACTTCTCCAAGTTTGGCTATACTATCACATCTTTGCAGAGGAAAGGAAAGAATTTTGATTGGACTACTGAGTGTGAATTTAATTTTGATAAATTGATGTAGTTACTTACCAATTCTCTAGTTTTGAGGAATGCAGATCCTAATAAAGACTTTTTGGTTTGTATAGATGCTTGTGAGGAAGGACTTGGTGGAGTCTTGGTGCAAGAAGGACAGGTGGTTTACTATGAATCACAAAATTTGAATTCTCATGAGCAGACTCTTATGTGACTCATGATCTTAATTTGGAAACTATCATTCATGAACTGATGATGTGGAGACATTATCTCTTTGGAAGGAGGTTCATTTTGATCAGTGATCATTGTGGATTGAGGTAGTTGTTTGACCAAGCGAACTTGAATGAAGGGAAAGCTATATGGTTCTCTATTCTCAATGAGTTTGATTTTAATATCAGGTACATTAATGAAAATGAGAACCGGGTTACACATGCTCTCAGTAGGAGAGTGCAAATGAATCATATTTCAACTGTGAGCTCTTATGGGATAGATTTATAGGAGTGAATCTTACATGCAAGGCAACATGATGAGAAGAGCTAGTAGTTGCAGGAGAGATTGCAATAACAAGGTGATAAGGATGAGGAGTATTCCCTCATAGCAGATGTCTTGGTTAGATTCAAAAGTAGGATCTATGTGCATGATAGTAGTGAATTGAAGAAGCTTATTGATCTAGGAGGATCCTAAAAGGACAAATTTTTGAATTCCTCAAATCTTAGTGAAACCTATCTCAAATCGAAGAGATCGTCATTTTGAATCCAATGACATGAAAAACACCTCATTCTAACACAATATTCAAAATTTATGGCTCGCTGAAGTTTTTGACAAACAACAAAAAATTGTGTAGGTAGGTCCCACAAGCTGCCACGTGGAAACTGACATCAATAGTACAGATGATGATGTGGTAGTTGATGTTAATAGTACAGATGATGACGTGGTAGTAAGGTCAACGATATACACATGAAGAAAAGGTTGACATGTGGCAGTACTGTCAACATAGTTATCAGAGTACATACCAGTCACTGACTAACATGTGGAAGTATATTCAACATAGTTAGCATAGTACAGACCAATCGGAGGCTGACAAGTGGCAGTATGGAAAACCCCGTCAACATCAGTGTCAGTAATATGGACCAGTTAAACTGCACCACATGTGTCTAAGTGGGCATGACTAGACGTGTAATGGACTAATGAGGTGGGGCCACATGGCACCCTGTTGGTAGCTACACTATTCAAACAAAATGAGTGACAAATCCTCCAATCAAAGGTCATGGAAAATCATCAATTATTTACGTACTTAATTTTGTCGGTGACCCCCAACAGACGTTGGTGGACCAGTAGGCAGGTGGAAGGTTTTAATTATTTTTTTATATAAGAAAATACTAATGGCCTGAAGGTATGTGAGTTTGAACTCATGACCTTCGGTCTAATATTTCAATGGCCAACCACTACACCATAAGTGGGACATCAAAAACAACACCCAAACACTAGTATATAAGTGCCTAAGTTCATCAATCGAGGGAGGAGAGAGTAGAGCATGTCGCGCCTAAGAAACCTGTGGAACATTGCCAATGTCAGAACCATGTGACCCTTGTCATGTTTTTTGAGAAATATTCTAGGGGGAATCTTCGAAAAATATTTAGGGAATATTCCACAGAGAATCCTGTAGGGAATCTTTTGATTCCCTAGATAACTAGAGGTCATAGTGACAATAATCGATCATCTTTATACTCAAATTTTACAATTTTTGACCAAGAGTCTTATGGTGCAGTCCATTTCTTCATCTAAGCAAATAATTTTTTTCCCATATTCAAAAGAGAATCTTGTGAGGAATCTTAAAGATTCTCAGGGAGCCCACATTTGACCATGACAGAAAGGGGTCATGTTTATACTCAAATTTCATGATTTTTCACCAGGAAGCTGATGGTACAGACAAGTTTCTGAGCTAAGCAACCCATTTTTTGGCCATCCCCATATTTGGAGGTATAAGGTGTATTTTTTCCATGTATTCATTTGATTATGCTAATATGAATGAAGAGGCCTCCCCACTTTCAGCGGGGCCTGAAGGCGTAGTTTACATTGGACGAACTCCATTACCAAGCTTCTATGTGTTCCTTATCTCTTTATTGTTTCCTTTGATTTCCTATTCTTTAAAGTGTATGCACATGTCATTCTCATGTTCTTTTTACATGCAATTCTGAATACATCAATGAAGTAAAATATCCTGGATCAAGTTTGGTATTAGAGCAGTAATTCTTACTGATGTGAATTGTAAGAGTGAATGATAACCAGGAACAAGCTCCAAAAGGGTGAAGGAAAGATTAATTCCTTTGATCTAGAAGTGTGGTGTGCAACAAAAACAAGGAAAATGGCATATCATGATGCTTATTTGGAGGAAGAGCAAGATTTTCGCAAAGCTTTTTACACCATAACTGACAAAGTGGAAAAATTATTTATAGAATACAAGAAGACAATGGTAAAGTAGGAAAATAATAAAGAGCTAGCAAAAGTTCACGCTTCGATGAATAAACGGAATGGAGAAGAACCTCTTGAACCACCATCTCACTCTGCTATTGAATGCCCCACTTGTTATTCATCTTCCCATCATTTTAAAAGTAGAAAATCTCATAAAACACGTTTTTTCAAGATGGATGTAAAGTTTGATTTTATTGTGTTTAATGAAGTGTCTAATGCAGAAAAGTTGAATAATTGGATCAAACATATTGAAGAGTATTGCTAGATTCGACATATTGTTGAAGATGAGGCCAAGATCTAGTTATTCGACTGGCAGGCACTTCTCTCATACAGTGGGAGAGAAAACTTCAGAAAGGAAGTAAGCATGTGGGTAAACTCCATTCTTCCTGGTCTAAATTTGTTTCTACTTTAAAGGAATTTTTATCCATTAGCGTACCGACAGAAACCCATGATAGAATGGAAACATTTGAAACAAGGAAAATGACAAGATGTTCAAAGCTTCATAGAAGAATTTAGAAAACAAGATTTAACATTGGTTGTTCCTTTAGATTCACTTAATACTTTGTTGAAGTATATTAGTTATTTACATGATTATCTCTGATATTCTTTGTTATTATTTGAACCCACTACTCTTGACTCAGTTAGTGTGAAAGCCATTCACCTTGAAAGTAGGGGAAAGTATGAACATGGAGACTATGCAAAAAAGGTAGTGACAACAAGGAAAAAGGAAGAAAAACCATCTTGTAATCATCGTGAGAAAGAGGGGCATGATGAAGAGAATTGTTGGAAAATGGATATGGAATTGAAGCCAAAGAGGAATGGTAGAAAAGAGAAGCAGAAGATGGTAGCCAATGTGCAACAAGACCACAAATCTAATTCAAATGATGAGGTGAAGGTCACAATTGTTGGGTTCAAAGGTGTTGGACCAATTGGCATGGGATCTAATTCAGGTGATGAGATGAAGATCACAACTCTTGAGATTGTAGGTGATCTACCTATTCAATTGGGTTCTGATTCAGGCGTTGAGAGGAAGATTGCAGCAGATGTTGTGCCAAAGATGAGAAGAGCACCAAAGACTACATGGCTCCAAGAACTTGAAGAGAAACCAAATAATTCAAGTAGAGAATATTGAACTAAGGTGTCCCCTACAAGAATCATAGGCGAAGAAACTAAGTTTGCAACATCAATTATGAGCCAAGGAGGAGGCCTTAAAAAATTTGCAACGTGACAAGCCATTATCCCTAGCTTAAAATTCGACACCTAAGTTAAAAAGTGATTCTTTAGTTTCATGTTCTCTTTATGATGATGATCTTTCTACTTTTGAGAGACAGAATATGGGAATTGGTTCAAAATTGATGAAAAAATGGGGTATCAATGAAAAGGCCTTGGCATTATTGGCCAAGGCATTGTGAATCCCATCAAAGTGGAGGAATTGCCTCATTATGCAGAACTTGGTTTTGTCAGAAAGGAGGTTGGAGAATGTTTTAAGACAACCAGTGACCCATCAATGACTATTGTTGAGAGCACATCACAACATTCCAGTGATAGTGAGAATTTGAAGGGAAAAGATAACGCTAGATCTCCTCATCAAAGCCGCACTAGAGATAGTCATTCAAAGGAGGCTAGAAAAGTTTGGATGAAGAAGAATTATTAAAAAAATTGAAACAAGTACGGACATCAGAGAGCCACATATTGGGAGCCCCATCTAGAGTTGGGTCCTGAAAAGATACATCCAGAATTGGAAGCATTTTTAAGTACTTTGGCACTTCTACCATTGTAAATCACATGTTTCAAAATTATTTGTAAAAAATGATAAATATATAAAATCACTTGTATATGCGACATATCGATATTTTTTTTCCTTTTATTTAATATATTGGGTATTGGTTTCTATTATAATTCTCATGTAAACTTGGCCATGAGTGTGTTATAAACTCTTGACAAGTATGGGGTTTGCTCTGGTCTTGTAAATGAACATGTTTTAGAAGTTATGAGTTTGTATATGATACAAGTGTCAGTTTCATCATTTTGAGTTTTGAAGTACAAAGGTGAAGGAAAGGGAAGGTGGCCTATTAGGGCATCTATTATACAGATCGAAATTGTAGTCATGTTTATGCTTTTTGAGGACCAAAAGCCTCTCAGTGGGTAGGAATGATCCAGGAAGATCCTCAAAGGCCAAATTTCTAAAGTCCTCAAATAATGGTGAAATCTATCTCAAATCGAAGAGCTCATAATTCTGAATCCGATGACACAAATGATACCTCAATTTGACACCATATTTGAAAGTTATGGCTCACTAAAGTTTTTGACAAACAACAAAAAATTGGGCAAGCAGGACCCACAGGTTTCCATGTGGCAGCTGATGTCAATAGTATGGACAATGACATGGAAACTGACATCAACATCACAAATGATGACATGGAAATATGATCAATGAGATATAGACAATCATAGGTTGACAAGTGACAATACGGTTGACACAATCAACAGGGTATGGACCAGTCAACGACTCACATGTGGGAGTACGGTTGACATATTCAGCATGGTACAAACCAATGGGAGGTTGAGACATGGAAGTATAGACAACTCTATGAGCATCACTGTTACCAGTATGAATCATTCAGACTGCACCATGTGTCGCTAATTGTGCATGACTGGGTGTGAAGTGTACTAATGAGGTAGTGCAACATGGTCCAATTAGAAGATGTGATGTGGCACCCAATTGGAATTTCCACTAGTAAAACTAACCGAGTGAAAAATCCACTAGTCAATAGTCACTGGAAATGACCAATTTTTCACTTATTTAATTTTTCCGGTGACCCCTAATGGAAACTGATGGATCGATGTGAGGGTGGGTGGTTTTAATTTTATTTTTATATAAGAAAATTCCAATAGCTCGAAGGTCCTTAGGTTTGGACTTGTGATCTCTGGAAAAATATTTCAACGACCAACCACTACACCATAAGTGGGACGCTAAAAACAATGCCCACTCAATAGTATATAAGAGCCCAAGTCAGTTGGCTGAGGGAGGAGAGAGTAGAGTGTGTCACATGTGAGCTACTTGTGGAACCTTGCCAACGCCAAAACCATGCCACCTTGGGTGCATTTTTTGAGAAATATTTCAAGGGGGATCTTGGTAGAATATTCAAGTAATATTCCTTAAAGAAACAGAGGTCACAGTGACAAAAACCAATCAACTTTATACTTAAATTTCATGATTTTTCACCAGGACTCTGATGGTGTAGTCCATTTCTTTATCTGAGAAGCTGATTTTTCACCCATATTTAGAAGATAATATTATGAGGAATCTTAAAGATTCCCAGGGAGCCCAAATTTGATCGTGATAGAAAGGGGTTGTGTTTATACTGAAATTTCATGATTTTTCGCTAGGAAAGTGATGGTGCAGATTGTTTTATAATATAAACAACCCATTCTCATACCATCCTTATATTTGGTGGTATAATGTGTATTTTTTCCATGTATTCATTTTATTATGCTAAGATGAATAAAGAGTGCCACCCACTTTGACCAGGGCCCAAAGATGTAGTCCACATTAGACGAACTTTGTTATCAAACTTGTGTGTGTTCCTTGTCTCTTTATGGTTTCCTTTGATTTTCCTCTTCCTTAAAGTGTATGCACATGGGGATTTCATGCTCTTTTTACATGAAATTGTGATTACATCAATGAAGTAAACTATCTTGGATCACTTATTTTGAGAGAGTTTCATGTCAACCGATTATTAGGCCACCCACAATACCAGAAGACTTTAACAACTATTAAGAAGTTTGACTATTGGCATAAATTGAAGAAAGAGGTGGTTGAGTTTGTTGCTAAGTGCTTGGACTATTAGTAGGTGAAAGATGAATGCAAGCACCCATCTAGTTTGTTGTAGCCTATTCCGATTTTGGAATGGAGATGGGAGGTCATTTCCATGTATTTCATTACAATATTTCCAAGGACATCAATGCAGCATGACTCCATCATGGTTGTGGTTGATAGGTTGAGCAAGGTAGCTTACTTCATTATAGTGAAGTCTACTAATTCATCTAGTGAAATGGCTCAATTACTCATTAAGGAGATAGTGAGGTTACATCAAGTTCCCAACAAGGTTATATTAGATAGAGATGGGAATTTCACTTCCAAGTTTTTGAAGGATTTGTTTGTAGGTTTGGGGACAAAGTTAGTCTTCAATTCAGCTTATCATCCACAAAGATATGGAAAAACAAAGAGGATTAACTATATTCTTGAGGATATCTTGAGGATGTATGTCATGCATTACCAGAGGAAGTGGGAGGAGTATCTTCCATTGGTGGAGTTTTCTTACATTAATGGATATCAAGAATCCTTGAAGATGAGTCCATTTGAGGCTCTCCATGGGAGGAGTTGTAATACTCCTATCAACTGGAGCCATCTACTGAGCAGGGCATTGATTTGATTGGATATCTTGAGAGAGATGGAGTAGGAGATGTAGGTTATTAGAAATAATTTGAAGGAAACACAAGATAGATAGAATAGCTATGCAAATCAAAATAGGTTATTGAAGGAGTTTTAGGTTCGAGACGATTTATACTTGTGTATCAAGCCCACAAAGAGCTCGTAGAAAATTAGAACAAGTGCTAAATTGGCACCTCAGTATTGCAGGCCTTTTGAGATCATTGAGAGGATTGAACCAATGGCCTACAAACTTGATTTACTTCCATTAGTGAAATTTCATGATGTTTTCCAGGTTTCATTACTTAAAATATATATATGAGATGTTGATCACATGATTGATTGGTTTGTATTGCAAGTGGAACCAGAAGAAGAGTTCTATCCAGAGCCTCAATGCATCCTACAATGGAATAAGCTCATGATACAAAACCGAGAAATAGAGCAAGTTAAAGTGTATTGTAAGCGCTTTGGTCTTGATGAAGCTACATGGGAGATGGCTAATTAGATGCATGAATTATATCCTTGTTTATTTTCCAGTTGAAACAAATGAGATTTGGTATGTGTGTGTGTGTGTGTGTGTGTGTGTGTGTCATTGTAAATACTATATCGAGATGTGTTTATAAAGATCCAATAAACATTATGTTAGTCATGTTTTTAGCAGTTTGTCATTGTAAATATTGCATCAAACTAGGTCAAAAAGCTCCATAAGAAGAATGTTTGACAAGTTTAGTAGTTTTGGCTAGTCATAAGTGTCATAGAACACCAAGGAATATGTCCCCCCAAGGGGGAGGGGTTTGTAACAACCTCAGGTTAAAGTTCCATGTAATAAATGGGCATTATAAAAGGTAGAAATGAAACCAAGGTAATGGGACACAGATTCCAAGTTGAATGGAAGGGAAAACATTACATGGACATCACTTGTGTTTAATTATTTATTAATTGGCTATGTAAATTGGCATTGGCATTGGCAAAGAGGAAAAAGGAAATAAATTTCAATTTATACAAGAAATAAACGAAAATAAGAGAAAAGGAAGATGAAGAGACAAGAATATGCATGTAAGGGAAAATGAAGGAAAAGGAAAAGAAAAAGAAAGGAAAAAGGAGAGAGAACATTCATTCATTGATGATTCACTTAGAAGAGGAGGAGAGAATACAACGAGAAGAAGAAGGAAGAGAGAGAATAAACACTTGGACATAAGGAAGGGACAAGCAAGAAATCAAGGAACAAGCAAGAGAGCAAAAGAGGAAGAGTTGACAACAGTAAGTAAGGGCAAAAATCAATAAAAGAATGAGCTATTAGTTAGAGGATTTTGCAAGTAATAGGTTGCATTTTTTATTATCTTGTTGGGATGTGAATGCATGGTGTATGTATCGATCTATTGTTCATGTTTTTTGTCATTGGCATGGGATTTTAATAGATTGACAATGATGTACAACCCTTCCTTTACCATTTCCTTGATAGGCATGGTGTAGTGGGTTCCTATTTTTGGTTGAGCTATGATTGTTGGTAGATTTTGGATCTGGTTGAGGTGGTCTCAGGAAACTCCTAAGGATTGGGTGTGGATATGGTTTTCCCCAGGAAACCCTTGACAGGTGGGTGGAGATAGGAAAATTCCTCTAATAATGGTGAAAATATCCCGAGGCATCCAAGCTTGTTTCGGTCTTGGTGATTTTTGGACCGGTTTAGGTGAAATCATCGTGGTTGAGGGTGGAGGTGGTTTAACCTCTAGATTCTCTGGTTGGTTTTCTTTTGGTTTATACCATGTGATCACACATTCATGCTTCGAATATGGCACGAGGGTGATTGGTTGAAAGAAATATTTGGTTTGGCCTAATCTATGGTTGGGTGGTAAACGGATGTCCCTGACTTGGTTAGATTTATGCTTATGTTATTATACATCATTTCTTATTTATATCAATGAGCACAAGTATTGATTATTGCATTGATTTTATGACTAGTTTGTCATGGTTTCATTATAATTAAATGTTGGTTACATGCATGGTATATTTCTTAGTATATGTTTTTCTATCATTACTAATCTTGTTCATGATTTGAAAAGTTATGGAATAGTATATGAATGCATAAGCTAATAAATGTGTATTGTAGCTAGTATGAGAGGTCAACTTTCCTTCTTGACGATTCTCTGATGAAACTAATGAAACAATGAATAATTATGCATTCATGACCTATAGGCATCATGTTTATCAAGTGTTTGTATAAATTATTATTATGCATTTGGAAAGCTTGAGGAATATCAAAGCTTAGAAACAAATCTGAACCCTCGTACAATTGTTTGATAGAGTTTTGGGCAGTTGGCTTGTAGGCTGGCCCTGAAAATATGGAATAGAATCTTTGGCTGTAGGCACATAACTGGGAATTTTCGGTTGTAACCACATAGGACGTGTTGTGCGTGCAACTAGATCCCTCTGGCTACACAAAATGACCTTCATGTGTGCGGTTGGAGCCCTCTAGTTGTACAAACATGCCTTCATGTGTCCGGTCGGAGCCCTCTCGCCACACAAATTGGCCTTCATGCATGTGGTTGGGTTGTAAAGTCAAGTTGAAAGTGGTTCAAGCTCAAATAAGAGGTCACCAATGGGAATTTCTTGATAACTGGGTGATCATGTGTCTCTAGATGGTTTCGTTAAGTTGACAAGTGGACCCCATTTTCATAATGGAAACTTGGAGGTCAGGTCATGCATAGTAACTCTCAGTTCATGTTTATCCTATGAGCTTGTATCGACAAGTAAATGTGGGGTGAGGTTATATATATATATATATATATATATATATATATATATATATATATATATATATATATATCAAATTTCAAAATTTTATAATTAATTTTTTTTTTTTTTTAATTTAACTCTCAATATAAAAAATATTTGGAAAAATGACTCAATTAATATGTTAAAGTTGTATATATTGATCTACCTTGGTTATTTTCAACCAATGATTGAATTCATGAATATAAAATGTTCAATACCTTGTTTTTTGTTCCTCTAAAGTTCGTGATCTTATTACCTAAATAAAACATTACAAGTGATAGTGCAATGTGATACTTCCTTCCCATTAGGAAGCCAACCCAATATCATAGATTGAGTAGCTTGTGATTATAGATGCTTCTCTTAATGAGTTCAATAGTTAGAAAGAAATCATAAACAAAATTGGCAAGAGCTCCAAATGATTCTAAACACTAAGGCTTCGTTCTAAAGAGCTATGCCCACTAAATAAGAGACCTCCCATTTTCAATTATACAAAACAAAAACATCGGTGTTCAACTAAAACTTCAATTTTTCAGTGCATGACGACCCGAAGGTTCCACATGGTTTGCAATGAACAAAGATTCTCACGAAATGGCTTCTTCAATGGACCACGAGCTATATGGAGCCATAAACCATGAACCAACACAAATTTTCATTACTTTTAATTGTAATAAAATCTTTTCTAATTATAAATTTTATTAATATAAAATATTGATGAATTATTTGTCTCTCTAATATTTTTTACTTTAATTTAGGTATATTTAAACTAAGCGGCACAGACTAGCTACTATGTAACAATTGTTTAAATTGGAATACATGTCTATTTTTTTAAAGGCTTATGAGACTCACATGTTATTCATACACAAACACCAGTATTCAACTCAAACTTGAAGTTTTGAGTGCATGGAGACCTGGAGGTTCCACATGGTCTCCAATGAACAAAGAGCCACATGAAATGACTTCTTCAATGGACCACGAGCTATATGGAGCCATAAACCATGAACCAACACAAATTTTCATTACTTTTAATTGTAATGAAATCTTTTCTAATTATAACTTTTATTAATATAAAATATTGATGAAATATTTCTCTTTAATATTTTTACTTTAATTTAGATATATTTAAACTAAGCGGTCGAGACTAGTTACTATGTAATACTTGTTTAAATTGGAATACATGTCTATTTTTTTAAAGGCTTATGATACTCACATGTTATTCATAGATCCTCATGCATTTATTCCACACACACACATACATATAATGGAAATGTGTTAGAGATTATTTTAAACATTTTTTAATAAATTAAGATTAAATTTTCCATTTGTTGAGTTAGTTAAATAAAAATGATCTATGATCAAAATGATGGTGGTTAACATGGGAAAAAATAATTTTAAATTAACATAAAAAATATACTAACATTTTGTTTGTAATATTTTTTTCATAAAACAAATAAATAATTTAAATTTTTAATAATATTAAATTTAAATTATAATACTTTAATGATAAACACTATAACATGTATGAACTAATAAAGTAGGACCAAGATAATCTTTTTCTTTTTGTAAGCATATGTATTTACATTATATTAACACTGGAAAATTACAATTTATATAGTCTTGAGAGCGTAGGGAGGTTGTGCCTCTTACCCATCCGAAACCTTTTCCCCTAAGCAGGGAAACTAGAGGATAAATCACAAAAAATTTCTTTTCCCTTGCGAGGGGAAACCAAAGATAGAAATTATTTGTAAGAAAATGAATAGGACTGTCTAAAACAGAAATGATATACTGTAATCTTGGAGGCATTGAGACATCTTCGAACCAATTGAACTAGAGGAACCAAAGACCGAAATTGACCAACTTGAGAAAATCTGTTGAACCTGAGGGTTTAACGCCATCCTACGAAGGAGTCGCAATGGAGATGCACTGGAGCTGCATTGCACTTGAGAGTTGCTCGCTTCACCTAGCACCTCCTCAAAAATGTAGTAGCCATAGGCACTGGGACGAGGAGGGGATGGGGGGGGAGAATTCATGGCATGAGGGGGTAGGGCATGGTCAACATGTATGTGAATAGGAGAGGGAAGACGAACATGGGCTAGGATAATTGGGGGAGAGGAAGATCCCACAGGAGGGGAGTTCAGAGATGACGGGGCAGGAGATGAGGGGATGACAAATTTAGAGGGAAGTCGATACTCAAGTCCTTGGCAAGCATGGAACATTTAAGGAGCTAATATTCGTAGGTAGGATAATTTTCCAAGCTTTTTCCAAAAAACAAATTCTTCATTTTCCATTTTTTCTAAAGATAATTCGTCCAAACTTTATAATATGAAATTATTTTACCTTAAAGATTTCCAAAATTTTATAGACATTATATAGAAAGTCATTATAAATTTGAATATTTTTATTGATATATGTCCAAATATTTATAGTTTTCATATTAGGAACTATTAATATTCACTGATGTTTCTAAACTTTAAAATCAATTTCCATCCTTAAAATTTTCCTTGCTGGCAAAATTTTTGAGGGAGGTTGAGGCATGGCTACGATAGGTTGATAGCTCTGTAATCCAACATGTGGCCCTCAATTTCCCCTTTTCAATTTCCTTGAGCTGGTAATCTAGGAGGGTGTGAAGATCCCATAGCTTAGGTCGGCCATGACGCGTCTTAGCTTCCTCAGATTCAAGTACTTGCGCCTGATATGGGGTGCGATGCCATCATAAAAAAGGAAGCAATAATGTTGTTGTTGAAGGTGGTGGGGGGATGCCCTCTTCCCCTCCCTCTGCTAGAACAATGCCCACAACCTCTTTCACAGTTCATGATGGAGCCGCGGGAGGTAGAGGATGTGGAGTGGGGATCAATAGAACTGTAGGTCATGGAAGGGAGATTGGCTAGACTGAAAGACCAGGCTATAAGTAAAAATACCAAGGGAACAAAGCACAACGATCTCATGTTACAAAGAGATATACGCTCAGGTGTGATAGGTGAGGTGAATGGATGGGCATGTGATCAAAATCCTTGGTCACTGTATAATTTATTATTCATTGAATCCACCTTGAAGTTGGTTACTACCAAGTGGTGAGCGCAACTAGTTTACCTAGGAGTGCATGGCCTTATTCATGCACGCACCCAGTTCCAAGGAGTGCAGATCCCTCTCTGCCAGCTGCTAAAACTGGGGGAGCCAAGATTCAATGGCAGGGGAAGAGGGTGACCCATTCTCCTTACTCTGATGATCTTCGATTACCTTGTTGGAAATAAATTCAGCAAGGGAGTTTGCTTTATGCTTTACGCGGGAGAATCAAATTTCTTCACTTTGGGAGATGAGGCTGACTAGATGTTGAACATGATATTTCAAGTGCCCACTGATTGCATATTTTCTTGCTAGGGATCCATTGAGGATGCGCTTGGATATTTGAAGTATGAACCGTGAATCTCCTTCTGCAATGAGAGGGAATAAGTGATTGTTCTTGGCTAATTGCATTCCTTCAATTAGTGCCTCTAGCTCTGCTACATTGTTACTTTTGAATCTGATGTGGCCCTTGTATATTCAAATGATCTTCCTTGGTGATCCCTGAAAACTCCGCCAATGCGAGCCTCACCTGGATTTCCTTTAGTAACCCCATCAAAGTTAAGATTGAAATGGAGAGGAGAGGAGGGATAAAGGAGGAGAGGGAAGGACCTATTATTCTCATAGAAATATCAACACCTACTAGGTTAAGGTTTTGAGATTCCACCAAGCTAGAATTTCCTTTTTAGAGGGAGGAGATTGATGATCCATGGTTGACCAGTTGGTAAGGGAAATGGATTCCTCAAGTTTCTTATGGAAGAGAATCCATACAATTTCAGGGGGCTTGAGAGAGTTTTTGAAGATTCTCTGATTATGCTCCTTTGATATTTCTTAGACAAGAACAATGTGGGCTGTGAAACAAAGGAAATTGAGGATGGGATTGCTGAAGGGAGAATTAGGCCATTTCTTGAGGGTTCGAGAAATGAAACTTTCATCCCTCAACGTTTTGAGGAATCCATGTTCCATCTTGAGCCAAATACTGTTGGTGAAGGAACATGATAGGAAGAGGTGATCCATGGTATCTTACTGATTCTGGCCTAAGGCACACCAATATCAACCATGAAATCCCTTCTTGATTAAATTGACCCACATAAAGACCCAATGTTTGGTGAGGAGCCATGAGAAGGTTTTTATTTTGTGCCATGTGTTCATGCTCCATAGATTAACCCAAAAGGGGTATAGGTTCTAGATATTTGTGTATGTTAGAAAGTTATAAGCCTCCTTGATGGAGAACCTGCCCAAATTATGAGGACCACAATAAAGAGTATCACTTCCTTCTTTGTGCCCAATTATTCTCTTTAAAATCTCTTGTTGAAGGAGAGATATGTTGATTTCAGGGCCTTCCTCATTCACATTGGATATCAGAATCCTAGTTGCAATGTGCAACGTATTCTGGATTCGTCCAAAATTAATGGATCAAGATGCCCCTTATGCTGAGAGCTTGAGAATGGTTGGGAGGGGTAGGAAGAATGGTGGCAAGGCTCAGTTGCTGCTACCATGAGTCACGCCAGAAGTTGGTTGATGCCCATGTGTTACCTCCAAAAAATTGTCTGAGTGGATCAACTATATGCCTTGACATACCAAATTCCAAATGAGTGAACTAGGGGGGGGAGTAGAGAGATAAATGAGGTCTTACTGGGGAATTTTCCTGGCATACTTGGTGTGCTAGAGCTAGTCCCATGGTTCATGTTTGTGTTTGATCCATTTCCACCAGATCTTGGCACCCATAACTTCGCTGACTACTTCAAAGTCCCAAAGGCACATTCCCCCATGTGATTTTGGGAGGCAAAGAGTGTCCCACTTTACTAGGGGCCATTTATGCTTCAGATCTTCTCCCTAGAGAAAATATTGATGGATGTTCTTGATGCTTTTGAGAACCCATTTTGGGGGCAGCTAAAAAAAAAATAGGTAGAGAGGCATGGCTTGTAAGGCGGAATTGAGAAGGATAAGTCTGTTATCTATGTTGAGATCACAATGAGTCCAAAAATTGAGTTTAGGGGCAATTTTGTCTAGGAGATCCCACCAGGAGGAGTGCTTGATGGATGAGTCCATAAGGGGGGAGGGTGGAAGGTATTTAGAGAGAAGGGTGGTAGTAGCAAAACCGAGAATGTGTTGAATCTTCCATTGGGTGATGGTGGAATATTTGTTATTTTTCAAGAATGACGGTGGTTTCAGAGGCCAGGGAGAAGAGGCCAAGGGTGGCTTTGATTTCTCTAGCTTCTTGAATCGAGGGAAATTTAGGAGAATATTGGCATCCACAAACTGTTAGTGGGTGTGAGGCAAGTCACTATGGATGGAAATACCTTTTAAAGATACTCCTATTTTGGAAGATTTAATGGCTCGACCAAGGCCTTCAACCACTAGAATGAAAATGAAAGGGGAGAGGGGGTATCCTTGTATAATGCCTATGTAGAGGAGAAATACTTCTAAGGGGGAGCCATTGATCAGAAAATAGAAGAAGGAGGTGGATATGAGAGACATGACCCATTAGATCCAGTCATCACAAAAATGAAACACTTTTAGGGTGCATTCAATGTAGTCCCAACTAAGCTTGTTAAAGGCTTTCAACATGTCTAGTTTTATGAGCATGTGTGGCATCTTGAGAGTTTTGAGAGAGTGGATGGCCTCATAATGGATCTTCATACAAAGGATATTATGCTTTTAGGGGTTCTTAAAGTGCCTTATGTTCTCGGAGATGATCTTCATGGGGAAATTCCTAATTGGGAGGAGTAAATCTCCAAGTTTTTCTTGTATTGTCCTGATTCCACTAGCATACGATATAGGGTGTCAAATATTTGCAAGGTATACTTTCATCCACTTTTCTTAAATTATTTGCCACTTTTCTTTCCATATTTGGTTGTAATGGTTTGAACACCCAACTACATCTTGGCCTTGGCTTTATGAACAACCGCATTTTTTATTAGGAATTTTGTTTGTTTCATTTAGACAGCAAGACTATTCCATGGCATTGAGATTTAGTCCTTCCAGGTAGTGAAATATTCATCTTCTACCATGGGAGAATATTCATCTTGGGGTTGTAGGTCCTTATGGTCTAGGTTCTATGTAGTTTCTGGTTCTTTACCTTTGTTTGTTGCCACTAGTTGGTCCTCTTTTGAAATAGGTGTCACTTCTAGTGGTTTCTTTACATTTTTGGGGTTTCTTTTAGGAGATATTCCAACACTTCAAAGTTGTTGCTAGATATTGGGTGCTTGGACTATGTTTAGGGGCCTTTCTTCTTCGCGTGACTTCTTTTGAATGGGATCTTTGTGAAACCATCCTTATTGATGGATCCAGACTTGGAGTCCTCAGAATTGGGATCATTGAGGGCACAATCCCTAAATAAGTGGCCATGTTGGTTCATTTTATACATATAAATGGGACATGCTCATAATTGAGCATTTGTAACCAATCACCATCTTATGATTCAAGAGACATGGCTTCAGGTAGAGAGCCAGAGATATCCATGTAAACACACATCCATGCATAGACTGTGTAGAAGCCTTGGCATGTCTATTCTGAGAGGTAGAAAAACTTCCCTAGGTTGTTGCCTATGTCACAAAGGGTCTCAGGACCCCAATATTCATATGGTAAGGAGTAGAGCCTAATCCATACTAGTTCCCAAGAGAATTCATCATTTTCTAGGATGAAGCGCAATGTCCATTGTCACATGTACAAACCTGTGGAGTTGAAGAAGTATGGGATTCCCTCCATGAAAGACTTTATGTCATCTTGGTGCATGAAGATCACTATAAAAATCCATTTAGAGTTATGCTTGACATTATAATGAGATTTTTGTTTCCGCCTTTATGCAATCCAATGTAGGAGCATCTTCTCCATTGGGTAGGCCCAAATGAACTTGAAAATTAGTTCATGGTCTTTCATGTACTGAATGTTATTATTTAACCTAGCTGGCATAATGCGCAGTCTTGGAATATTCTTTGATTTGGCCTTACAAGTTCTCGTGCTCCTATGTTTGTGTTTAGGATATGGCTAGGGTTCCAATATTGCTGCATCAAAAAATTTGTCCATTTGTGAGTGAGGTTTGGTAATTTGTGCAAAGTAGTCTCAATGTTTTGGGTTAGAAACTACAAATGCATCCATGTAATGTAGGGGAGTGCAGGAGCCTGGGGATCCGCCCCCAAGGTACATCATGCTTGCAAGAGATTAATTGTAGAAGGGTTATGGAAGAAAGCCGAGGGACCAGAGTCATTCACAGGAAGGCAAAAGTAGTGTGCATCTAACCTAACAAATTAATTTTCAATTTCACCTTTAAACTTCTATAGTAACACATCAATATTTTGGGCATGTTGTTGTTGAGACTTAAAGTAGAACCAAGATAATCACATAAAACAAAATGTAAGTTTAATTCGAATAGATCATCAATTTTATGTGTAAAATTGGTATAAAGTAAAATTCAATATTTAAAAAAAATGTTAAAAATTTATTTAAATAATAATTTTATATAAATGAATTGGGTAGGTGGGATAGTTAAAATATTAGCGCTTGATTTTTATTTTTTAATGCAAGTTTGAAGCATTTTGTTAAAGGGATGTTAAGGGTAGCACATGATGGTGAAGCGAGGAAGCATGGATGCTCCGCACCATTTTGGGAGTGCGTAGTCAAACTTTATTGATCCAAAAAATTATGGCAGTATGAAACCCTATTGTTTTTATTAAGGATGTTTTGGAAAAATATATTTCAAACTTCTACTTATTTTTGAAACTGGAAGTAGAAGGAAGGTTATGAACATTTTTGGAGTATGCAACTCTATTGTTCTTATTAGTCCCTACCAAGACTAGTGTAAACAACATGTCTACCTTTAAACCCTTGCACATACATCAATAAAATTTTATACCTTTAACCTATTCTTTGCTATATATTTTGTCCCTACCACATTTTTTTACCAATCAAATATACTGCCCTTTTGTTTTGACCAACCAACAAAACCTTATTCTTATTTGGCCTCTTAACAAGGTAGAACTTAGAATATCTATAAGGAATAGATAGAATTTTTCCTTCAGATGAATTAATGATACCTCTACCTTGGCATTAGTTCTCAAACATTTTATGTTAAGAAAATCATTTCTATACACTTTCTAGACTATGGCTACTATGGCTTAGAAGGTGACACTATACTATGGCATATTTGTAAACACTTTTGGATGTCTCTTTCATGTGTTCCCCTTTCATGTTAGCTTTTTCTTATTAATATTCATTGAATCCTATATTTGGGTCTAGGCATGGTACACAACCTTTGCATATCCTCTACATCAGTACTCTCTTTATGTTGAGTGATAATCTAGACTATCTTTATGTCGAGTGATCATCCATAATATCTTGTACCAATGTATGTTTTCAACATTAGGACAAACCTTTCATTTGCCTTTCCTGCATAGTGCATATTACCTCACATAAAATAGTATGCAACATAATCAACGACACAATCATGTTTATTACTATGAATTATCATAGACTGGTGCCTTCCATATCACTACCATAGTTTATCAACAGTGCAGCATGCCTCATCCAACAACTTTCCAATGCTCTCTTGCATTAGGCTCTTTAGCTCAAGTATTCTGTTTTTTTTTGGGGGGTTCTATTTACAATCCAAATAAGAGTTGTACAAATAAGAATATCTAGAATTCATTTTATAAATAAATATGAAACAAACATTATTTTCTCAATCTTTAGCATTGAATTTGATCAGTTAACAATAAATTATGATAATGAAATTTCAAATCAATATATTTATCCATGCCACCACCAACTTCAAGGTATTTGTTTCACAAATAGTTTGCATCATGTGTCCTTTAGTAAGTTTTAAAAACTTGTTGATGGTGTTGGACCTGCCAACATTCAAGGTATCTCCCTGGGATGAAGTCACAACTAGACCTCACACCGATTGGTGTAGGAGTCCCATCCGGTAAGATGCCCTGGTTGCTATTCTCTTAGAGATTTGCCTTAGCTCTTGTTGTTCAGCACATGAGAGTGTTATGCTTGTAACTTCAAGAAAGCGAGGTGAGTGTGCCTGGTGAGTGCTTAATGTAACTTTGTGTCCATGTTCTCTTACTGTCAAAAGGGGGAGGTAAAGTGAGCCTTTTGATGAGAGGGAATAGTCCCAACCTAGGAAGAAACACACGCAAACAACAACAAGGGTCTATCCAGCATCTATTGGAATAGTCCACAGTGGATGGAGCATTCGTGAAAGCCAAAGTTCAAGGGGAAACATGTACACCGTCCAACAGAATAATCCACACGGTGGTGATGATCATTAAAACCAAGAAAACACAAAGATGGTATGTCTAATGTCTGATGGAGTAGTCCACGCGGACAAGACAACAATGATAAACAATAAAACACATCTTCAACAATATGAGTAGTAAAATAATATAAGTAGTTCAACCATCTTAGTACAGGTTAAGAAAACATGCATTAAAAATGTTTAAATATTAGTCTTACAAACGGATACAAAACATGCATGAAAACGTGCTAGCCTAAGACATGATTTTGAATTAAGTAAAATATCCAAGAGACATCTATACACCGTACATCACTAGTCCCAGTAGTGGGACATTGGAGCCACTCCTCGTTCCTCAAAGAACATACTACAAACTCTCAAGACTATGTTGGAGGAGCCAAAGTGAAAATTCCTTTGCTCATACAATGGGGGGTATATATAGACAAGGGGGTACAATTGAACCTTGCGACTCTTCGACTTCCATCATGACTATTTGACTTCCTATGACTTTTCGACTTTACATGACTCTTCGACTTCATATGTGAGTCTCTTGGACTTCCACTTTACATTACATTGATTACAACAAGTATGGCCCATAGTAGTGATGTGGCTAAGATAACTCATGACACAACTCGACATGGCACTGCTGAGATGTATTGGCTGATTTTGGTGTTCATGTCATGTTGTTATGTTGTTGAGTGATGATACACTCTCAATGTAATATGTCTTCACCTCCACATGGAAAAGTGTGCGAGGTATTCGATGGTATTGGTATCTACTTGATGGTGCATGTGAATGTGTCCCTTTTGCTCACTTTCTTGATGTGCTTCATGCAGGGAAAATTTTAAGAACCCCCCCTAAATTTATAAATATAATAAATGGGCGAATCTCCATGGTATATAGGAAAAATGGAAGGCGATTTTATCAATAATATAATATGTATATATAATTTTTTGGCGAATCTCTCACCAGGCATGGCGAATATTTTACTCAATTATAAAATCTTGTAAGATCTTGGCGAGTCTTTCACTAAATAATAAAACTTTGTAAAGTCCTAGTGAATCTTAGCATAGGCTACATGCTGGTTTAATTCCCCCATTTAAATAGGCTACATTCCAGGTGAATACCATGGGTCAATACCATGTGCCATTTTTATTTTTATTAATTCTAATATTAGGGTTAATAATGGTTTTTTGCATGGTATTAATAACAATCTAGTCCATGGTATTTGTCCCATAGTATTTTGGCCATAGGTTTCACCTAAATATAACCCATTTTTTGAGTGTTCGTAAATATAAGGTGACTGATGGAGTAAATATAAAAAATGTTTTATTTGTTTACCATACCTCTTGTTTATTTATATTTTTATTAATTTACCATACCTCTTTTACAAATATGGTATTTGGCCCATACGATTCACTTAAATAAAACCTCTTTCTTGAGCTTTCATAAATAGAACGAGGGTTATGGACTAAATATAAAAAGAGGTTTTATTTATTTACGAGACGTCTAGTTTATTTATATTTTTATTTATTTACCATACCGTTTGAGTAAGTATAAAAAGACGTTTTATTTATTTACCATACCTCCACTTTACTTATATTTTTATTTGTTTACACCACTACATGTATATAAGGTGACTTATGGAGTAAATATAAAAAATGTTTTATTTATTTACCATACCTCTCATTTATTTATATTTTTATTAATTTATCATACCTCTTTTATAAATATGGTATTTGGCCCATAGGATTCACTTAAATAAAACCTATTCTTGAAAATGGGCGAATGGAAGGTTGTAAGTCCTAATTTCAAGGGCTAAATTTACCTTTTTTACCCTCTCCCTTGAAATAAGGTGGGCTATTTGAGGTGATTTGTAAAAATGTACTATGATACAAAATATTCGCCCACTAAAAATTTAAAACCCCTTAATTTCGCCAAAGGGCGAACATTCGCCCCTAAAATTATTCTTGGCTTCATGTGTTCATTCGACTCCGAGCAAGTCTTCTAGCATGCACCTTATTTCCATCTTGTTCATCATCATGCCATGTTTCATTGATGTACTTGTTCCTTCAATCACTCATGATGAGTTGACATCAAATCTAAAAATCTCCTTATCTACCATGATGCATTGTTTTCCATTTTGGTGCAGGTGACCGGGAGAGGGACAAGGCACTGAAACTAAGTAGGGAATAGCTCAAGCCGGGATGCGAGGCTCCAGAGCATTGTCGGGAAAAACTACACATATGTCATTGGGAGATAGATTTTTGCAATCTAGGACAGTAGTGACAACTACGAGGAAAAACCTAGCTAGGAGGTAGAAATGCGCAATTTCTGGGAGGAAGGCCAGGAAGGCTGTCGGGGAGTTTCTCAGCCAATCTATGAAATTTTCAAGGGGAACATTGGGTAGGTCATCCAGCTGAGATCTGCATAATTTCTCTAGGGAAGATAGTGCAGGAAGCAGGAGGACCTGGCAAAAAAATTTGTGCAGTTTTCCATAGGAGGACAAGATCGGGTTGCAGGAGCTACTAGTCAAAATTGCACAATCCTGGGAGATATTTTGGGCCTGTACAGTTCTATGCAGTTTATGGGTTGATTACAGAGTGGGGACGAAGGGCTTGTGGTAGCCAGATCTGTGTAGTTTTTTGAGTGAGTAGAGAAGGTTAGCATGGAAGACTCCCTGATAGTTCTATGCAGTTTCTAGGTTGTTTGCTGAGCAGGGAATAAGGGTTTGTGTAGAAAATCTTTGCGTGATTCTTAGGTTGGTTGCAAAGCAGGTGAATAGGTAATCTTGCCAGGAAAATCTGTGCAATTTTCATGGACAGTGTAGTGACAAGAAGTAGATGCCTATCCCACATGTCTGTGCAGTTTCTGTAGGAAGTGCAAGGTAGTCATACTGGACAAGTTTTGCACAGTTTTGGAGATCAATAAAAACCTGGATCATAGTCCAAGTTACTTTTTTCGGTTGACCAGCGAGAGGCTTGATGGGAGATCTTGCGGGAAGCACAAACTGGATTAGGTTCTAGGACAACTTCTGCATATCTCTAGGAGTTAGTCAACTGGATCATCTCCAGAATTATAGAGTGTAGGGTACCTGGAGGGCAACCTCAAGCTCTATGTACTTCTGGGAAGTAGTGCAAGGTCACTGAGATCACGTCTAATTGATAAAGGGTTGTTCGGTCGACATATTTTTCGGGAAAACTGACTAAGTGTGAAAGCAAGTGTACTTGTGCATACATGACAATGTGATCACACGCTTAGCATGACTCAGCAACAAGACACTTCAAACCAACAAGACAACACATGATCAGTGAAACTAACTCAAGGGATAAGAGCAAAAAATGCAACACTTGAGATATGTTTTCAAACTACCGTGATGACACTTGCGTGAAAATGTTTACACCGTGTGTGAGTGCGACTGATTTCGATAGAGTGAAAACAAATCATGCACACAAAGACAAACCTTCGACATTACATGTGATAGCTCCAAATCTCACTCTTGGGGTTTTTGATGCTACACTCATGGCCTAGGGCAACCCCTCCTTCCAGACCTGGTCCAAAATTTAAAAAACAATGTTTTATTCCCTATACGTGACATTGCCCTGAGCTAAACGCGTGTATACGCGGGTCTGTGTATACCCAACCCGCGTATATGTCTTAAAACACTTAAAAAAAATTAAATCTCCTTAATTTCGGGCGGAGATTGCAGGTTTTACCTGCTGATCACCTGTTAGTGCCCGTGGCTCAACTATTCCCAACGAATTCCCAACTAAAAAACTACTTTGGGAGAAGTATAAAAAGGCTTCAATGGGAAGGCCTAAGGGAGGAGAGAAGAGAGAGAAAGGTTATTATGTTGATATTTCCTTGACCAGGTCTGAAGATCCTTGTGCCTCCTGCGCTTCCCCCATTTTTACAGGAAACCCTTGTTTCCTTGTGTGATGATGTCCATCTACTACTTGTGATATCATGGAGTAAGTCATGGAAGGAGTTTTTTAAAGGCTTGAGATTGGACGAATCCAGAGGATGGTTCCACTTGGAGCCTGTGAAAGGACGAATCAGGTGAAATTATTCCTTTTTGTACTTTATTTGTCTATAATAAAAGAAGCACTTGTATTTGTTCCTGATAAAATCTTCTTCATGTTTATGATATTCATGTTAGAATTCATATGTGAATGGTTGTTTAATTGCATAACAAACTTCCTTTCTTTATAATATGAAGATGGTTTCTTTATGATGTTTAGTCCATATACTGCTGTAATTTCTTGAATTGATTGTTTTGCAGGCCAAAGGAGCAAAAGGAACTCCAAGAAAGGTTTGGACCCTGGAAGGACCTTCTCAAACGTAAGACCTCAGGTACGCCCCTTATCGTAGAGTTTTCTTATATTAGCATTATGGCTGTATGGAATGTGTGTTTCTCTATATAAACAACTTTCAGTCTGCTAGGGTATCAGCCCAAGACCCTAGGGGAACTTTTCCCTTAACAGAATTGGTGACTCCACTGGGGACAACACCATTATTGTTCCTAGTTTGGGTGTGTTCAAGCCAATCAGGGCTCAACTGTCTGTTTGCTTGCTGTTGCTGTGTAGTCTGTTCCTGTAGGAACTTGAATTGTAAGTTTGGTCAGTTTCTTCAGACTGTTTTTTATTTTTTCTTGAAATCTTTTATATACGTTGTTTTTCTTATTTACAGAAGCATATATACGCATGTTTCCTTAAGTGAAACTGCATATACACAGGTTTCCTTAGTCATAGTTGCGCATACTCGCAACTGTACATCGATACAGTCACGTATATCTTGCAATTTTCAAGATTTTTTAAATCTTTTTGTCTCTGAAGGTCTGTCTGCTGGTTTGATTCAGTCCTGAATAGTTACTTTCCAGTGTCAGTTGTTAGTTTTATAGCAAGTATCTGATTTCAAATTCTCTCTGATTGTGAGAAGTGTTGGTCTTGTTTTTGTTTTTGCAAGTGTCATTGTTTTTTGCTTAAGCACGCAAGATTTCTTGCTAGGAATCTTGGTTGCTCTGATTCATTAGGGTAGGAAGATTGATCTCAATCTTTGTGTTAAATCTTGTTTTTGGTGACCTTTTTGTTTGTTTGACAAAACTACTTTTTGTGACCATCTACTTTTCTTGTTTCATGAAAGTTGTTGATTGACACTTTCTTGAAAATTGTCTTTTTGATATTTTGGTCTTTGTTTCCAAAGCTTTCATTCCTGCTTTTGATTGTTAAGAGCATCTTTAAACACATTTCTTTTTGTTGAGTTTTCATCCATTGTGTGTGTCAACTTGCAAAAGTGTTTGTTGCCTATTCTTCAATCATAAAGTTTCAGTCTTGTTGAGAGCATTTTTGAAAAGACATTTTTTGTTTTTTCTTTTGAAGAAAACTTTTTGAAAAACTTGGTTTTTCTTTCTTGAACTTTATTTTAATTTGGTTTCCTTTTAGTGAATGAAAGTGCATTTTTGTTTGTCTTGAAACTTGTTTTTAGTGTTTAGACGAATGAATGGTAGCAACTCATATTCCATCTAAACATTTTAAGTGGCAAAATAAAAAATGATAAACAAGTAACATTCATTCCTTGATTTAGAATAGTCTTAAGTCTTGCATCAGCATGTACTCATTGCATTAGGATAGATTTGCACATCTTTTTAGGCATCCATAGCTTTGTTAACTTTTGTGAGTGTGAAGCGTGAGTAAAAGAGAAGAAAGTAAATTTGTTGTTTTTCTTGAAGTTCCTCTAAACCCTGTAGAAATTTCTTTTCATCGAAAAATGAAAACAAGTGCATTTGCATGTAGTTTGGTTTTTATTAATTTCTTTTGCATCAAAACACCACTATTTTTACTTCCGCTTATCCCTTGACTTAAAGAATAGCCCATTTAAAAAGAAGCGCTAATTAAAATATACTAGAACTTTTTATAATTGTCAAGTTAGACACACCAACAAGTTTTAGGATATTTTAGGGCCTTGGATTAGGCGTGTGGAGAGATAACTCTCCAAGACCATTTAAACTGTCAAACATAGGAGTCTGAATAGTGAGTGAAAATCCAATAGTGTTAGGAAGACCAGGGAAGCTCTGGATCTGGGAGTTAAGCACGAGGGTTTTTGAAGACAGGGAAGAGAGATACCCCCTCTCCTACTTGTCTGATCTTACCTCACGACTATTTCGCCTGGCTTCTGCAATGAGTTGGTATCCATAGTTGCTACTCCTAGGGATCTACACAGGTGGCTGCGGAGGGGAATCTCATGGCACCTGAGGTCGACGTTGCATCACTCTCAACGGTACTACTAGAGGGCACCCTTGTGAAGCTTAGGGGCTTGCACCAACGCAGGCTATTGTTATGAGGTCAACGTAACTTCCTCTATTACCTTCGCTGATAGGACTAGGTCATCATTATCCCAGACTATCTTCGGAAGGCCCCTTAATTCACTTTCTTGTATTTTGGTGTCCGGTCCTAATCACCCGGAGCGGAAATACTTGGAAGTTGTTTGACTGGCTGATATCTTTTAGGGACTTTATAGTGTGTGCTCTGTGCTCTTAGTTGGCCTAGCTTTCAATTTTTTGAGTCTTTAGTTAGATCTTAATAAAAATTCAAAGTGGCTGACTGATCACCTAGACGGTCTCGAAGACTTCATGGTCTTTCACCACCAAGTTTAGAGCCTTCTCCTAGAAGGCGCAGAGGTAATACTACTGGTGGGTTTCGTCCCATGGCAGCTGACACATCGGGATTGATCCTCCTCTCAGGGGCATTAGTGTTCAAGTAAGGCTTGGCACTTCAGCAGAACAAGAGAGGAACACTCCAGTTCTTTCGCGATTTCTCTTTCAAACAGAGAATAACATAGAGGTAGAAGAACTCTTAGAGTCATTAGCGGCTCTGAATTCTCCCCTACCATCTAGCTATCCAGAAGTATTACAATACATTGGGACTCTGACGCATAGACCGTCAAGTCCAGGTCACATTACGCACTTACCATCAATGACCACTACTGGAAGCATGGCTTCTACTACAAGTGCTACAACTATGCAGACTCCAACATCAGTACAAGGGGGAGGAACGATTTCCATCTCCTTTGCTTCTTTGTTTGGGTCTTTTGCTAGCACATCTTTAGGCGGGTCTACCTCCATTCCTTCCACGAGTGGAAATTCCCAAACCAATGCTTTTAGTTCTAGATTCTTCCCATTTGGCATCCATTCACAGGGTATTCTGTCAGTTCTGTTTAGTGCCGCCACATCCATGATGGGTGGATCAACTTCATTCCAGGGTTTGGAAGTGGTCATATACCACATTCCAACCCAACAATTGGATCTATGCCTTTCTCTTCTTTAGGACAAAGTAGCAATCCCTTTCAAGGTTGGACTAACCCTGTGGTTAGTGGCATGGGAATTGGGAATCTGTTTCTTGGCCAACAAGGGAATAGGCCGTACTCCACAGTTAGTTCATTTCAAAGTATTCCTCCTTTAGCTTCTGCTTGGAATCCTTATCAGGGGTTGTCAACTCCTTATAGTCCTTTAGGAGGAAGCTTCGCCGGTTATGGAGGTTTTGCAACCGGAGTTGGTCAAACTCCGAATTTTGTTGGATCACAAGGCTTGCCTTTTGGTTCAGCTGGTTCTGTTGGTTACTTCGGGAAGCCTGGTGCCTTCCAAAATCTAGGCCAATCTTTTCAGAACTTTGGGAGCTCCACCCAGTCTGGGTGGAATCCCCAAGGTCCTCCTAGGCTTCCGTTTCTGGCAACTTTGAACTTGCCAGATCTCACTAAATTAACAAACAATCCAATCAAATATAATCCGGCCTGGCCTCCAGTCCCAACCAAACTCCCTTCGGACATTCCAAAATGCGAAGGGAAGAGCGATGAAGACCCTGGCGACCATGTAACCACATTCCATTTGTGGTGCTCATCTAACTCCCTTATCGATGACTCGGTTAGGTTGAGACTTTTTCAATGCACCTTGATTGGTAATGCAGCCAAATGGTATATAGAGTTGCCAGGGGGAAGCTTTACATATTTTTTCGACTTAGCTAATATTTTCTTAAATCATTTCCAGTTGCCTGTCCGTTATGATGCCGGAACTGAACTTCTGGCCAATTTTCGTCAGGACACAGCAACTCACATTTCTGATCATATTCAGGAATGGAGACGGAGAAAGAAGCTCATTAAAGCTGAAATCCCTCTGAAGTACCGTCTCGAATGGTTTTTGAAATCTTTACAACCTGAGATCTCTAAGGATGTCTCCATGTCTGGAGTCTATTCTGAGGAGCAAACCATTTTTAGGGCCTAGCAATTAGAATTGATCTACTCTCAGTCTGGGATCCTACAAAAATACTTGCCAGATGCTCCTGGGTCTAAGGTTGATATAGCCAAGTCGAAGCCAGGTCCCCATGCGGATGGTATCGTTGGGTCAGTAGACACAAATGCGGTGAACTTGTTGAGCCAATTGCATCAGTTGTCTTTGCAAACTGCTCCTAACAACCAAGTCACATCGTCTAACCTTTCATCTTCCCAAACCTCTTCGATTAATGTCATCCAATTTGATAACCCCAAAGGAAAGCAAAATTCCAATGGGGAGAAGAAAGGACGAGGTAAGAAAATGAGTCAAGATGGGAAGACTAATGCAAATAATCCTGGCAATAATGTTGGTGGCGGTAGAAATGAGTCTAGAAAGAAAGTCAAGTTTCCATGCAAGTTGTGTAGTGGAGACCATTTAACTCATCTCTGCCGAAAGATTCAAGACGCTCAGCGCTTGTTAGGGTAGCAAGGGACTTCTAGTTCTCAAGTTGTGTTAACCAACCCTTTTCCCCAAGGGCAGCAAATGCTTGCTGGCACGAGTTCAAATCCTGGTACCTCCGTAGGGGGCAGCTAGGAAGGGGATAAATCATCAAATGTTTTCATGATGGGTTCTCACGCTAATGTGGCCACACGGTCTCATGATTATGGTGAAGGTGAAACTTCCAAGAGTAAAGCAGTTCCCGAAACTAACAACCCACTTCATATTGAGCGACCCTCTGTCGATACTATGCCATGAGTACCGAAAGGTTTCGCTAAATGCGCGACTATCAACCCTAATATTAGGGTAGCCCAGAATTACTCCATTGTTAAGGATCTGGCTCAAAGTCCATGTGCTATGTCTGCTTTAGAGGTTCTCCAGTCATGTCCTGCTCAAAGAAGTGTCTTGCTGTCAGCAATGGGGGCAGTGGATCCAAGTAATTCCTTAGCTCTCACTTTTGACATGAATAATGTCAAAAAGAGACTTCCTCATCACATGGCTTTCCAGATAAAGTCTACCTACCAGAAAACGAATATTTTTCGGATGGTTATAGATGAGGGAGATTCCACGTGTGTCATGTCTATGTCATGCTGGAAGGCCATTGGATCACTGTTAGTTGTTCCTTCACCTACCCTCTTGACAGTGTTTGATGGCCATTCTCATAGGCCATATGGGATTATCCCGGCCTTTCCTATATGTGTTGGAGGGAAGGTCGTTAATATTGAAGTAGAAGTCATTGATTCTAACCTAGACTATAATCTCCTCTTAGGAAGGAAATGGGTATACGAAATGGAAGCCATTGTTTCAACTCTGTTTCATGTCATTTGCTTTCCTCATGAAGGGAAAATCATTAAGGTTGATCAATTGGATTATTCTCCAGTCAATCCTTGAGCAACTTCGGACTCTACTATTCCCTTAGTGGATAACCCCCGTCCACTTATTGAGAATCTAGGAGTCGGGATGTACTCTTCATTGATGGGTACATTTGATCTTCCCCCTCCTACTGCTAAAATAGATACAATTTCATCCTCCAGGGTCCCCTTACAAAAAGAGTTTGTTCAAGCTCGTCATTTTTTGGATCCTGGAACCTTATCTTCATCTGTGACCACATCAAATGTCGGCAAGGTGGGTGGAATAGAATCTCTTATGTCTGCAGTAGAGCCTAGATGTGAATCTATTGATAACTCTGCAGATAACCATTCTACTCCTTCCTCTGGGAAAGAGATAGATGGTGATGTGGCTCATTCTCGGACCCTTGATTCCACTTTTGCGTTGGATTGCTCGGATATTGTTTTTCCATCTGATGAAGCAATATCCGGAGAAATGACGGCTGTAGATTGAGCTTTGGAAGATTTACATCATTGGTCATGTTTTCATTCCCCTTTGCATAAAGTTGAATCCAGGTCCTCCAGTCTGAATAGCGATGTTTGTACGATCCCTTTGGCTCCAACACAGTCACTTGCCGAAGGAAGTATATTGATTGGTTCGATAATTGTACCGATAAACATCCCTAGGAGAAAGTGGGTGGAGCCCCCTAAACGGGCTCTACCTAAAGAAGTACTTTTCTTAAGTAGGAGTTAGGCAATGGCTTCTTTGTACATATTTCATCGAGATTTTTTTTATATCAACACTTTTTGGTCTGCTGTGGCAGGGGTTGATGGATGACTTGGTCTATTTTGGGTTCGCCCATGGTGCTAGTCGGCACACTCGGAATCTCACTTCCGCAGCTTGGGTACTCTACTATCCAACTGGTCAATTGATGGTATCAAGGGGCGTATGCATTGGTCTCGCTTCAAATAATATGGCTGAGTATACTGCCGTCATTAATTTACTATCCGAGGCAATTTCTTATGGAATCGACTCGTTGGTAGTTTATCTTGATTCACAATTGATAGTGTCACAATTGAACAACATTTATCGGGTAAGGGATCCATGTTTATATCGCCAGTATTTAAGGGTGAGGTTGTTGCAAAGATCATTTACTTATATTAATTATTTGCACATTCCAAGATCTCATAATTGGTTAGCGGATTCTATCGCTAATCAAGCATTAGACTGGCACATCAATCATTCATCACAATAAAATCAAGCATCAAAAAGTTGAACTGTATATATATATATATATATATATATATATATATATATATATATATATATATATATATATATATATATATATATATATATATATATATATATATATATATATATATCATAAAACATCTCGAGTGTACATAAGTTTGTCCAAAAAATATACAAAATTGGGACTCAAATTCCCATAATCATGTCGGGTATATCTAATGCCCAGGCTCAGGATGAGCGGCTAGGTAGGCAACTACTGCATTGGCCACACACCTAAAAGTGCGAACCCAGTCACATGGCATGCCAACCACATAACGTTGCATATCCTCAGGAAGGTCCTCTACGGCAGCCATCGGTACTCAGTGAGTTAGTCTCACCAAGTGTCGCTAAACTGTATGTAGAAGTCGTTCTGTATCAGCAGCCGCCTCTTCGGCTCCTCGGCCATGCCATCCATGCTGCGGGAACCCATCTGGTCGTACCGGCCCAATATATGGAGCATGATCATCATATTAGTCATTTGAATCCCATCAAAAACATTTTTCAAAAATCATTATTATATTTGAAAAATCCAAAAAAATCATAAAATCAAAAAATACTTACCAATTGTAGAGTTGAGGCTTCTGTGATCCATAACAATTTTGCGAGAGATTTTTCGGCAAAAATCACATGATAAACCGTTTGTCGACACGTTTCGAACCAACCAGTGTGGTTCATCATCAGGACAAGTTGAAGAAACATATCCAGCTAAGCATGTTAAATAGTCTGTGCAGAGACTCCAACGGCTAATTTTGACCTACAGACCCAAGTCAAATTAATAATCATTAATTTAATATTATTATTATTTTTAATATTAACACATATTTTTTTTTTAATTAATTTATTAATATATATATATATATATATATATATATGAAAGTTATGATATTAGGTTGTTAATAAATAAAATACTTATAGTGGTTAGTTTAAGATAATACACTTATTTATTTAAATTACTTACTAAATATTGTTAATATAAAACATAAATATATATAATAATATGTTGTTAAGGATTTTTAGATGGTTATCTTAAAAAGTAATTTATTAATTATATATATATATATATATATATATTAATTAAAATCATAAAGTTAAGGATAAAATATAAATAATTTAAATGGTTAGTTAGAAAAGGTAATTTATTTAATTTAATTAAATTATTTATTATTATATATTAATAATATAAGTAATTTTTAGTTTAATTAAATTATTTATTAAATATAATTAATATTATATTAGTAATATAGTCTTGATAGACCAATAGGTCCAATAGACCAATTTGGTCTCAGTGGACGTTAACCATCATCATCATCATCATCATCATCATTAATATATTATTAATATTAGTAGTCAAAATATTGTTATTAATTAATATTATTATTATTCTTAATATTATTATTATTATTATTATTTATGGAAATAAGTTAAATTAGGTCAAATATATAGATAAATAAAATACTTTTAATGGTTAGTTATAAAAAACTTTAATTTACTTTAATTTATTTAAATTATATATATATATATATATAATTTAATATAGCAAAGATTAGAACGAATTCTCATGAGCTCCATAGTGAAACAGGTCGTTGGGCAGTTCCTAAAACGCCATGGACGGAAAGGATCTACCATATATGTAAGAATAGGAACATCGAGGATGAAAACCACTTCCTCTTAGAGTGCCCCACGTATAACCACATTAGATCTCAGTTTCACAATCTTTGTTACAATACTGACCTTCCTAGCCTTTTACAATGTCAAAATTATAGTGAGCTCGGGAGGCTTCTCTCCAAGCTTTTTGAGCATAGGAATAAAATCTTAAATCAAAATAGATAATCTGTTTCTTTAGGTCCGATAGACCATTATTTGGTCTCAGCAGACGTTAACCATCATCATCATCATCATCATCATATATATATATATATATATATATATATATATATATATATATATATATATATATAACTAACTTATAATATTCGGTTATCAAGATAAAAGTAAGGTAAAAGATAATTGAAAAATAAATAAATAAATTTAAGGGGAAAAAAAATACCCTAAGGGGACCAATCCCTTAAACTAAAATAAAATAAATAAATAAATAAAAATCAAAATAAATAAAAATAAAAATCAAAATAAAAAAAAATAAAAATAAAAATAATAATAATAATAATAATAATAATAAAATAAAAATAAAATAAATTAAAAAATAAATAAATCAAAATCAAAATTAAAAAAAAGTACGACTAGGACGAGAGTGCTAGGACCCAATACCGACTGATTTTCCAGCCATCATCTCTATTGAGATTACTCGGCCTCTTTTCAATCTCAAGCGCCTCCCTAAATTTTCGATGATGGAAGTGCGAAACCTTAGCAATAACACTAGCTTCCTCAATACAAACATGATGATTGGTTTTCTCAGCATGCTTAGCTAAAGCGGAAGACTTAGTTCGCCTATGCTTAAGGTCTGCTGCATGCTCACTAATCCTCTGGTCGCTCCATTAATCAAAGGATTAGTGAGCATGTAGCAGACCTTAAGCATAGGTGAACTAAGTCTTCCGCTTTAGCTGAGCATGCTGAGAAAACCAATCATCATGTTTGTATTGAGGAAGCTAGTGTTATTGCTAAGGTTTCGCACTTCCATCATCAGAAATTTAGGGAGGCACTTGAGATTGAAAAGAGGCCGAGTAATCTCAATAGAGATGATGGCTGGAAAATCAGTCGGTGTTGGGTCCCAGCACTCTCGTCCTAGTCGTCCTTTTATTTATTTATTTCTTTTAATTTATTTTTTATTTTTTATTTTTTATTTATTATTATTATTTTATTTTTTTAATTTTGATTTTGATTTATTTTTATTTTTTATTTTTTATTTTTATTTATTTATTTATTTTTAAGTTGACTTATATTAATTTTTCATTCATACCTTCTCTTTCTTTTATATTCATTGATATAAAAATAGTCCTGGTTTTTCTAATTTAACTTACTATTTTTAATTGTTTGTTAATAAATTTTTTTTTAATTTTTTTTATTTATTTTATTTTATTTTAAGGGATTGGTCCCCTTAGGGTATTTTTTTTTTTTTTCCCTTAAATTTTTTTTTTCAATTATCTTTTACCTTACTTTTATCTTGATAACCGAATATTATAACTTTATATATATATATATATATATATATATATATATATATATATATAATTTAAATAAATTAAAGTAAATTAAAGTTATTTATAACTAACCATTAAAAGTATTTTATTTATCTATATATTTGACCTAATTTAACTTATTTCCATAAATAATAATAATAATAATAATATTAATTAATAACAATATTTTGACTACTAATATTAATAATATATTAATATCAAGACTATATTACTAATATAATATTAATTATATTTAATAAATAATGTAATTAAATTAAATAAATTACCTTTTCTAACTAACTATTTAAATTATTTATATTTTATCCTTAACTTTATGATTTTAATTTATATATATATATTATTATTAATAAATTACTTTTTAAAATAACCATCAAAAAATCCTTAACAACATATTATTATATATATTTATGTTTTATATTAACAATATTTAGTAAATAATTTAAATAAATAAGTGTATTATCTTAAACTAACCACTATAAGTATTTTATTTATTAACAACCTAATATCATAACTTTAATATATATATATATATATATATATATATATAGATATATATATATATATATATTAATAAATTAATTAAAAAAAAATAAAAATTATGTGTTAATATTAAAAATAATAATAATATTAAATTAATGATTATTAATTTGACTTGGGTCCGTAGGTCAAAATTAGCTGTTGGCCGATTTAGCCGTTGGAGTCTCTGCACAGACTATTTAACATGCTTAGCTGGATCCGTTTCTTCAACTTGTCCTGATGATGAACCACACTGGTTGGTTCGAAATGCGTCGACAAATGGTTTATCATGTGAATTTCGCCGAAAAATCTCTCGCAAAATACTTACCAATGTCGCCCCATGCTGCGGTCGGTGGTAACGCTAGATGGGGATCTAGCATAGTCATCTATGGCGATGATCTGCTGATCCCACTAGGAAAAGAAGTCATCATCAAATGCAGTCCGTGGGACGTCCCCACCCCCTAGATGTTTCATCAGGTTGACCCACCTGCCCATGCGGGGATCTCGTGGGGTGTTGATGGAAACTGCTACTCTAGGGCGGAGTGCAGGGACCCTCTCAAAAAAGAAAGAACACGGAATAGTCCCATATCCAAAGTTTTTGGTCTGTCCTCTCTTGATGGAAGTGAGCTGGCTTTTTAAGCTGGCTAGAAGAGGAGTACACCAGTCGAATACAGTGGTGAGACAGTCCACCGCCAAGCTCATGGTTAGCCGTGATGCCTGGTGCAGAGAAGCTGATCCGTTCACTCTAGCTATGGTGAACAGGATTATCCTCAGCGATAGACTCGCCACATGTGTGATGGAAATTTGACTTCCAACCTTCTTTGGATGTCCCGGGCAATATATCTGTACGTAGTCCTCGATCGAGAGATTGTTGTGTGTCCTGCCCCGGGAATGTACTACCTCTCCCCTTCGGGAAAGGCCTGTGATGAAATAGATATCTTCCACTTCTATCCTGAGTGGCATCTGGTCAATCATAAAGGCATCCTCCTCGATATTCCAGTAATCAATGAGCATCTCAAGCAGACGTGTGCTTTCTTTCATATTCGGCAGTTTGAAGAATTTAAGCAAACCATATCCCTGTAGGGCATCCAATGACCTCATCATCCACTGCGGTATGCTCTCTTTCTCGCCAAGTGACCAGCATCCTGAAGAAAAAATGATTTTCAACCATTAGTTTTTTTTGTTTAAAATGTTCGTGGCGTATACGCGGGTCCCTTTGCACACAGTCGTGTATAGGGCCCACGTGTACGCGGGTTTCATATTACCAACCTGCGTATATGCCGCAGTGAAATTTTTGGCAAAAATTCAATGGTAAAACATTAATTAAAATCCTAAAACTAGTTACAATGGATTGCAAGACAAGTATAAGAGTTACCTGGAGGTTTTTGAAGAATCTGAACAATTGAATTTGGCGTATGGAAAGTTTGCTCCTTTTGCTCCACTTCTCTGCTCTCAAACTCAAATGATGAAAATGGTGAGTCCAAAAACTCTTTTATAGGTTTTGAAAATGAAAAATTCTTTCAAAATTTTATTTTGTTTGGCCTCATGTGACTTTTACCTTGGGAGCTTGGAAAGTCGAGAATGGTTTGATTTTCAGGACATTTTGGACGTTTTTTCGACAATTTCAAGACGGCTCCATGACTGCTGACCCGTCATGGCAGGTATCGTTTTCTCACTGGCATATAGGTTAGGGAAGCCATTTTTCCATTGCATTATGCATACTAGCCTCCATTTGTCGATACATCTGCCATAGGGTCGATCCCATCATGTTATGGTTCATAAGCCATCTTAACTCGCCGATTTTTTAAATCATGACACGATGGTAGAGCCATCCTTTACATGGGCATCGTAGTTAGCACCTCACTGATATTTGTTGCCCATGTTGCTCCGATTTGAGTAGGCTCAGGAGTCCTCTGTAGTCCCGCCATGACTTATGCGATGAAGACTCATTCCTCTTTCCTTCTTCACTTCGTTCTAGGCTTATACCCTAGAGGCTCCTTTGTGTTGAGTTGTACTACTGCATTGCATGTTGACTACTTGCACCTTTTGGCCTATAGCCAGCTTCACTTTGACTCATGTTTAAGCCAACTTTTGACCATGACGACTGCAAAATCAACCTCGCATACCTTTGACTTCTGCAGCTTGACACACCTTGACTCATGGAAGGAACACACCTTTGAGTGTCTTTGGCCAGTTTTTGCCTCCTTGCATTGAGCATTGGAATGTTCCAATCCCAGGAACTAGATCGTCTATTTCACCGACACTCATTCTTTCCACTGTACTATAGCATTCTTTTATTCTTTTTCCAGCTTAAATAAAAAGACAAAAAATTATATATTCCAAAAAAGAGCAGGAACGGGACAATATTTCCATTTATTGTTGGCAGCTAGAGTCAGTCGTGTCGCCCTTGAACAAAGCACTCAAAACAAAGTCTCCTCCATTTGGGTGGGATTTAGTTTGACTTAGGTACGCCTTAACCTTGTTATTGAGTCAGTTATCCCCCGATTGGTTATCTCTTATAATCATATGGATGGTTCATTCATGCCTCCTGCATGACGAACTTATACAGAGTCATGATATGTTGCCACATAGTCACGTTGAGTCGTGCTTTTGTTCAAGGGAATTTAACCTGACTCGGCCTCTCTGCGGTGTCTCTTGACTCATTTTTCAGTCACCCATCCCTGGTTGTCAGTATCATGTCTATCATCACATCAGTTATATTGGTCCTTTACTCGTGCCGGTTTGAGAAGGTCTCCATTGACTTCTTGCTGGTGGGTCTTGTCCTTATCGACGACAACATCTTGCTCTGAGGATAGGCCTAGAGCTACACCTTGGCCCTATTTTCATTATTGATAGTTCACCTTGTGCTCAGCATCGATCAATATCATGGGTCTTTGACTGAGTGGTTTCCCTTGTGTTTGACATTAGCTTATATTATCACACATTGGGATTCGTGCGGTACCTTGGTTTCCATTTGACCCTATTGGTGGATAACTCGCCTTTGTGTCAGCTTCCATTATTGGTTGGTTTAGAGGGTTTCTGTTTTTTGCTAACCACATCTTGTGTACGCTGGAAACATACTTCGGTTGGGTTACTACATCTCTTTCGTTCGATTCCTTCCACATTATTGGCCTACGGGTTACACTCGTGCTAGATTGATGAAGGATGCCTTAATGCCTTCCTTCTAGCAGATCTTTCCCTATCGACTCCAACTCATTGCTCTGGGGCAAAGATCTAGAGTCCATTTGGTAGTACCTTGGGGTTTGCAGTCATTAGTGGCAGATCCTTCGCTGTCGACAGTGGGAAACCATCATTGTCTCCTGATCGATAGATTCTTACAGGTGTTCGACTCCAGCTCATCTATTCACACTTGTTAGATTGTACTGGCTAACTTGACGCTCATTATCATTATCGATGAGTAGTCTCGCGTTTGTTAATGGTATACATCAATTACTGGTAATCAAACGATTTCTCACATGGTCGACTTTAGATCATTTATTCCCATGGTGTAGAAATGTACCACGGCGGTCGGTGAAGACCTCAGGTTGGATCATCATTCATTGGTTCACTTGACAGCTTCTCCTATTGCTGCTAGTTGATAACATTCCACCTTATATGTTGCAGTCAGTCATGGCGACGTTCTATATGCTGGCATCTGAGTTTGAAGTGTAGTACCATCCTATTCCATCATGTTCAATTGGTACCTTTTGTGATCAGTTGTTGATATCATTGATCTGGTTCATCCTTCAGCATCATTGATATTCTTATATGTGATATTCAGACATGTACTTATTCGATCATGATCAGATGATCCATTATGTTTTTCCAGTTCTTTATACTTGTATACTTAGTGGATTTGCTTGTACTTGATATGCGGACATGCTTTATTTTTTCTCAACATGGGTATGCCCGCCTCAGACAGTGTTTCTTTCTGATCTCGTTTTGTGGCTTGGTAGGCTGAACTCTGGTGAAGTCCTTCTTGGTTTTTCATAGATTTCCTTTCCATGTACTTGCTTAATACATTTCAGCCATCATGTACCCCTTCTGACCTCATATATTATGGGGCATATGTTATAGCTCCAAATCTCACTCTTGGGTTTTGTGATGCTGCACTCATGGCCCAGGGCAACTCCTCCTTCCAGACCTGGTCCAAAATTTTAAAAACAGTGCTTTATTCCCTATATGCGACATTGCCCTGAGCTAAACGCGTGTATACACAGGTCTGTGTATACCCAAACCACGTATATGTCTTAAAACACTTAAAAAAAAATAAATCTCCTTAATTTCGGGCGGAGATCACAGGTTTTACCTTCTGATCACCTGTTAGTGCCCGTGGCCCAACTATTCCCAACGAATTCCCAACTAAAAAACTACTTTGGGAGAAGTATAAAAATTCTTCAATGGGAAGGCCTAAGGGAGGAGAGAAGAGAGAGAAAGGTTATTATGCTAAGATTTCCCTGACCAGGTCTGAAGATCCTTGTGCCTCCTACTCTTCCCCCATTTTTACAGGAAACCCTTGTTTCCTTGTGTGATGATGTCCATCTACTACTTGTAATATCATGGAGTAATTAATGGAAGGAGTTTGTTAAAGGCTTGAGACTGGAAGAATCCAGAGGACGGTTCCGCTTGGAGCCTGTGAAAGGACGAATTAGGTGAAATTATTCCTTTTTGCACTTTATTTGTCTATAATAAAAGAGGCACTTGTCTTTGTTCCTGATATAAATATTCTTCATGTTTATGATATTCATGTTAGAATTCATATGTGAATGGTTGTTTAATTGAATAACTAACTACCTTTCTTTATAATATGAAGATGGTTTCTTTATGATGTTTAGTCCATATACTGCTGTACTTTCTTGAATTGATTAATTTGCAGGTCAAAGGAGCAAAAGGAACTCCAAGAAGGGTTTGGACCCTGGAAGGACCTTCTCAAACGTAGGACCTCAGGTACGCCCCTTATCGTAGAGTTTGCTTATATTAGCATTATGGCTGTATGGAATGTGTGTTTCTCTGTATAGACAACTTTCAGTTTGCTAGGGTATCAGCCCAAGACCCTAGGGGAACTTTTCCCTTAACTAACTGGGTCACAAGAATGACATAGAAATCAACATGCCAAAGATGATAGTTGGTCAAAAAAGCGAAAAGGAAGCAAGACATTTAGAGGAAACACATGAAATGACTTTGTGCTTGCAAACATGCATGTTATCGCAGAGAGCATGACATGAGAATGACAAGTTGAAGTAGTCCTTCAAGCTATACTAAGAGATGTACTTCAAAAGATATTCTTTACTTATCGTACTTATCCTTGAGATGATCATGCATCCGACGGATTTTGCATGAGGTCCTGATCTTTTGTCATAACCTGGTTTCTTGTTCCTTCTCCTCAACTCCTTGAAAGTGATCTAGCATGTCATCTTTTCTTGTAATCACTGAGAGATAGATCTATGTAGTTTCAACGGCCAGTGACTACTACCAGGATGATCTGCACAGTTTTCCAAAGCAAGGTTGGCATCCTACTCTGTACAATTTCTGAGTGCAAGATAGATTGTACAACTAGGACAACACTATGCAGTTTTGAGATACAAGACCCTACTGCGGGAGGGGTCCTAGGAGGACACCTCTGTGCAATTTTTGAATGCAGGGAAACTGAACTACTCTATGCATTTTTAGAGAGTAGTGCTGGCTGCCTCACTTCTCTATGCATTTCTAGATAACAGTGTTGGATTCCTGACTACTCTGTGCATCTGGAGAGCAGTGTTGGTTTCCTGACTTCTTTGCGCATGTCTGGAGAGCAATGTTGGCTAGGAAGCTAGGGGAAAACACTGCGTAGTTTCTAAAGATAGTGGGTTCCAGCTAGGGAAGGACACTGGAGAAAAACACTGCATAGTTTTGGATGCCAAGGGAGGTTGGGGTCTCTATGCATTGTGCAGTTCCAATAGGCAAGGAAAAAAAACTTTAGGGTTGCAGAAAAAAAGCATGCAATTCCAGAAATCGGGATAAGGCTAGGTTGCTTGAGAAACTAGGCTAAGTGTGAGATCAATGAGACTGATGAAAACAATGATAGAACTTGATTATGATCACACAAAAATACTTATTGATGCAACGTAGACCATACAAAACATAAAATACATACTCTACTTGAAGCAACAACCTTTGTGACAAGAGTGCATGAAGTGAGTGTGAAACATGTCTATGTAATGAGAACAACCCATATGCAAAAGGTTTCCCCTTGAAGCATAACAACATTCACTTGCATGACAAACAATAATATCGATGCCCAAATATGACACATACTACATAAATTTCAGAACTCTAACACAACTTAAGATCAAGGAGGAGGCTTGAGATCATCAACTTACTAACAAGTGACCAAGGAACGATTGATCACAAGATCCAAGGTAAGCTCCAAAATTTGCATGTGAGCCAAAATTTTGGAGGGTGGTTGTAGCTGCTACATCATTGGCGACACACTGGTAGAAATCTAGCTATTTTCATGGACCTTTCTTCGTGAAAAGTGAGTCTAACCCTTCTGAAAGTATTGTTTGATTCTTTGATCGCCATGGCTTAAGCACTTGCTTGGGTGAAAGATATAGTCCCTACCATTCTCTTGATTGGTCAACATACATTCCAAGCCAAGTCAACTAAGTTGTTTTGATTGGGATGAGGGGTATATAGATGCACAACTAATATAAATGTCATAGTTTTAGTTTCATCTCTAGTGTTGCTCTACTACTAGCAGGCCTAGACAATACCCCAACGGAGTCACCCAGGAACATAAGCATCACTCCGCTAATAGCGAGCCTGGTCAGTAACCCAAAAGAGTTACTTGCTTCACCTCTGTACAAAGGAAGCCTTTCTCTTATTTCACCTTGTTCATTTTTTTCATTTTTCAAAGAACTGTGCATAGGCACTTATTTATTTCAGAGGCGGAAGACAGATCTCGACTTATTGAGAGTAGAAGAGGTTGTCCCTTTAGAGAAGTATTTATATATACCTCTGACACACTTGTTAAGGTTTTCCCCCTCACCTTACTCTATTGGACTCCGCTGACAAGGCTTAACCCAAAATAACCGATTAGAGTAGGAAGTATTAGTTAAAGTTCAAGTGTTTTGTTTTCACAACGACTCACTCTGAAGAAAACGTATTTTCCATCAAGATATCATCGACTGAAGACAACAAGCTCTTCATAAAGTGAGGGGAAAACAGATAACTAAATGTTGATAGTTGTATAAGTCCTCTTATATTTTCTTGGCTTGTCTCGAGAGGCAAACAGGGTTTCATGTGGGGCTAACCTACGGGTACAAACAAAGCAAAGAAAACAAGAAAGAAAAGAGTGGAGGTAGAGTGAAAGAAAAACAAGAAAGCAAAGAAATCGAGCAAGCAAACCAAACCAAATATGTAGGAAAACACACCAAGTGAGCAAGCAAACAAACATGCAATAGAAAGAAAAGAAAAACAAGAAAGAAAACACTACTCCTACTCCTATGCTAAACAATGTATGGGCCTACTCACGTAAAGTGACATTTCTAATGCAGACACCAATGAATTGGATGTCCCATGTTGGTGAAGGCATGGTAAACAAGAAATATATACATGTAAACCAGCAAACAAGAAATATACAACAATGAAGATCAACATGCTTCGAGTTCAAAATCATCCACAGAAAAGAAAAGAGTAAAAGTGCAGGATAAGCATTCTATGGACATATCACGGTGATGGGACACACTACATGCAAATGATAAACATCCAGGCTCTTTGGTCCATGACAATCGAGCAAACATGAGAAAGAAAGACAACTTTCGTTTCACAAGCATGCCCATTGTGTATGATTCATCCAATGTGTGGGTGATGGGATCGTGTGGTTCATGTGGAGGAAGCGAAATCTGTGAACTAGATTGATTTTCAATGCACACAGGAGAGTGATGAGGAGCCTTTGGTGTTTCAACAATTTTCTAACTGGAAGTGGAACTAACATAAGGACAGCGAGGTCCTGGCATAACCATCAGTGTAGGCTGAAGTGCCTCGACCGCTTGAGGGGTTTCCACTTCATCAACAGGTATATTATTAATGACTAGTGGCTTAGAAATATTAACAACAAGTGAATCAACATCATGATCGAATGAAGGAGTGAAGAGATCACGACAACCATGATCATAAAATTTGAGATGTTAATTGACATCCTCATGATCTGATGAATCATGCAAAGGGGTTCATGAGAGACAAGAATGTTCACCCCTTGTGTTTCCAGAAACAACAGATGAATGATTGAGTGGATTTTCAGAGAAATATGTGTCCTCATGACAATGCAATGACAAACTAGCATATGGTGTGTCCTGTGAATGATCGGAAGTAGAAAAATCTGGTGACAAGTTTTCACAGGGAAAATCATAAATGGCAGAATCACAAGGAATGTCAGGATAGAGAAGATGAGGCACAGATAGGAGGAGGTCATCCTTCACTGCGGGTTCTTCTTTAGATCCCTGCACACATTGATCATGAATGACAATGTAGGCTCAATGCAAAACACCAACTCCGTCAACAACTTGATCCTTGTGAACAACAAGTGTGGATTCCAGAACTGGAGAACACAACATAGTACAATCTGGAGGATCAACAGAATGCGGGGATGAAGGTTGAGGAAACAAGTCCATGTGACAACCGACATTTTTGTCAACCAACTCCACGCAGAAAATAAGAGCAGGTGGGGTGGGAGGATATGACAGTTCAACAGATGGGTGCGCACCTCCTCCCACCTCGCACTGTGGAGCTAAATTTGTTTGATGAGATGAGGATGGACAATCACTTGTGACAGTAACCGTGTCCACCTTGGATTTAGCAGCTCCAACACTAAGGTATGCTAGGGTCAATTTCAATGATTCTAACAATTGTAGATTTTCAGATATGTGAAGAAGATACTCAAATCTTCCACTGAGAAATTCCCAATCAATTTCATCTTTAGGAAATCAAAATGCAAGATTAAGAAAGCATACGTGAAATTACGCAATGGATTCGTCAGGTCCTTTCCATAATTTCATAATTTCTTTATTAAGTGCTCGACAGTCAAAGTTATGGAAAGCATGACATAACTCTAAAACAAAGTGACCGAATGAGTGAATATATTTTTCGAATAGTGTGACAAGACATTGCAATGGGTGCCCACGAAGCGTGAATGTTAACAATGTGCAGATCACATAATCCTCACGATGTTAATTTCAGTCTTTGCAACCTTCCTCCAGTGATCAAATATGCTCTTACAAAGTGATTTTAAGGTGTCAAGGTCAAATTTTGTCATTTCAGTGAGTCTTCAAGTAAAATTTGGTCACTAGGTATTAGGTCTAGGGTTTTCTTTTACTCCTTTCAAAGTTGTCCAAATGTCGGTCCATGTCACCATTCAGCTGAATGTACCATCATTCAGAGGGTTGTCATCATCATGTCAGGTTCCAATGGGTCATTTTACACCTTGTTCATGCTTCAGTTGTGCCTAGGTAAGGTTCATTTCCCTCTCCTAGGGTTTTGAAGGCAATTTCTATTGGATGGTCAAATCATCAGCAAAAAATGTATCCTGATGTTCATACACCTTCCCCTATCCTTAATGTACCTTATTAAACACTTCCCATCACTGATCTCCCTCACATTCCTCATTTTTGCACAAACCCTAGTTTCTTGCTACAACTTGACAATTTTCTAGGCTAAGCCTGTATTTTTCCCTTTTGGACCCCTTCCTCTCACTCAATATTTGAAATTCCACTTTCCATTGCTTCCTAACATCCCTCCCTACTTCCAAAAATTTTCTCAAGAATTTAGAAGCCCCTTATCCCTTTCATTTCACTTCATTTCGACAAATCCCTTATTCCACACATCGGGATAGGTTTTACTCCAATGATGTTTCTGAGCAAGAAAAGATGAATTTGCGAAAACGGAGAGGGGGTTTTGTCCACAATATGCAAAGGAAGAAAAACGTCCTTCACTTTTTACACAGGTGTCATGGGTTTAGAGAAATTTCAAACATACAGTTGCCTCAGGAGAATTGATGAACCTCTGAAGTGACCTTGGGAAAATCAAGTTTTCTCCTAGCTTGGTTGGCCAAATGACTTGTTTGATGAGTCCAATGATAATTAGACACAAATCTATTTCCAATGAGCTATCATGAGCTCAATTTTGAGTTGAGGAAGACCTTCAAAAGTTGACCGCAACAGCACTCTGCCTTTACGCAGCCTCATTTTGCACATTTTTACCAGTCTTGGGAGATTTCATTTTTGACAGGGCAAATGAACTCCAAATTGAAAAATTCCAGTTGGGTTGGAAATTAGACTCAATAAACTTTCCAACACATTATCCCGCATATAATTTTGATGCTAGAAAGGCCTCCAAAAGTCTCCTGCAAAAAGGCTCTACGCATTGAGCTGGCGCTACGGATTGGGTCACTGGTGCGGCGCATTGGGCCACCCTACACAGTGAAAAAAATACACTGGCGCAGCACATAGAGCAGGCGCGGCACATTGGGTTTGTGGCACAGTGCATAGAGCTACAAGCCTAATTTCACCCATGAAACTCATCCAATTTCCAAATTTTCTTGGTTGCCACCTGTCCAAGTAAGTGAAACGTTCTTCTAATGCCAATGAATGTGTGTCTCTAGATGTTTATGATGATTTAGTGAGAAAACTTTCAAACCCTACCTCCTTGCAATTTTTGCTCAAAAAACAATTGCTTAGGGTTTTTAGTTGTGTTTTTGCTGCCAAGTCCACTCCATCACTCCCTCACCCTTTGATTCCTAGATTTCTTTTCTAGTTTCATTAACTCATTCCACTATCCTCATATCCCTAAATTCGTTCACCCCCAATCCCCAATTCTCATTATCCCAAACCCTATCCATATCCCTAAACCCTACTCACATCCCTAAAACTCTTACTCCCATCCCTAAACTCTGTTCACGCATACATTTTTACACTCTCTTCCATACACTCTACCCATTTCATTCCTCCACCATATTTTCACATTGTTATCCACAAAACCATCCATATACAACCACATTTTTCAAAACCAAAAGAAAACAATGGAAAGAGACAATGATCATGGGTATGAGCAAGAGATTGAACATGATCATGAATCTTGGCTTGAGGTGAAAAACATGCACTTGGAAAAGATGATAAAGAAGGCCAACAATGAGAAAACTATGTTGAGGCACATGGCCTACCAATACTTGGCGAGAAACAAAAGTTGCAAGGCAAGAATCAGGAACTTGAAGGCCAAGTTGAAGAAGGCATCGAGGAGGCGAAAGGAGAAAGATAGACTTCAAATATTGGCTGAGGCTTCCTTGGCCCAACACAATGCTTGATGGAGAAGACTCAGCCCAAATTTCAAAAACTTTGGGACACTTTTTGCATTTTTGAAATTTTTGGGCTAAAACACAGAATTTTCTGCCCTATGCCCCTCGCCACCTGGCGCTTGCTTTTGATGGAGGCCTCCAAATGAGAAAAAATCAGCATCTTTTGATTTGGCATGAAGAAATATGCTTTCCTACCAATGGCCAAGAAATTTTGACACGTTTTGAGCCCTCAAAAAGGTTAAAAACACCCAAAAAAATGACCTTACTACCCCTATTTTGACACACAGGAAGCAATGTTGGGAGAACTCAGTTTTGGAGGGAAAAATGGAGGTCAAATTAAAAAATTCCAATTGTTCTGGAACGTAAACAGACACACCTTTCCAACAAGTACACTTGGAGCAAATTTGGACACAGGGAAGGCCTCCAAAGGTGGCTGCAAACAGGTTTTACGCATAGGGAAATCAGTGCGACACATTGGGAAAATTTTGCTCAGTTTGACCAAGAATACTCTATTTTTCGCCTAGTCTTTTGACAGTTTGACTTTTCTCCTTCTTAATGTCAAAATTATGATGTAATTCAATGAAAATTGATGGATCTTGATGTAATTATGTCAAATTTTTACTCATAGAGGTAGATTCATCCATCAAAAGGTAGTTTGCAACTGAATGAATCAATTTCCTAGTTTTTAGAGGCAAGTAGTTCCACTACCTACCTTTTAGTTCTCAGTTTAGATTTTGTTGGAACAGCTCCTAATCTTATGAGCTCGACCCCTAGAGGCTAGGATGAGTTGTTGGTTTCCTATATCTTGTAATTTTTCATTCATCAGCATGGTTGGACTTTTCAGAAAGCAAGGAGCTTTATTGTATACTCATATCAGCATTTTGGCTAAGGAATTGAGACCAGGGTTTGCAACACTCTTTGGAATTCATGTGGAATTTTGTCTTGGTATAGTGCTTTCTTCTGTAATTGTGAATTTACTTATGTGTTATGTATGCCATTATCTATCTTGTTTCTTCTTAACTAAAACAAACAAGGGAAAAGGTAGAATCCATTGAAAATGCAGTGCTCTACCTAGGGTTTGCTTTAGTTTTTGATGTTTTCAGCTGTTTGAAGAGGATCCCTAAGCTTTCTTTCCCTCTTGAACTCCTCACCTGTCTAATCTCTCCATCTCATTCAATTTAAAGTTCTAGATCAGTTGCCTACCTTGCCCCATTGAGATCTCTGCAAAACTGAGCCTCATTCTTCGCACCCAAAAACCTGCCTTTCCATTTGAGCCAACAAAAACATCATTTTATTCAAACAAACTCTTTTGCACACATACCTAGCCTAAGATCAGTATTTATATCAGTCATCTCAACCCCTCATTGATCATATTTTTGTTGAGATTGACCAGGAGAGATCCCTCTCCCGACCTGGTAGGGCTAGCTACCAGGTTAAGCGTGGTTTGATGTTGTCCTAGATCCTACCTTTATCAGCCCGAGGTAGATTTAGGCACTAACATAGTGGTGACTATACTGGGGAAGAAAAGCTTATTTGTTTGTTAGTGTTCTTCATTTATAAACTATAGATGGAGCCTAAAGTTATGCCAGGAACCCTTCGAACTACACATTGCTTTGCAAGTGCATAAGTAGATAAAAGCTACTTCAGTCAATCTTCGGTTGAGTCTTATAAGCTAAACATATGACTTGCAAATTGCCCCAGTAACATGTATCAAGTTCAAATTTGATTGTTGATGGTGGAAAACGATCAGACACAGCAAGGCTGAAATCATTCATTTGGCGATTCCAAATCATTTTTTCAAGATCAGATCCAAACGCTCCACTGGAGGATGAACCCGACCAGCAAAAATATGAAAGGAAAATATGGATAGAATAGGTATTCAAGTTGGAATTTCATCCAAGACATCTTGTTCTTTGTTCTAAATTATTTCTTCTCTTTTCCCATGAATGTCAAGAAGGCTTTGCAAAGTATATTGTATTTGAGAAAAGATCCTCAGTCTGCATTTGATTCCTTCCCTTTGAAGTTTGTGAATACCAAGGAATTGCATGCCTTTGAGCTTGATCAAGACCCTTCTTCTGAATCTTGTGATGACCATCTTCAAACTGATGAACCTCAAGAGACCAAGACTAATTCTACAGCTTCTATACATATCCCACTACCTTGTAAAATTCCAGATCGATACAAGCCTCTAATTTTACCGCCTATATTCCATGCTTTCCCTAAAAATCATGACCTATATCTACCAAGATTTGATGGTGAACACGACAATATCACTGCTGAGAGACATGTTCTGAATTTTGAGTCCTTTCTTGATCTTTTTGAAGTTGATGAAGAAGATGTCAGTATTAGGCTTTTTGCTCTTTCTTTGCAAGGCAAAGTCAAGAGTTGGTTCAAAGCCTTGCCTGATGCAAGCATCTCAGATTTCCAACAGTTCGTCAAAGTTTTCCTCGACAGGTGGGTGGTCAAACAAAACCATTTCTTGATTATAGAAGAGTATAACTGGCTGAAAATATTGCCAGGGGAGACAGTACAACAATTTTCTACCATATTTAATGAAGTCTACTTTTCGATGCCGGTTAATATAAGGCCTCCTCCTGGATTTTCTCTCTTGCACTACCCGGATGCCTTTGATCCGGAAATGGAGTTTCAGCTAAGAGAAAGGAACCCTGCAACAGTTCAAGAGATGCAGAACAATGCAGTGGATGTAGAGGCTCATTTTCTGATCTGAAGGTTAAAGTTGAAGAAAGAAGAGATGAAAAACATAGATCCGGAGGAATCGACATCTCTAGAGGTAAAGCTTGACATTTTGGCAAGCGCAGTGGAAGAGATGATGCAGAATATCACGACAAGGAATGAGTATTATGTTCAAGCCCATGGCTCTCTGATTGAAGAAGAACAAGTTGTTGATCCAAAACATCCTCTTTCTTATCCCAAATGTCATAGATCTGATAGTGAGTGTTTTATAGATCATCTTGGGAAGAGATATCTGTTGATATGACATGTATTCTTGATGATGTATTTTATACTGATGATTTTCCTCAGTTTGATCAGTATGATGATGATTATGTTCTCCAAACCGAAGCTAGTCTTGTAGACAAATCAACAGCTAGTTTGTGGGAGGAAGAAGTTCACTTTCAGCAGCTCGAATACAGTGATCAACCGATGCATATCAACTATGACAGTGAGGAGGAAAGTGCGGCAAATTTTGAAGTAAGTGAAGGATCTTTGCCTTTTTGTTTTGCTTCATTTTAGTTCATTAGAGACAACATTCATGCAATTAGAAATCAACTGTCAACAAGTCTTGATCTGAACCCTTTTGAGGGCAATGAAAACCTTGTTCAAGACTTCTCATATCCAGATTTGCAGCCCCCGAATCATTGATTGTCAAGTTGCAGATGAAGACTTGGAAGCTGGCACAAATAATCAAATGATACAAGATGATTCTGTACCTTTCTGTTTTTAATCATTTCAGTTTTTGAAGGAAAATTTGAATAGTACATTTTCCGTAAAGGATGAGCAGCTTGTAGAAAATCATGTAATCTCATCGGAGCCAATATAAAATGGGTTGCAGCAGTCTTTTCATGTTTTTCACAATCCAATAGCTGATGTGTTGGATGATGTCTGCAGTCAAAGTCCGTCTCCATTGACTACATGTGAGCCTAAAACATGTACTGATACAAACTTGATCCAGTAGCCGGTTTCTTTGTCATTTTCAGCAGGAATCTCGTCACAAAGCTCAGATCAAAGTTTGCATTCATGATATGAGAAGAAGTAATCCATTGGATGAGCTAAGTCCCAGTGTGCATGAATTTTGAGATCCTTATGCAGTGTTTTTGGAGGTGGATAGAGAATCCATAGTATTCAACGGATCCGTTCACAAGTTTCTATGGGAGTTTCCTTTTAGTTGTTCTCTCTTGTTGTTCATAAGCAAGCACTTGGGGAGAATTCAAACAGTAGCCGGAATACTTACTTGGTTGCATTGGTTGTTTCATTTCACTTGATTAGGTGATGAATGAAACTGTTAGAGTAGGTTTTGATAAATAAGCTCTACATTGAGCACCATTTCCAGTTTGCCGATTGTGTTTAAGTATTGAGTCAGTTTTTAGTTGAGTGAGAGTCAATTTGTGTCATTAATTCATCAGTTTTCAGTTATGCATTTCAGCTTGAGTTTTTGACTCTATCGCATAATGGATAAGGCACTAGTCTGCTCTCCCAAAGATCTGTCGTTCTTGGCACCTCCAAGGAGCTACCATCCCCATTGGAGCCAATGTTAGTGTTAGTCTTTGCAGCCTTCCTCCAGTGATCAAATATGCTCTTACAAAGTGATTTTAAGGTGTCAAGGTCAAATTTTGTCATTTCAGTGAGTCTTCAAGAAAAATTTGGTCACTAGGTATTAGGTCTAGAGTTTGCCTTTACTCCTTTCAAAGTTGTCCAAATGTCGATCCATGTCACCATTCATCTTAGTGTACCATCTTTCAGAAGGTTGTCATCATCATGTCAGGTTCCAATGGGTCATTTTACACCTTATTCATGCTTCAGTTGTGCTTAGGTAAGGTTCATTTCCCTCTCTTAGGGTTTTGAAGGCAATTTCTCTTGGATGGTCAAATCATCAGCAAAACTTGTATCTTGATGTTCATACACCTTCCCCTATCCTTAATGTACCTTATTAAACACTTCCCATCACTGATATCCCTCAAATTCCTCATTTTCGCACAAACCCTAGTTTCTTGCTACAACTTGACAATTTTCTAGGCTAGGCCTATCTTTTGCCCTTTTGCACCCCTTCCCCTCACTCAATCTTTGAAATTCCACTTTCTGCTGCTTCCTAACATCCCTCCCTACTTCCAAAAATTTTCTCAAGAATTTGGAAGCCCCTTATCCCTTTCATTTCACTTCATTTTGACAAATCCCTTGTTCCACACATCGGGATCGGTTTTACTCCAATGATGTTTCTGAGCAAGAATAGATGAATTTGGGAACACTGAGAGACATTTTTGTCCAAAATATGCCAAGGAAGAGAAACCTCCTTCACATTTTACACAGGTGTCATGGTTTTAGAGAAATGTCAAAAAATACAGTTGCCTCAGGAGAATTGATGAACCTCTGAAGTGACCTTGGGAAAATCATGTTGTCTCCTACCTTGGTTGGCCAAATGACTTGTTTGATGAGTCAAATGATAACTAGACACAAAGATCTTTCCAATGAGCTATAATGAGCTCAATTTGGGGTTGAGAAAGCCCTTCAAAATTTGACTGCAACAGCACTCTGCCTTTAGGCAACCTCATTTTGCACATTTTTACCAGTCTTGGGAGATTTGATTTTTGATAAGGAAAATTAACTCCAAATTGAAAAATTCTAGTTGCGTTGGAAAGTAGACTCAATAGGGTTTCCAACAATCTATCCTGCACCTAATTTTGACGCCAGAAAGGCCTCCAAAAGTCTCCTGCAAAAAGGCGTTATGCATTGAGCTGGCGCTACGCATTGGGTCACTGGCGCGGCGCATTAGGTCGCCCTCCACAGTGCAAAAAATACACTGGCGCAGTGCATAGAGTAGGCATGGCACGTTGGGTTTGTGGCATAGCGCATAAAGTTCAAGCCTAATTTCACCCACGAAACTCATCCAATTGCATAATTTTCTCGGTTGCCACCTGTCCAAGTAAGTCAAACATTCTTCTAATGCCAATGAATGTGTGTCTCTAGATGTTTATAATGATTTAGTAATAAAATTTTCAAACCCTACCTCCTTGCAATTTTTTCTCAAAAAACAATTGCTTAGGGTTTGTAGTTGTGTTTTTGCTGCCAATTCCACTCCATCACTCCCTCACCCTTTGATTCCCAGATTTCTTTTCTAGTTTCATTAACTCATTCCACTATCCTCATATCCCTAAATTCATTCAACCCCAATCTCCAATTCTCATTATCCCAAACCCTATCCATATCCCTAAACACTACTCACATCCCTAAAACTCTTACTCCCATCCCTAAACTCTATTTACACACATTTTTACACTCTCTTCCATACACTCTACCCATTTCATTCCTCCGCCGTATTTTCACACTGTTATCCACAAAACCATCCATATACAACCACATTTTTCAAAACCAAAGGAAAACAATGGAGAGAGACAATGATCATAGGTATGAGCAAGATATTGAACATGATCGTGAATCTTGGCTTGAGGTGACAAACATGCACTTGGAAAAGATTCTAGAGAAGGCCAACAATGAGAAAAATATGTTGAGGCACATGGCCTAAAATTACTTGGCTAGAAACAAAAGTTGCAAGGTAAGAATCAAGAAGTTGAAGGCCAAGTTGAAGAAGGCATCAAGGAGGCGAAAGGAGCAAGATAGACTTCAGATATTGGCTGAGGCTTCCTTGTTGCAACATAGCAATTGATGGAGAAGATTCAGCCCAAATTTCAAAAACTTTGGGACACTTTTTGCATTTTTGGAAATTTTGGGCTAAAACACTGAATTTTTTGCCCTATGCTCCGCGCCACCTGGCGCTCACTTTTGATGGAGGCCTCCAAATGAGAAAAACTCAGCATTTTTGGATTTTGCATGAAGAAATATGCTTGCCTACCAATGGCCAATAAATTTTGACACGTTTTGAGACCTCAAAAAGGTCAAAAACACCCAAAAAAATGACCTTACTGCCCCTATTTTGACACACAGGAAGCGGTGTTGGGAGAACTCAGTTTTGGAGGGGAAAATGGAGCCCAAATTCAAAAAATTTATTTGTTCTAGAAAGTAGACAGGAAGAACGTTCCAACAAGCACACTTGCAGTAAATTTGGACACTGGGAAGGCCTCCAAAAGTGGCTTCAAACAAGCACTATGCATAGGGAAATCAGCACGGCGCATTGGGGAAATTTTGCTCAGTTTGACCAAGAATACTTTGTTTTCGCTTAGTCTTTTGACAGTTTGACTTTTCTCCTTCTTAATGTCCTAATTATGATGTAATTTAATGAAAATTGATGGATCTTGATGTAATTATGTCAAATTTTCACTCATGGAGGTAGATTCATCCATCAAAAAGTAATTTTCAACTGAATGAATTAGTTTCCTAGTTTTTAAAGGCAAGTTGTTCCACTGCCTACTTTTTAGTTCTTAGTTTAGATTTTGTTGGAACAGCTACTAATCTTATGGGCTCGACCCCTAGATGCTAGGATGAGTTGTTGGTTGCCTATATCTTGTAATTTTTTAGTCATTAGCATGGTTTGACTTTTGAGAAAGCAAGGAGCTTTATTATATACTCATCTCAGCACTTTGGCTAAGGAATTGAGACTAGGGTTTGCAGCACTCTTTGGGATTCATGTGGGATTTTGTCTTGGTATAGTGTTTTCTTCTGTAATTGTGAATTTACTTATGTGTTACATCTGCCATTATCTATCTTGTTTCTTCTTAACTAAAACAAACAAGGGAAAAGGTAGAATCCATTGAAAATGCAGTGCTCTACCTAGGGTTTGCTTTAGCTTTTGATGTTTTCAGCTGTCTGAAGAGGATCCTCGAGCTTTATTGCCCTCTTGAACTCCTCACCTATCTAATCTCTCCATCTCATTCAATTTAAAGTGCCAAATCAGTTGCCTACCTTGCCCCATTGAGATCTCTGCAAAACTGAGCCTCCTTCCCCACACCCAAAAATCTGTCTTTCCGTTTGAGCCAACAAAAACATCATTTTATTCAATCAAACTCCTTTTCACACATACCTAGCCTAATATCAGTATTTATATTAGCCATCTCAAGCCCTCATTGATCATAATTTTGCTGAGATTGACCAAGAGAGAGTCCTCTCCCGACCTGATAGGGCTAGCTACCAGGTTAAGCATGGTATGATGTTGTCCTAGATCCTACCTTTCTCAGCCTGAGGTAGATTTAGGCACTAACATAGTGGTGACCATACTGGGGAAGAAAAGATTATTTGTTTGTTAGTTTTCTTGCTTTATAAACTATAGACAGAGCCTGAAGTTATGCTAGGAAGCCTTTGAACTGCACATTGCTTTGCTAGTGCATAAGTAGATAAAAGCTGCTTCAGTCAGTCTCTGGTCTAGTCTTCTAAGCTGAACATGTGACTTGCAAATTGCCCCAGTAACATGTATCAAGTTCAGATCTGATTGTTGATGGTGGACAATGATCAGACACAGCAAGGCTGAAATCATTCATCTAGAGATTCCAAATCATATTTTCGAGATCAAATCCAAAGGCTCCACTAGAGGATGATCCCGACTAGCAAAAATATGAAAGGACAATATGGATAGATCAGGTATTCAAGTTCGAATTTCATCCAAGACATCTTGTTCTTTTTTCTAAATTATTTCTTCTCTTTTCCCAAGAATGTCAAGAAGGCTTTGCAAAGTATATTGTATTTTAGAAAAGATCCTCAGTCTGCATTTGATTCCTTCCCTTTGAAGTTTGTGAATACCAAGGAATTGCATGCCTTTGAGCTTGATCAAGACCCTTCTTCTAAATCTTGTGATGACCGTCTTCAAACTGATGAACCTCAAGAGACCAAGACTGATTCTACAGCTTCTGTACATACCCCACTACCTTGTAAAATTCCAGATTGATACAAGCCTCTGATTTTACCTCCTATATTCCATGCTTTCCCTACACATCATGACCTATATCTACCAAGATTTGATGGTGAACGCAACAATATCACTGCTGAGAGACATGTTCTGAATTTTGAGTCCTTTCTTGACGTTTTTGAAGTTGATGAAGAAGATGTCAGTATTAGGCTTTTTGCTCTTTCTTTGCAAGGCAAAGTCAAGAGTTGGTTCAAAACCTTGCCTGATGCGAGCATCTCAGATTTCCAGCAGTTCGTCAAAGTTTTCCTCGATAGGTGGGTGGTCAGAGAAAACCCTTTCTTGATTATAGAAGAGTATAACCAGCTGAAAAGATTGCCAGGGGAGACAGTACAACAGTTTTCTGCCAGATTTAATCAAGTCTACTTTTCGATGCTAGTTAATATGAGGCCTCCTCCTGGATCTGCTCTCTTGCACTACCCAGGTGCCTTTGATCCAGAAATGGAGTTTCAGCTGAGAGAAAGGAACCTTGCAACACTTGAAGAGATGCATAATGATGCAGTAGATGTAGAAGCTCATTTACTGATCCAAAGGGAAAAGTCGAAGAAAGAAGAGATGAAAAACATAGATACGGAGGAATCGACATCTCTAGAGGTAAAGCTTGACATTTTGGCAAGTGCAGTGGAAGAGATGATGCAGAATATCACTACAAGGAATGAGTATTATGTTCAAGCCCATGGCTCGCTGATTGAAGAAGAACAAGTCGCTGATCCAAAACATTTTCTTTCTTATCCCAGATGTCATAGATCTGATAATGATTGTTTTATAGATCATCTTGGAGAAGAGAGATCTGTTGATATGACATGTATGCTTGATGATGTATTTTATACTAATTATTTTCCTCAGTTTGATCAGTATGATGACGATTATGTTCTCCAAACCGAAGCTAGTCTTGTAGACAAATCAACAGTTGGTTTGTGGGAGGAAAAATTCCACTTTCAGCAGCTTGAATACAGTGATCAACCGATGCATATCAGCTATGACAGTGAGGAGGAAAGTGCAGAAAATTTTGAAGTAAGTGAAGGATCTTTGCCTTTTTGTTTTGCTTCGTTTCAGTTCATCAAAGACAACATTCATGCAATCAGAAATCAACTATCGACATGTCTTGATCTGAACCTTTTTGAGGGAAATGAAAACCTTGTTCAAGACTTCTCATATCCAGATTTGCAGCCCCCAAATGCCATTGATTGTCAAGTTGCAGAAGAAGACTTGGAAGCTGGCACAGATGATCAAATGATACAAGATGATTCCATACCTTTCTATTTTGAATCATTTCAGTTTTTGAAGGAAAATTTGCATAGTACATTTTCCGTAAAGGGTGAGCTTCTTGTAGAAAATCATGTAATCTCATCGGAGCCAATAGAAAATGGGTTGTAGTAGTCGTTTCATGTTTTTCACGATCCAATAGCTGATGTGTTGGATGATGTTTGTAGTCAAAGTCCGTCTCCATTGACTACATGTGAGCCTGAAACATGTACTGATACAAACTTGACCCGACAGCCGGTTTCTTTGTCATTTTCAACAGGAGTCTCATCACAAAGCTCAGATCAAAGTTTGCATTCATGGTATGAGGAGAAGTAATCCATTGGATGAGCTAAGTCCTAGTGTGCATGAATTTTGAGATCCTTATGCAGTGTTTTTGGAGGTGGATAGAGAATCCATAGTATTCAACGGATCTGTTCACAAGTTTCTATGGGAGTTGCCTTTCAGTTGTTCTCTCTTGTTGTTCATAAGCAAGCACTTGGGGATAATTCAAACAGCAGCCGGAATACTTACTTGGTTGCATTGGTTGTTTCATTTCAGTTGATCAGGTGATGAATGAAACTGTTAGAGTAGGTTTTGATAAATAAGCTCTACTTTGAGCACCATTTCTAGTTTGTCGGTTGTGTTTAAGTATCGAGTCAGTTTTTAGTTGAGCGAGAGTCAATTTGTGTCATCAATTTGTCAGTTTTCAGTTATGCATTTCGGATTCAGTTTTTGACTCCATCGCACAATGGATAAGGCACTGGTTTGCTCTCCCAAAGATCTTTCATTCTTGGCACCTCCAAGGAGCTACCATCCCTATTGGAACCAATGTTAGTGTCAGTCTTTGCAGCCTTCCTCCAGTGATCAAATATGCTCTTACAAAGTGATTTTAAGGTGTCAAGGTCAAATTTTGTCATTTCAGTGAGTCTTCAAGTAAAATTTGGTCACTAGGTATTAGGTCTAGGGTTTGCTTTTACTCCTTTCAAATTTGTCCAAATGTCAGTCCATGTCACCATTCAGAGGGTTGTCATCATCATTTCAGGTTCCAATGGGTCATTTTGCACCTTGTTCATGCTTCAGTTGTGCCTAGGTAAGGTTCATTTCCCTCTCCTAGGATTTTGAAGGCAATTTCTCTTGGATGGTCAAATCATCAGCAAAACTTGTATCTTGATGTTCATACACCTTCCCCTATCCTTAATGTACCTTATTAAACACTTCCCATCACTGATATCCCTCAAATTCCTCATTTTCGCACAAACCCTAGTTTCTTGCTACAACTTGACAATTTTCCAGGCTAGGCCTGTCTTTTGCCCTTTTGGACCCCTTCCCCTCACTCAATCTTTGAAATTCCACTTTCCACTGCTTCCTAACATCCCTCCCTACTTCCAAAAATTTTATAAAGAATTTAGAAGCCCCTTATCCCTTTCATTTCACTTCATTTCGACAAATCCCCTGTTTCACACATCGGGATAGGTTTTACTCCAATGATGTTTCTGAGTAAGAATAGATGAATTTGGGAACACTGAGAGACATTTTTGTCCACAATATGCCAAGGAAGAGAAACCTCCTTCACTTTTTACACAGGTGTCATGGTTTTAGAGAAATGTCAAAAATACAGTTGCCTCAGGAGAATTGATGAACCTCTAAAGTGACCTTGGGAAAATCAAGCTTTCTCCTAGCTTGGTTGGCCAAATGACTTTTATGATGAGTGAAATGATAACTAGACACATGGAGCTTTCCAATGAGCTATCATGAGCTCAATTTACAATTGAGGAAGACCTTCCAAAGTTGACTGCAACAGCACTCTGCCTTGAGGCAGCCTCATTTTGCACATTTTTACCACTCTTGGGAGATTTGATTTTTGACAAGGAAAATGAGCTCCAAATTGAAATATTCCAGTTGGGTTGGAAGATAGTCTCAATAAGCTTTCCAACAAGATATCCCACGCCTAATTTTGACACTCATAAGTCCTCCAAAAGTCTCCTGTAAAAGGGCACTACGCATTGAGCTGGTGCTAGGCATCGGAACATTGGCGAGACACATTGGGTCGCCCTCCACAGTGCAAAAAATACACTGGCACAGCGCATAGTGCAGGCGTAGCGCATTGGGTTTGTGTCGTGGCGCATAGAACTTCAAGCCTAATTTCACCCACAAAACTCATCCAATTGCCAAATTTGCTCGGTTGCCACCTGTTCAAGTAAGTCAAACGTTCTTCTAATGCCAATGAATGTGTGTCTCTAGATGTTTATGATGATTTAGTAAGAAAATTTTCAAACCATACCTCCTTGCAATTTTTGCTCAAAAAAAAATTGCTTAGGGTTTGTAGTTGTGTTTTTGCTACCAAGTCCACTCCATCACTCCCTCACCCTTTGATTCCTAGATTTGTTTTCCAGTTTCATTAAGTCATTCCACTATCCTCATAACCCTAAATTCATTCACCCCCAATCTCCAATTCTCATTTTCCCAAACCGTATCCATATCCCTAAACCCTACTCACATCCCTAAAACTCTTACTCCCATCCCTAAACTCTATTCACACATACATTTTTACACTCTCTTCCATACACTCTACCCATTTCATTCCTCCACCATATTTTCACACTGTTATCCACAAAACCATCCATATACAACCACATTTTTCAAAACCAAAGGAAAACAATGGAGAGAGACAGTGATCATGGGTATGAGAAAGAGATTGAACATGATCGTGAATCTTGGCTCGAGGTGACAAACATGCAGTTGGAAAAGATGCTAGAGAAGGCCAACAATGAGAAAACTATGTTGAGGCACATGGCCTACCATTACTTGGCGAGAAACAAAAGTTGCAAGGCAAGAATCAGGAAGTTGAAGGCCAAGTTGAAGAAGGCATCGAGGAGGTGAAAGGAGCAAGATAGACTTCAGATATTGGTTGAGGCTTCCTTGGCCCAATACAACACTTGATGGAGAAGACTCAACACAAATTTCAAAAACTTTGGGACACTTTTTGCATTTTTGAAATTTTTGGGCTAAAACACAGAATTTTCTGCCCTATGCACTGCGCCACCTGGCGCTCGCTTTTGATGGAGGCCTCCAAATGTGAAAAACTCAGCCTTTTTGGATTTGGCATGAAGAAATGTGCTTGCCTAGCAATGGCCAAGAAATTTTGACATGTTTTGAGCCCTCAAAAAGGTCAAAAACACCCAAAAAATGACCTTATTGCCCCTATTTTGACACACAAGAAGCAGTGTTGGGAGAACTCAGTTTTGGAGGGGAAAATGGAGGCTAAATTCAAAAATTCACCTTGTTCTAGAAATTAGATAGCCAGACCTTTCCAACAAGCACACTTGGAGCAAATTTAGACACCAGGAAGGCCTCCAAAAGTGGCTGCAAACAGACGCTACGCATAGGGAAATCAGCGCGGTGCATTGGGGAAATTTTGCTCAGTTTGACAAAGAATACTCTATTTTTCACCTAGTCTTTTGACAGTTTGACTTTTCTCCTTCTTAATGTCAAAATTATGATGTAATTTAATGAAAATTGATGGATCTTGATGTAATTATGTCAAATTTTCACTCATGGAGGTAGATTCATCCATCAAAAGGTAGTTTGCAACTGAATGAATCAGTTTCCTAGTTTTTAGAGGCAAGTTGTTCCACTACCTACTTTTTAGTTCTCAGTTTAGATTTTGTTGGAACAGCTCCTAATCTTATGAGCTCGACCCCTAGAGGCTAGGATGAGTTGTTGGTTGCGTATATCTTGTAATTTTTCAGTCATTAGCATAGTTGGGCTTTTGAGAAAGCAAGGAGCTTTATTGTATACTCATATCAGCATTTTGGCTAAGGAATTGAGACCATGGTTTGCAACACTCTTTGGGATTCAAGTGGCATTTTGTCTTGGTATAATGCTTTCTTCTGTAATTGTGAATTTACTTATGTGTTACATATGCCATTATCTATCTTGTTTCTTCTTAACTAAAACAAACAAGGGAAAAGGTAGAACCCATTGAAAATGCAGTGCTCTACCTAGGGTTTTCTTTAGCTTTTGATGTTTTCAGCTGTTTGAAGAGGATCCCTAAGCTTTCTTTCCCTCTTCAACTCCTGACCTATCTAATCTCTCCATCTCATTCAATTTAAAGTGTCAAATCAATTGCCTACCTTGCCCCATTGAGATCTCTGCAAAACTGAGCCTCATTCCCCACACCCAAAAATATGCCTTTCCATTTGAGCCAACAAAAACATCATTTTATTCAATCAAACTCTTTTGCACACATACCTAGCCTAAGATCAGTATTTATATCAGTCATCTCAAGCCCTCATTGGTCATATTTTTGCTGAGATTGATGAGGAGAGAGCCCTCTCCCGACCTGGTAGGGCTAGCTCCGGTCTAGTCTTATAAGCTAAACATCTGACTTACAAATTGGCCCAGTAACATGTATCAAGTTCAGATCTGATTGTTGATGGTGGACAATGACCAGACACAGCAAGGGTGAAATCATTCATCTGGCGATTCCAAATCATATTTTCGAGATCAGATCCAAAGGCTCCACTGGAGGATGAACTCGACCAGCAAAAATATGAAAGGACAATATGGATAGATCAGGTATTCAAGTTGGAATTTCATCCAAGACATCTTGTTCTTTGTTCTAAATTATTTCTTCTCTTTTCCCAAGAATGTCAAGAAGGCTTTGCAAAGTATATTGTATTTGAGAAAAGATCCTCAGCCTGCATTTGATTCCTTCCCTTTGAAGTTTGTGAATACCAAGGAATTGCATGCCTTTGAGCTTGATCAAGACCCTTCTTCTGAATCTTGTGATGACCGTCTTCAAACTGATGAACCTCAAGAGACAAAGACTGATTCTACAGCTTATGTACATACCCCACTACCTTGTAAAATTCCAGATTGATACAAGCCTCTGATTTTACCGCCTATATTCCATGCTTTCCCTAAAAATCATGACCTATATCTACCAAGATTTGATGGTGAACGCGACAATATCACTGCTGAGAGACATGTTTTGAATTTTGAGTCCTTTCTTAACCTTTTTGAAGTTGATGAAGAAGATGTCAATATTAGGCTTTTTGCTCTTTCTTTGCAAGGCAAAGTTAAGAGTTGGTTCAAAACCTTGCCTGATGCGAGCATCTCAGATTTCCAGCAGTTCATCAAAGTTTTCCTTGATAGGTGGGTGGTCAGACAAAACCCTTTCTTGATTATACAAGAGTATAACCAGCTGAAAAGATTTCCAGGGGAGGCAGTACAACAGTTTTCTACCAGATTTAATCAAGTCTACTTTTCGATGTGGGTTAATATAAGGCCTCCTCCTTGATCCGCTCTCTTGCACTACCAAGGTGCCTTTGATCCGGAAATGGAGTTTCGGATGAGAGAAAGGAACCTTTCAACACTTGAAGAGATGCATAACAATGCAGTAGATGTAGAGGCTCATTTGCTGATCCGAAGGGCAAAGTTGAAGAAAGAAGAGTTGAAAAAGCATAGATCCACAAGAATCGACATCTCTAGAGGTAAAGCTTGACATTTTGGCAAGTGCAGTGGAAGAGATGATGTAGAATATCACTACAAGGAATGAGTATTATGTTCAAGCCCATGGCTCACTGATTGAAGAAGAACAAGTTGCTGATCCAAAACATCTTGTTTCTTATCCCAGATGTCATAGATCTGATAATGATTGTTTTATAGATCATCTTGGAGAAGAGAGATCTGTTGATATGACATGTATGATCGATGATGTATTTTATATTGATGATTTTCCTCAGTTTGATCAGTATGATGACGATTATGTTCTCCAAACCGAAGCTAGTCTTGTAGACAAATCAGCAGCTGGTTTGTGCGAGGTAGAAGTTCACTTTCAGCAGCTCGAATACAGTGATCAACCGATGCATATCAGCTATGAAAGTGAGGAGGAAAGTGCAGCAAATTTTGAAGTAAGTGAAGGATCTTTGACTTTTTGTTTTGCTTCATTTCAGTTCATCAAAGACAACATTCATGTAATCAAAAATCAACCGTCGACAAGTCTTGATCTGAACCTTTTTGAGGGCAATGCAAAACTTGTTCAAGACTTCTCATATCCAGATTTACAGCCTCTGAATGCCATTGATTGTCAAGTTGCAGATGAAGACTTGGAAGCTGGCACATATGATCAAATGATACAAGATGATTCCATACCTTTCTGTTTTGAATAATTTCAGTTTTTGAAGGAAAATTTGCATAGTACATTTTCCGTAAAGGATGAGCAGCTTGTAGAAAATCATGTAATCTCATCGGAGCCAATAGAAAATGGGTTGTAGCAGTCTTTTCATGTTTTTCATGATCCAATAGCTGATGTGTTGGATGATGTCTGCAGTCAAAGTTCATCTCCATTGACTACATGTGAGCCTGAAACGTGTACTGATACAAACTTGATCTGGCAACTGGTTTCTTTGTAATTTTATGCAGGAGTCTTGTCACAAAGCTCATATCAAAGTTTGCATTCATGGTACGAGGAGAATAGTTGTAATCCATTGGATGAGCTAAGTCCCAGTGTGCATGAATTTCCAGATCCTTATGCAGTGTTTTTGGAGGTGGATAGAGAATCCATAGTATTCAACGGATCTGTTCACAAGTTTCTATGGGAGTTTCCTTTCAGTTTTTCTCTCTTATTGTTCATAAGCAAGCACTTGGGGAGAATTCAAACAACAGCCAGAATACTTGGTTGCATTGGTTGTTTCATTTCACTTGATCAGGTGATGAATGAAACTGTTAGAGTAGGTTTTGATAAATAAGCTCTACTTTGAGCACCATTTCCAGTTTGTCGGTTGTGTTTAAGTATCGAGTCAGCTTTTAGTTGAGTGAGAATCAATTTGTGTCGTAAATTTGTCAGTTTTCAGTGATGCATTTCAGCTTGAGTTTTTGACACCATCGCACAATGGATAAGGCACTGGTATGCTCTCCCAAATATCTGCCGTATTTGGCACCTCCAAGGAGCTAACATCCCCATTGGAGCCAATGTTAGTGTCAGTCTTTGCAACCTTTCTCCAGTGATCAAATATGCTCTTACAAAGTGATTTTAAGGTGTCAAGGTCAAATTTTGTCATTTCAGTGAGTCTTCAAGTAAAATTTGGTCATTAGGTATTAGGTCTAGGGTTTGCTTTTACTCCTTTCAAAGTTGTCCAAATGTCTATTGATGTCACCATTCAGCTGAGTGTACCATCATTCAGAGGGTTGTCACCATCATGTCAGGTTCCAATGGGTCATTTTACACCTTGTTCATGCTTCAGTTGTGCCTAGGTAAGGTTCATTTCCCTCTCCTAGGGTTTTGAAGGCAATTTCTCTTGGATGGTCAAATCATCAGCAAAAATTGTATCCTGATGTTCATACACCTTCCCCTATCCTTAATGTACCTTATTAAACACTTCCCATCACTGATATCGCTCAAATTCCTCATTTTCACGCAAACCCTAGTTTCTTGCTATAACTTGACAATTTTCTAGGCTAGGCCTATCTTTTGCCCTTTTGGACCCCTTCCCCTCACTCAATATTTGAAATTCCACTTTCCACTGCTTCCTAACATCCCTCCCTACTTCCAAAAATTTTCTCAGGAATTTAGAAGCCCCTTATCCCTTTCATTTCACTTCATTTCGACAAATCCCCTGTTCCAGACATCGGGATAGGTTTTACTCCAATGATGTTTTTGAGCAAGAAAAGATGAATTTGGGAACACTAAGAGTGATTTTTTTCCACAATATGCCAAGGAAGAAAAACCTCCTTCACCTTTTACATAGGTGTCATGGTTTTAGAGAAATGTCAAAAATACAGTTGCCTCAGGAGAATTGATGAACCTCTGAAGTGACCTTGGGAAAATCATGTTTTCTCCTAGATTTGTTGGCCAAATGACTTCCTTGATGAGTCAAATGATAACTAGACACAAAGATATTTCCAATGAGCTATCATGAGTTCAATGTGGGGTTGAGGAAGACCTTCAAAAGTTGACTACAACAACACTCTGCCTTTAGGTAGCCTCATTTTGCACATTTTGACCAGTCTTGGGAGATTTGATTTTTGACAGGGCAAATTAACTCCAAATTGAAAAATTCCAATTGGGTTGGAAAGTAGACTCAATATGATTTCCAACGAGCTATCCCATGCCCAATTTTGACACTAGGAAGGCCTCCAAAAGTCTCCTGCAAAAAGGTTCTACACATTGAGCTGGCGCTACGCATTGGGTCATGGGCGCGGTGCATAGAGATGGCACGGTGCATTGGGCCACCCTCCACAGTGCAAAAAATACACTAGCGTGGTGCATAGAGCAGGCACGGTGCGTTGGGTTTGTGGCGCGACACATAGTGTTGCAAGCCTAATTTCACCCACGAAACTCATCCAATTGCCAAATTTTCTCGGTTGCCACCTGTCCAAGTATGTCAAACGTTCTTCTAATGCCAATGAATGTGTGTCTCTAGATGTTTATAATGATTTAGTGAGAAAATTTTCAAACCCTACCTCCTTGCAATTTTTGGTCAAAAAAAAATTACTTAGGGTTTGTAGTTGTGTTTTTGCTGCCAAGTCCACTCCATCACTCCCTCACCTTTTGATTCCCGGATTTGTTTTCTAGTTTCATTCACTCATTCCACTATCCTCATATCCCTAAATTCATTCACCCCCAATCCCCAATTCTCATTATCCCAAACCCTATCCATATCCCTAAACCCTACTCACATCCCTAAAACTCTTACTCCCATCCCTAAACTCTGTTCACACATACATTTTTACACTCTCTTCCATACACTCTACTCATTTCATTCCTCCTCCATATTTTGACACTATTATCAACAAAACCATCCATATACAACCACATTTTTCAAAACCAAAAGAAAACAATGGAAAGAGACAATGATCATGGGTATGAGCAAGAGATTGAACATGATCGTGAATCTTGGCTCGAGGTGACAAACATGCAGTTGGAAAAGATGCTAGAGAAGTCCAACAATGAGAAAACTATGTTGAGGCACATGGCCTACCATTACTTGGCGAGAAACAAAAGTTGCAAGGCAAGAATCAGGAACTTGAAGGCCAAGTTGAAGAAGGCGAAAGGAGGCGAAAGGAGCAAGATAGACTTCAGATATTGGCTGAGGCTTCCTTGGCCCAACATAGCACTTGATGGAGAAGAATTAGCCCAAATTTCAAAAGCTTTGGGATACTTTTTGCATTTTCGAAATTTTTGGGCTAAAACACAGAAATTTCTGCCCTATGCGCCACGCCACCTGGCGCTCTCTTTTGATGGAGGCCTCCAAATGAGAAAAACTCAGCATTTTTGGATTTGGCATGAAGAAATATGCTTGCCTACCAATGGACAAGGAGTTTTGACACGTTTTGAGCCCTCAAAAAGGTCAAAAACACCAAAAAAATGACCTTACTGCCCCTATTGTGACACATAGGAAGCAGTGTTGGGAGAACTCAGTTTTGGACAAGCAAATGGAGGCCAAATTCACAAATTCCTCTTGTTCTAGAAAGTAGAAAGGTATTCCTTTCCAACAAGCATGCTTGGAGCAACTTTTTACACCGGGAAGGCCTCCAAAAGTGGCTGCAAACAGGCGCTATGCATAGGGAAATCAGTGCGGCGCATTGGGGAAATTTTGTTCAGTTTGACCAAGAATACTCTGTTTTTTGCCTAGTCTTTTGACAGTTTGAATTTTCTCCTTCTTAATGTCAAACATATGATGTAATTTAATGAAAATTGATGGATCTTGATGTAATTATGTCAAATTTTCACTCATGTAGGTAGATTCATCCATCAAAAGGTAGTTTGCAACTGAATGAATCAGTTTCCTAGTTTTTAGAGGTAAGTTGTTCCATTGCCTACTTTTTAGTTCTCAGTTTAGATTTTGTTGGAACAGCTCCTAATCTTATGAGCTCGACCCCTAGATGCTAGGATGAGTTTTTGGTTGACTATATCTTGTAATTTTTCAGTCATTAGCATGGTTAGACTTTTGGGAAAGCAAGGAGTTTTATTGTATACTCATATTAGCATTTTGGCTAAGGAATTGAGACCAGGGTTTGCAGCACTCTTTGGGATTCATGTGGCATTTTTTCTTGGTATAGTGATTTCTTTTGTAATTGTAAATTTACTTATGTGTTACGTATTCCATTATCTATCTTGTTTCTTCTTAACTAAAACAAACAATGGAAAAGGTAGAATCCATTGAAAATGTCGTGCTCTACCTAGGGTTTGCTTTAGCTTTTGATGTTTTCAGCTGTTTGAAGAGGACCCCTGAGCTTTCTTTCCCTCTTGAACTCCTCACCTGTCTAATCTCTCCATTTCATTCAATTTAAAGTTCCAAATCAGTTGCCCACCTTGCCCCATTGAGATCTTTGCAAAACTGAGCCTCATTTCCCGCACCCAAAAATCTGCCTTTCCATTTGAGCCAACAAAAACATCATTTTATTCAATCAAACTCTTTTGCACACATACCTAGCCTAAGATCAGTATTTATATCAGTCATCTCAAGCCTCATTGATCATATTTTTGCTAAGATTGACCAGGAGAGAGCCCTCTCCCGACCTGGTAGGGCTAGCTTCCAGGTTAAGTGTGATTTGATGTTGTCCTAGATCCTACCTTTCTTAGCCTGAGCTAGAATTAGGCGCTAACACACGGGATTCGAGTTTTTGACATAGATTGGAGAAGGTAAGACTATGCCTCTCCCAAGCTACTCTTTCTTCACCTTCATATGTGTTTTATGACAAGAGATTCCAGAACTCCTCTAGGATTTCAAAGTCATCACCATAAGACAAAAATCTCGGAGGACGAAGTGTAACATAAGACATGATAGGTGTGTGAATATTCAAAATGGATTTGAGGACTCATATTATCATCTAGCCCTCCTTCTAGCACCAGAAATGTTGACAGTGCTAGAACCGCCAACATTTAGCAGATCTCCCTGGTATGAAGTCCCAACTAGACCTCACACTGTTTGGTGTAGAAGTCCCATCCGGTATGATGGCCCAGTTGCCATTCTCTTAGATATTTTCCTTAGCTCTTGTTGTTCAACACATAAGAGTGTTATGCTTGTAACTTCAAGAAAGCAAGGTGAGTGTGCTCGGTGAGTGCTTAATGTAACATTTTGTCTGGGTTCTCTTACAGTCCAAAGGGGGAGGTAAAGTGAGCCTCTTGATGAAAGGGAATAGTCCCAACCTAAGAAGAAACACATGCAAACAAAAATAAGGGTCTGTCCAGCATCCAGCAGAATAGCCCACAATAGATGTTGCAGTCGTGAAAATCAAAGATCAAGGGAAAACACATACATCACCTAGCGGAATAGTCCACATGGGCGTGATAGTTGTTATAACCAATAAAACACAAATATGGTCTATCTAATGTCCGGTAGAGTGGTCCACACGGATGAGACAACAGTGATAGACAATACAACACATATTTGAGAATATAAGTAGTAAAATAACCAAATTAGTTCAACTATCTTAGTACAAGTTAAGCAAACATGCATTACCAACATTTAAAGAATAGTCTTACAAACAGATACAAAACATGCATGAAAATGTGCTGGCCTGAGACATGCTTCTTGTTGAGTCACGGAAAGGGTATGTGTTTACTATTAAACTCATCATACTTTTCCTTTATTCTTATCTTTTCTATATCCTAATGCAGTAATATATTGAGAAATTATGGTAAGAAATGAAGGAATTATCGACAGTTACGACTTAGCTAATTATTACCCTTCTTTATGCAGGAAAACAACAAAAAGGACAATTGTTGTTCCCTAATGAAGGAACAACAAAAATCAACAAGTGGAGAGAAGAACGTGGCGGTTGCAGATAAGGCCAAAGGAAAATCAGAAGGATCAGTGTGAGAAAGGAAAGGATGTCTGAAGTTAGAAATATGTTGCGAATCCCTCAGGATCGAGAGATCCTGAGGGATCACATTTACCATTTATCTTTCACCCTTTCTGATTATAAAAGGAGACGATTGTAAGGAGAAAGGGGGAGGAAGCTCTATTATTATTGAATTTGTAATTTTAATTAAAGACTCTCACTGTTGAGAGAACACAGTTATATTGTAATGCTACTTTCATTCAATGACTAATACATAAGTGAAGTTGTTGTTCCCTCAAGCTATCTGAAGTAACTTAGCAATGTTCGCTGGCGGCTAAGGTCCCGGCCACTGGTGGATTCAACTACTTTCTTTATGTCATATATTTCCAATTCTCGCAAGTGTGATGGTTTGATAGTATTCTTGCTTTCTGTGATTTTATCTCCTTCGTTGTTTATTGTTTTTTGGTGTTGACAAAATATATTTTCTTTATGTAACTTACAGTATTGTCGTTGATTCAGTTTATTTTCATTTCGGATTGAGTTACTTAGATAAATATTCTGCTTGATTTAATCAATTGTAAAGAGTATTAACTATCGCTGTTGAAACTCTCAGATTCATATCATTGTTGTGTAGATTATTAACTGAAGAATGAGTTTGATTTAGATTAAATCAGTTTAGAAGAGACGAGTTATTACTACTGTACTCTTAGCTGATGCCATTGCTAGTTGAATTGCTTGAGTAAGAATTGATTATGATTTCGGTAGAAGATTGAGTCTTGAAGTTCAGTTGTTATATTCCCTCTAATGATTGCTATTGGAATTTATTAGATGCATCCATTTACTCTTGTATTTAAAGATCTATACTGCAATTTAGGAAACATTACTCTCTGAATTAAATAGCAGCCACATACTGTGTACACTCTTGAAATAAGAAGACTTGCCCAGATTAATAATTAATGTGAGGATAATTAGGAGTTTTAAAAGGCGCCTATTATCACCCAACACTTCTGAATTAAGCACGAAAGGAATTAAAAACAAAAGGTAAGAACCTGCGACGGAGCACGTAAAATGCCTACTCCCTCAGCTGCTTTCCAACAGAAATTTTAGGAACTTAGGGTAGAGATAAACATTTGAATTGTTTGCATCAATGACTAAGAAGAAAAAACCCGAAAACAATCCATTTCCACTACCCAAACCCAACAAATATAAGGGACCGGTGACCCTTGAACGATCAACTTTCACAAATGACATCTTAAAGAAAGCTGAATCTCAGCCGTCAGTAGGTCCTCGAAACGTTGCTTCTAGACAACCTATTGTCTCCCTTCGGGCCACAGGCTCACCATTTGTAGCCTATGCTGAGGTCCATAGAAAAACAGTAGGAACTGAGCAGAGTTTTCAAGAAATTGAAAATTCGCACCTAATTTCCTCACAAGAAGGGAATTCTTGTAACATTCATGAAGGAGGAGAAGAAACAGGGGAAACAGAGGAGCCAAGATCCCCTCAGGTAGTAATTAAGCAAGGAACACCCAGTATCCCAGATCGAGGGAGTGTTGTTAAGATCATTCCCACCCCTTCTAATCACCTTAGGGATAATGCTCCAGCTCCAAAAATCCTGGTAGGGTACTGGAATATATTTGATCAAATGGCAAACAATCCACAAGCACCCCAAACCTCCACATTGCAGTATCCCATTGTTGACACAGCTGTCAATGCACCCATGAAAGCTATCCCTCTACAAAATATCCCCACCTTTCATGGACTCACATTAGAGGATCCAGATGCATTTATGTTTGAATTTGATGTATTATGTCAAGGTTATGATTACACCACTGACCCCCAAAAGCTAAAGTTGTTTCCCTCCACGTTAAAAAGAGCAGTCTTGCGTTGGTTTATGGGGCTAGGTGGGGGCACAATAAATGATTGGGATCAAATGAAAACTGCTTTCCTTAAAAAATATTAGGACTATTTCAGATCTAGGGAATTGAAAGACGAAATATTCCAAATGGTAGCAAGACCTAGTGAAACGTTGGAAGAATATGTGGAACGTTTTCAATATAACCTCCAACGGTCTCCCTATGCAACTCTGCCTTTGCCTGATAATTTGTTAAAAACTACATTGATTAAAGGAATGAAAGAACAATGGATAGAGACATTAAATCAAGAAGACTCTGTTGATATTATTAAATTGTGTATCAGGTGCTCAAGAGGCAATACGAGATTGAAACCAGCAGAATGCGACATGACCACCAGGGACAACAAAATCTCTGGCGGAAGCATTACTCGTGCAGAAATTGGCAACCTGCTAGAGGATTTCAAAACAGATATCTTGGGAACTTTGACGACGCAACTAAACATCATGCAAGCCAAGCAAAAGCAGGCTTAAGTAGAACAAAACTTGGTGATATTTTGTCCTAGATGCAGGAAAAAGCATAGTCATAAAGAATGCCCACTGGATATGGTACAAACATGTGCCATATGTACCAAAGATCACGCCACAGAAAGTTTCCCATCACTCCCAGGGTTAAAATCAATCTATAAGGAGGCAGAAGAAGAAACAGAACTAGTCTACTTGCTAAATCAGCATTACCAATGGCAACCATGACAAACAGGTATGCCTACTGACCCATCTTCTTTATTTCAACATTCACAATATAATTCACAACAATACCTAGGAGCTATGTGGCAGAACCAGCCGCCTTGTCCTAATTGGTCACAGCAACCATTATCTATGCCACCTTGGTCTAGCTAATCAAGTCAAAACAAAAATTGGCCAAATTCCTCTTACTTCCCACCATTCTGGCAAAATAATGCATATCAATCTCAATGGCCACCCTACAATTCACAAAAGTAGAGTTGGAAGTCAAGCTGGAAAAGACCTACAAACCAGCCAGCAAGAAAAATCCCCTACCTCAACCTACACTGCCAGCACCCTACACATTGCAATAGAACCCTCAGACCAACCTATGACCACAGCTCCCAGCCTAGCCCAACCTGAACCCCAACAATAGACTAGTCCAATCTATGAGAATTATTGAAGGACCAGAGCCAAAAACTGAGTTGAGGGAGTGTAATGAGCTTAAATTAAGGTCTGGATGGATAATATAGTCAGAGGTGGATAAAAATATACAAATTGAATATCCGTTACTTGTAGAACAAGTACCATAAGTGGAGAATCCGGTTAGACAGAAAACTCACGATCAAACTATTACCTCTTCTCCACCATTCCTAGAGAGCTTAATTATACCCCGATCAATCGAATATCCCGATTTTGATCTTCTGGGAGAATTAAAAAATTTGTGTGTAAAAATACCTCTCCTCTAGGCTATTCAGGACATTCCAATTTATGCAAAAAATATTAAGGAATTGTGTACGAAATATCCAAAGAGGAAAATAAAAACAACCCCAACTGTCCATGTAGTCGGTACTTTGTCTGATTTATTATCAGTCAGAGAAACATCAGTAAAATATGAGGATCCATGAAACCCTATTTTCATAGTACAAATAAATGGATGCTCCTTCCCTAATGCATTAGTTGACCTAGGAGTAGCAATCAATATTCTCACAACAACAACTTGTCAAAAACTTGGCATTACATCCTTGGACCCAACCACAACCTTGTTGGACCTGGCTGACCGATCGGTAGTCAAAATAGAAGGCACATTACATGATGTAATGGTGTCTATATATTCTTGGGAATACCCAGCAGATTTTTTGATCATCAATCCTAGGAACCGGCTAGATGGACATCCCCTAATTCTAGGTAGACCTTGGCTAGCAACTACAAATGCTTACATAAGTTGTCGAATAGGCAACATGCCTATAGCAAGAGGAAGTAATGTGAAGAATTTAGCTCTATATCCTCCAGCTCAGCCAAGTTTAACAATAATAAAAACTAGAAAACAACTTGTATCATATCTAACTAAAACATTAGATCACCACTAACTATAGAAGATGCTCTAAAATTCAAGGATCAAACAGAAGATGACATCATTAACACTTACATTAACCAACCAGATGTCGTATCCAATCTAAAGTGTCACATGATCGAGGCAACCTTGGATAATGAAATTGAAGAAGATCCTTTAAAATATATGAATGACCAATCAATAGCAACAACTTCTATTTATAATAGCAAAACCATAGAAATTGAGCCAGGAAAAACCTTAAATATCAATAAAAACCTGACTGATGACCAGGAGCAGAGGCTTGTTCAACTTCTGAGAAAATATAAAGAAGCTTTCACTTGGGATTACCCAGACATGAAAGGGATTGATCCCCAATTATGCATGCACCACATCTATACAGAAAAAGATGCAAGGCCCATTCGACAACCTCAACGGAGGTTAAACCCTCACCTTAAAGATATTGTTAAAAATGAACTACAAAAATTGTTAGATGTAAATTTCATCTATCCAATATCTGATAGCAAATGGGTCTCTCCATTAGTAGTGGTGCCCAAAAAGAATGGAAAGTGGCATATATGTGTTGACTATAGAGAGCTTAAAAAAGCAACCCAAAAATACCATTTTCCTCTTCCATTCATTGACCAGGTCTTGGACACATTGGCAGGAAAAAAAATATTTTCTTTCCTAGATGGCTTCAGCGGCTACAATCAAATTCAAATTACCCCTGAATACCAGGATAAGACTACCTTTACCTGCCCTTGGGGGACATTTTCTTACAGGGTCTTACCCTTTGGACTATGCAATGCACCTGCCACATTCCAGAGGGCCATACTCAGCATTTTTTAAGATCTGATAAACGAAGGAATCGATGTATACATGGATGACTTTACATCTTACGGAGATGACTTCAAGCCGGCATTACAAACGCTAGAGAAAGTTATGCAAAGATGCATTGCTACTAGACTCTATTTAAGCCATGAAAAATGCCACATGATGATGACTGAGGGCCTCATCCTCGGTCATTATATCTCAGCAGCTGGAATTCAGGTAGATCCAACAAAAATTCAGATAATTCTTTTAATACATATCCCCTCCACACAAACTGAGGTACACAGTTTCTTTGGATTTTCTGGATATTATAGGAGATTTATAAAAAGTTTCTCTCAAATTACTGCACCATTATATGCATTAACAGGAAATATCGATTTCATGTGGACTGACAAATGTGACACTGCTTTTGAAGATTTAAAATGGCTTGTATCAACAGCCCTAGTTTTATGAGGCCCAAACTGGGATTTTCCATTCCATATTTCATCTGATGCTTCAGATATGGCCATTGGAGCAGTTCTCGGCCAGGAGGAAGATAAGAAACCTTATGCAATATATTACATCAGCAAGAATCTATCTCCGGCTGAGTTGAATTACACTGTGACCGAAAAGGAATTTTTGGCTGTAATCTATGCTATTAATAAATTCAGACATTATATAATAGGATACCCTGTGGTTTTGTATACTGATCACTCTACTATTAAATATCTAGCTAATAAACTTGTTACAAATGGAAGAGTGACAAGATGGTTGATCCTTTTGCAGTAATTTGACATAACAATCAAATATCGACCAGGGAAAGAAAATCCAGTAGCAGACTTCCTTTCACGTATGCCAAAGACAAACGACTCGACAGCAGTAGAAGACCAGTTCCCTGATGAACACTTATTTGCTATCACCATGAAAACACCATGGTACGTAGATGTCGTAAACTACCTAGCAGTGGGAAAATTACCCAAGCACCTGATGCCCAGTGAAAGAAAACAAATAGTATAGCATAACACTCAGTTCTCCTGGATCGAAGGATATTTATTTCATACAGGGGCCGATATGCACATTCGAATATGTGTCAGGGAAGATGAAGTCTTTGACATCCTAAAAGCTTGCCATGATGGGCCTTGTGGTGGACATTTTTCAGACTGCAGGACCGGTCACAAAGTCTTACAGACGGGCTATTATTGGCCCACCATTTTTAAAGACGCCAAGAAGTTTGTCCAAGCATGTGATAGTTGCCAAAGAATGGGACACCCTGGGTAGTTTGATGAGAAGCCCCTACATCCACAATTAGTAATTGAACCTTTCGAATGATGGGCATTATATTTCATCGGTCCAATAAACCCATCATCTAATCAAAAGACATACATACTAGTCGCAACAGAATATGTGACTAAATGGGTGGAGGCAGAAGCATTACCAAGGGCAACGGAGGACTCAATAGTCCACTTTCTTTTCCAACTTTTCATGTGGTATGGCTTGCCTAGAGAAATAATCACAGATGGAGGGCCATAATTTATAGGCCATAAGATTGCTGCAACATTAAAAAACCATCATATCATGCACAGAATCACAACTCCATAGCACCCGCAGGAAAATGGCCAGATAGAAAGTACCAATAAAGTAATCGAGGCAATACTCACAAAGACAGTTGCATCACATAGACGTGACTGGGCTACCCGATTGCTAGAAGCCCTATGGGCATACCGCATGACATGGAGAAATACCACGAGATATTCCCCATATCAGATAGTGTTTGGCAAAGAACCTATCTTCCCAATTGAATTTAAAATTCAGACATTGAAGATAGCTCAGGAGGTAGGCTTGGACTTAAATGAAGCACAGATTAATAGGCTACATCAAATCAATGAATTGGATGAAATCCGACTATCAGCTCTTCAGCATACTGCACTGATCCAACAACAAAGAGCGAAATGGCATGATGCCCTCATCAAGAAGAATATATTCCACAAAGGTGATTGGGCACTTTTGTATGATTCTAGGTTCCAAGATTTCCCGGGAAAACTCCAGACTAGATGGTTAGGCCCCTATGAGATACAATAGGTGCATGATAATGGCACCCTCACATTAGCCACCATTGATGGGTTTGACTACTCTTTTAAAGCAAATGGACATCGAGTACACCTCTATCGCAAACCGCTTAACAGGGAGTCCTTTTACCAACAGTTACGGGAAGATTCCACTATACAAATTCTTGCTGAGGAGGGCAACCCATCCATAGGATCAATCCAGTGAAGAATTTATTTATTTTTGAAATTTGTACATAAAGTTTCCTTTCTATTTGATTGAATTTTCTTGTATAAATTGTATATAAGTTGTTTTTTCAATTTTTCCTTTGTTGTTTCCTCTAAGGAACAGCTGTTGTTCCCTCTAAGGAACAACAATTTTCTGTGCAAATTTTCTTCTCGCTGTTCCCTCTAAGGAACAACAATTTGTGTGTAAATTTTCTTGTTGTTCCCTCTAAGGAACAGCTGCTATGCCCTCTAAGGAACAACAATTTTGCGTGCAATTTTTTCTTTTATTTTTTTTTATTTTCTTGTTGTTCCCTTTAAGGAACAACTGATGTTCCCTCTAAGGAACAGTTGTTGTTCCCTCTAAGGAACAACAATTTCGAGTGCAATATTTTACTTTTTTTTTTCTTTTTGCTGTTCCCTTTAACAAATAGCTACTGTTCCCTCTAAGGAATAGCCATTGTTCCGTCTAAGGAACAACAATTTTGGATGCAAATTTTTTTTCTTGCTTTTCCCTTTAAGGAACAGCTGTTGTTTCCTCTAAGGAACAACTGTCATTCCCTTTAAGGAACAACTGTTGTTCCTTCTAAGGAACAACAATTTCATGTTCAGTTTTTTTCTTGTTTCTTACTGTTCCTTACAATGAATAACTGTTGTTCCCTCTAAGGAACAATTGTTGTTCCCTACAAGGAACAACCGTTGTTCACTCTAAGAAACAACAACTTTGGTGTGCAAATTTTTTTTCTCTTGTTGTTCCTTAAAAGGAATAGTTGTTGTTCCCTCTAAGGGACAGCTATTGTTCCCTCTAAGGAACAGTCACTGTTCCCCCTAAGAAATAGCAGTTTCGGCGTGCAATTTGTTTTGCTATTCCCTACAGGGAATAGCTGTTGTTCCCTATAAGGAACAACAAAAAAAATTTGTGCATTTTCTTCATTGTTCCTGGCAGGGAACAACAAATTTTTTGGCATGTATTTCCCTTGTTGTTCCCTACAGGGAATAGCTGTTGTTCCCTCTAAGTAACAACAATTTTCGTATGTATTTTCTTTGTTGTTCCCTACAAGGAACAGCTGTTGTTCCCTCTAAGGAACAACACCTTTTTGTGTGTCTTTCCTTGTTGTTCCCTATAAGGAACAACATTCTTTGTGTGAGGTTTTATTTTGCGGTTTCCTTTAGGAAATAACACTTTGTGAATATTTGTTTGAGAACACCCTTTCTTTCCTTTGCTCACTCTTTATGATCCTCCATAAGGCACAAGTGTACAAATATATGTGTAAGGATACAAATCTAAAGTTTACTGGAACAAGAAAATATATTGGATATTATCATCTTTAACAAGATTGCTTTGTATTGATTGAAAAAGAAAGGACACAACCATCTATATCACTTCACTGTCCTCATTTCCACTATAAATCGAATTGATTGATTATTTGTACCATGCTGGTTCTCCCTTACCCCTATAATTCTCTCTATTCATTATCATCAAATAAGGTTAAGGGCATACTTTTTTTCTATTGATATGTTCAGACTTCTTCCGTCATCCCTACTCGTAAGGAGTGTTGAGCCACCCTCTATATATAAATAGGAAGTGTTACCCTAAAAAGAAAAATATAGAAACATATACATATGTTTACTAACAATTCTATGATTTTTTACAGATGGAGGATAGGAGGTCTCATCACGAGCTAGCCTACCATGATCATAAGGAAGCAGCGAAATGGCATTCCCACTATGGCCACCACACCAGGGATATGATCCAATGGATGCATCAAGAAATAAAGTCCTTGGAACAGGAGGTCTCATTACGAGCCAACTTGTCCACTTTTCACTCCTTCTTAGTGAATAGCAATGTGTTCATCTGGTTACCATACCAACACATTGGTCTCTACTCTGATAATGCAGTTCCCCAATTATATATAGAGGATCATGGTTCCAAAGGGTGAGAAAGCAACTCTGTCAAGGCTATGGACGCCTGCAGGCAACAGAAGCTCTGCTGAAGGTATTGAAGTCATATTTTCAACATCAATAGTTATTATAATTCCCTTTTCTTATTTTTTATCTTTACTATAGAGAGATTATGTTCCTAATTTACTTTGAACCTTTATGCATGCGATATCTTTTAAAAATCAATCATAATAGCTTTAAGTGGAATGATGATGGTAAAGCATATTTTCTACATTAGTTGTCCTTTTTCATTTTCGAATCACCTCACAGCATCTCATCACTTATTGATAATTCTCGTTATATGCATTGAGTTTAGCACTCTGATATCTTTTGGGATCCTTTCATTAATATGCATACCTTACCACTTTCATCATCCCTGTACTTCACCGCCAGCACGTTATTCCTTCACTCATTCGGTCAAAGGCGACCTATTATTTCAAAGGGGGGCAAGGAGCAACCTCCAGTGTACTTATGCATGTTTGTCAGCTCTTTATTTGATTTTGCAGGGTAATATGACATTCCATGATTACGGAGTATGTGGTAGAATAGCAAGTCCTAGATAACGATATTTATGCTTGTAAAGTATTATCCGATATAACCATTAGAACAACTTGTTGTTCCATCACTTGACTCTGTCTATTGCTATGCTATCTCTGCTATACTAACTGTTTATAGGATTCAGGCAGTATGGGAGGAAGATTAGTGTGCAGGGAGCTGCTAATACTGGCTGTTTCTGATGCAGCCAAAGAAATTTTAGCCCGGGCTAGGTGGATAGCATACTTCACATGATTTCAGCCACCCAACGAAGAAATTGCCATTGAATTCCTACAAAGTTTACAAAACAAACAATCCATGGTAAGAGGGAGACAAATCACAGTGTCAAATGCTATGATAGCTAAAGTATCCAAGTTACCAGCAGAAGGACCCATATGGGCTAATAAAAGATTGAAGCTGAAGGATGCTATTGAAATCTTTAAGGACGAAGGACAGGAGCTGATCATCAAAGGCAAAGGCGTTCAACCATCATCCCTTGGAGAACCGTGGGGAGAACTAGCCATAGTTATCCAGAATTACATCACATGTGATTGGCGAAAAGACGTGGTAAGGCCGTGTCAACTTAAAACTCTTAGAAATCCTGAAACAAAAGTGTTCTGTGAATTTATTTGCATATTTGAATTTTCTACTACATGACACCGCTGAAAGGATAAAGAATTCCTAACACATAGAGACCGTAGTAAGCCACCACTGTTTGATTAGGCTAATAATTAGCTACAACCTCGCCCAGCAGCAATCAAGTTGGGAGGAATTAATATTTGCTATTGAAGGGGGTTTAGCTTTGCCTGTGCCTAAACCTGTTCTGAAAAGGAAGAGGGCTACCCTTACAGTGAACATTCCCAAAAGCACAGACATTCCACCAGGCTAAGGACAAACTTAGGAGTGGCCGAAAATCCCCGAGGCAGTAGCAGCCAACTGTTATAGCTCCAAATCTAACTCTTATGGTTTGTGATGCTACACTCATGGCCTAGGGCAACCCCTCCTTCCAGACCTAGTCCAAAATTTAAAAAACAGTGTTTTATTCCTTATACGTGACATTGCCCTGAGTTAAACGCGTGTATATGCGGGTAGGCATATACCCAACCCACGTATATGTATTAAAAGACTTAAAAAAATATAAAACTCCTTAATTTCGGGCAGAGATCGCGGGTTTTACCTGCTGATCACTTGTTAGTGACCGTGGCCCAACTGTTCCCAACCAACTCCCAACTAAAAAACTACTTTGGGAGAGGTATAAAAAGACCTCAATGGGAAGGCCTAAGGGAGGAGAGAAGAGAGAGAAAGGTTATTATGCTGAGATTTTTTCCCTGACCAGGTCTGAAGATCCTTGTGCCTCTTGCACTTCCCCCATTTGTACAGGAAACCCTTGTTTCCTTGTGTGTTGATGTTCATCCACTACTTGTGACATCATGGAGTAAGTCATGGAAGGAGTTTGTTAAAGGCTTGAGGCTGGACGAATTCGGAAGAAGGCTTTGCTTGGAGCCTGCAAAAGGGTGACTCAGGTGAAATTATTCCTTTTCTGTACTTTATTTGTCTATAATAAAAGAAACACATGTCTTGGTTCCTGATATAAATCTTCTTCATGTTTATGATATTCATGTTAGAATTCATATGTGAATGGTTGTTTAAATTTCATAACTAACTACCTTTCTTTATAACATGAAGATGGTTTCTTTATAAGGTTTTGTCCGTATATTGTTGTGCTCTCTTGAATTGGTTGTTTTGCAAATCAAAGGAGCAAAAGGAACTCCAAGAAGGGTTTGTACCCTTAAGGACCTTCTCAAACATAGGACCTAAGGTACACCCTTTATCATAGAATTTGCTTATAATAGCATAATGGCTGTGTGAATGTGTGTTTCTCTGTATAGACAACTTTCAGTCTGCTAGGGTTTCAACCCAAAAGCCCTAGGGGAACATTTCCCTTAACAGAATTGGTGACTCCACTGGGGACAACATTGTTGTTGTTCCTAGTTTGGGTGTTTTCAAGCCAATCAGGGCTCAACTGCCTGTTTGCTTGCTGTTGCTGTGTGGTCTGTTCTTGAATTCTAAGTTTTGCCAGTTTCTTCAGTTTGTTTTTTATTTTTCTTGAAATATTTTATATACGTTGTTTTTCTTAGTTACAGAAGCGTATATACGCATGTTTCCTTAAGTTAACCCGCGTATATGCAGGTTTCCTTAGGCACAGTTGCATATACACGCAATCTGTACATAAGTACAGTTGCATATATCTTGAAATTTTCAAGATTTTTAAATCTTTTTGTCTCTGAAGGTCTGTCTGATGGTTTGATTCAGTCTGAAACAATCACTTTCTAGTATCAGTTGTTAGTTTTATAGCAAGCATCTTGTTCCAAATTCTCTCTGATTGTAAGAAGTATTGGTCTTGTTTTTGTTGTTGCAAGAGTCATCGTTTTTTGCTTAAGCACACAAGATTTCTTTCTGTGAATCTTGGCTGCTCTGATTCATCAAGGCAGGAAGATTGATCTCAATCTTTGTGTTAAATCTTGCTTTTGGTGACTTTTTGTTTGCTTGACAAAACCGCTTTTTGTGACCATCCACTTCTTTGTTTCATGAAAGTTGTTGATTGATACTTTCTTGAAATTTGTCTTTTTGATCTTTTTGGTCTTTGTTGCCAAAGCTTTCATTGTTGCTTTTGATTGTTAAGAGCATCTTTAAACACATCTCTTTTTGTTGAGTTTTCATCCATTGTGTGGTGTCAACTTGCAAAAGTGTTTGTTGCCTATTCTTCAATCACAAAGTTTCAGTCTTGTTGAGAGCATTTTTGAAAAGACTCTTTTGTTGTTGCTTTTGAAGAAAACTTTTTGAAAAACTTAGTTTTTCTTTCTTGAACTTTGTTTTGATTTGGTTTCCTTTTAGTGAATGAAAGTGCTTTATGTTTGTCTTGAAACTTGTTTTTAGTGTTTAGACGAAATGAATGGTAGCATATCATATTCCATCTAAACATTTTAAGTGGCAAAAGAAAAATTGATAAGCAAGCAACTTTCATTTCTTGATTTTAGAGTTGTTTTGAATCTTGCATCAGCATATATTTGTTGCATTAGGATAGATTTGCATATCTTTTTAGGCATCCATAGCTTTCTTAACTTTTGTGAGTGTGAAGCGTGAATTAAAGAAAGGAAAAGAAAATTTGTTTTATTTGAAGTTCCTCCGAACCCTATAGATATTTCTTTTCATCGAAAAACGAAAACAAGTGCATTTTCATGTAGTTTGGTTTTTATTAATTTCTTTTGCGTCAAAACACCACTAGTTTCACTTCCGTTTATCCCGTGACTTAAAGAGCATCCTATTTTAAAATCAAGCGCTAATTAAAATTCACTAAAACGTTTTTTTTAAGTTAGATACACCAACAAGTTTTAGGATTTTAGGGCCCTAGATTAGGCGAGTGGAGAGTTAACTCTCCAAGGCCATTTAAACTGTCAAACATAGGAGTCTGAATAGTGAGTGAAAATCCAATAACGTTAGGAGGACCAGGAAAGCTCCGGATCTGGGAGTTAAGCACGAGGGTCTGTGAAGACAGGGAAGAGAGATACCCCCTCTCCTACTTGTCCAAAATTACCTCATGACTGTTCCGCCTGGCTTCTGTGACGAGTTGGTATCCATAGTTGCTACTCCTAGGGATCTACACAGGTGGCTGCGGAGGGGAATCCCGTGGCACCTGAGGTCGACGTTGCATCACTCTCAACGGTACTACTGGAGGGCACCCTTGTGAAGCTTGGGGGCTTGCATCGGCGCAGGCTGTTGTTAGGAGGTCAGCGTAACTTCCTATGTTACCTTCGCTGATAAGACTGGGCCCTCATCATCCCAGACTATTTTCGGAAGGCCCCTTAATTCACTTTCTTGTATTTTGGTGTCCGGTCCTACTCACCCGGAGCGGAAATACTTGGAAGTTGTTTGACTGGCTGATATCTTTAGGGACTTTATAGTGTGTGCTCTATGCTCTTAGTTGGCCTAGCTTTCAATTTTTTGAGTCTTTAGTTAGATCTTAACAAAAAATTCAAAGTGGCTGACCGATCACCTAGACGGTCTCGAAGACTTCGTGGTCTTTCACCACCAAGTTTAGAGCCTTCTCCTAGAAGGTGCAGAGGTAATACTGCTGGTGGGTTTCATCCCATGGTAGTTGACGCATCGGGGATTGATCCTCCTCTCGGGGGCATTAGTGTTCAAGCAAGGCCTGGCACTTCTGTAGAGCAAGAGAGGAACACTCCAGTTCTCTCTCGAGTCCTCTTTCAAACAGAGAATAACATAGAGGTAAAAGAACTCTTAGAGTCGTTAGTGGCTCCGAATTCTCCCCTACCATCTAGCCATCCGGACGTATTACAATACATTGGTACTTCGACGCATAGACCGTCAAGTCCAGGTTACGCTACGCGCTTATCGTTGATGACCACTACTGGAAGCATGGCTTCTACTACAAGTGCTACAACTATGCAGACTCCAACATCGGTACAAGGGGGAGGAACAATTTCCATATCCTCTGCTTCTTTGTTTGGATCTTTTGCTAGCACATCTTTAGTTGGGTCTACCTCCATTCCATCCACGAGTGGAAATTCCCAAACCAATGCTTTTAGTTCTGGATTCTTCCCATTTGGTACCCATTCACAAGGTATTCCATCAGTTCTGTTTAGTGCCACCACGTCCATGATGGGTGGATCAGCTTCATTCCAGGGTTTTCCTTTTGGAAGTGTTCATATACCACATTCCAACCTGACAATAGGATCCATGCCTTTTTCTTCTATAGGACAAAGCAGCAATCCTTTCCAAGGTTGGACTAACCCTCGGGTTAGTGGCGCGGGAACTGGGAATCCGTTTTTTGGCCAACAAGGGAATAGGCTGTACTCCACAGTTAGTTCATTTCAAAGTATTCCTCCCTTAGCTTCGACTTGGAATCCGTATCAGGGGTTATCAACTCCTTATAATTCTTTAGGACGAAACTTTGCTGGTTATGGAGGTTTTGCGGCTGGAGTTGGTCAAACTTCGAATTTTGCTGGATCACAAGGCTTGCCTTTTGTTTTAGCCGGTTCTGCTGGTTACTTCAGGCATCCTAGTGCCTTTCAAAATCTAGGCCAATCTTTCTAGAACTTTGGGAGCTCTGCCCAGTCTGGGTGGAATCCCCAAGGTCTTCCTAGGCTTCCATTTCTGGCAACTTTGAACTTGCCAGATCTCACTAAGTTAACAAACGATCCAATCAAATACAATCCGGCCTGGCCTTCGGTCCCAACCAAACTCCCTTCGGACATTCCAAAATTTGAAGGGAAGAGCGGTGAAGACCCAGGCGACCATGTAACCACATTCCATTTGTGGTGCTCATCTAACTCCCTTATCGATGATTCGATTAGGTTGAGACTTTTTCAACGCACCTTGACTGGTAATGCGGCTAAATGGTATATAGAGTTGCCAGGGGGTAGCTTTACATCTTTCGCTGACTTAGCTAATATTTTCTTAAATCATTTCCAGTTGCCTGTCCATTATGACGCCGGGACTGAACTTTTGGCCACTTTTCGTCAGGATAAGGAAACTCACATTTCTAACCATATTCAGGAATGGAGACGGAGAAAGAGGCTCATTAAAGCCGAAATCCCTCCAGATTACCGTCTTGAATTGTTTTTGAAATCTTTACAACCCGAGATCTCTAAGGATGTCTCCATGTCTGGAGTCTATTCTAAGGAGCAAGCCATTTTTAGGGCCCAACAATTAGAATTGATCTACTCTCAGTCTGGGATCCTACAAAAATACTTGCCAGATGCTCCTGGGTCTAAGGTTGACATAGCCAAGTCGAAGCTAGGTCCCCATGTGGATGGTATCGTTGGGTCGGTAGACACAAATGCGGTGAACTTGTTGAACCAATTGCAGCAGTTGTCTTTACAAACTGCTTCTAACAACCAAGTCACATCGTCTAACCCTCTGGCTTCCCAAACCTCTTCGATTAATGCCGTTCAAACTTATAACCCCAAAGGAAATCAAAATTCCAATGGGAAAAATAAAGGATGAGGTAAGAAAAAGAACCAGGATGGGAAGGCTGACGCAAATAAATCCGGCAATAATGCTGGTGGTGGTAGAAATGAGTCTAGAAAGAAAGTCAAGTTTCCATGCAAGTTGTGCAGTGGAGACCATTTAACTCACCTCTGCCCCAAGATTGAAGATGCTCAACGCTTGTTAGGGTAGCAAGGGACTTCTAGTTCTCAGGCTGTGTTAACCAACCCTTTTCCCCAAGGGCAACAACTTCTTGCTGGCGCGAGTTCAAACCTTGGAACCTCTGCAGGGGGCAACCAGGAAGGGGAAAAATCATCAAATGTTTTCATGATGGGTTCTAACGTCCATGTGGCTACTCGGTCACGTGATTACGATGAAGTCGAAACTTCCAAGGACAAGACTGCTCCCAGAAATACCGACCTTCATATTGAGCGACCCCCTGTCGAGACTATACCACGAATACAGAAAGGTTCTGCTAAACGCGCGACTATTAATCCTAATGCTAGGGCTGACCAGAATTACTCCATTGTTGAGGATCTGGCTCAGAGTCCGTGTGCCATGTCTGCTTTAGAGGTTCTCCAGTCGTGTCCGGCTCAGTGAAGTGCTTTACTTTCCGTGATTGGGGCAGTCGATCCAACTAACTCTTTAGTGCTCACTTTTGACATGTTAAATGTCAAAAAGCGACTCCCTCATCATATGGATTTACAAATAAAATCTACATACCGGAAAATTAACATTTTTCGTACCATCATGTCGATGTCATTCTAGAAGGCTATTGGATCACCTTCGGCTGTTCCTTCACCTACCGTCTTGACTGCATTTGATGGTCATTCTCATAAGCCGCATGGGATTATCCCGGCCTTTCCTATATGTGTTGGGGGGAAGGTCGTCAATATTGAAGTAGAAGTCATAGATGCTAACCTAGACTACAATATACTCTTAGGAAGGAACTGGGTATACGAAATGGATGCCGTTTTTTCGACTCTGTTTCGTGTCATTTGCTTTCCTCATGAGGGGAAAATCATTAAGGTTGATCAATTGGATTATTGTCCAGTCGATCCTCAAGCAATCTCTGACTCTACTGTTCCTTTAGTGGATAACCCTCGTCCGCCTACTGAGAATTTAGGAGTGGGGATGTATTCCTCATTGATGGGTACCTTTGATCTTCCCTCTCCTTTCGCTAGAATCAATGCCGTTTCATCATCTAAGGAGTCTCCTCACGAAGAGTTCTTCCGAACTCATTATTTTTCAGACCCTTGGACCTTGCCTTCACCTATGACCACATTAGTTGAAGGACAAGTAAATGGAATGGCATTCCCTATATCTGCAGCTGAGCTTAGATATCAGTCTATTGTCAACTCTGCAGACGACCACTCTACTCCTTTTTTCGAAGAGGAGTTAGATGGTGATGTGGCCCCGGCCTGGAGCCTTGATTCTACATCTGCCTTGGACTACTTAGATTTGGTTTTAACTTCTAAAGAAGCAATCCTCGAAGCAATGATGGGTATAGATCGACCTTGGGAAGACTTACACCATCGTTCATACTTTCTTCCTCCGTTGCAGGAAGTAGAATCTAGATTCTCCGAGCTCTTTACTAGTGATGTTTGTACGGTGTAAAATCTTTTGGCTCCAGCACACGTTCGTGCCGAAGGTAATATGTCGGTGATTTCAAAAATGATACCTATAAACATCTCTAGGGACCTTAACGTGATCGAGAATCTCTTCATCGGAATTGAATGTTCCCCTGAAGAAATTCAAATTTACACCGACCTTTTTAAGGAATTTCAAGATGTATTTGCTTGGTCTTATGAAGAAATGCCTGGCATTGACCCATCTATAGTTCAACATGAGCTCAAGACGTATGAGAATTCCAAACCGGTTCGTCAAAGGCTTCAGCTGGTTAACCCTAGGAAAGCAGCAGCTATCAAAGCTGAAGTTGAGAAGCTGCTAAAGGCGGGTTTCATATACCCTGTTTCTCTTACTGATTGGGTTTCTAATCCAGTCCCTGTGGATAAAAAGCAAGGAACAATCTGAGCATGCATCGATTTTAGGGACCTAAACAAGGCTTGTCCGAAAGATAATGACCCCACAGCATTCATTGATCAGATTATCGACGAGTGTGCAGGTATGAGATTTTTTCCTTCATGGATGGTTTTTCTGGTTATAATCAAATTTCTATCTGTCCTGAAGATCAAAATAAAACAACCTTTATATGTCCCTGGGGTACCTTTGCATATATAAAGATGCCTTTTGGTCTTAAAAATGTTGGAGCCACTTTTCAGTAGGCCATGTCATATGCTTTCCACGACATCAAACCTATCATCGAAGCATACTTGGACGATCTCGCTGCTCGTTCTCGAAAGAGAACTAATCACCCTAGTCATCTTCGAATGGTTTTCGAGCGATGTCGTTTTTATAAAATCTGGTTGAATCCCAACAAGTGTGTTTTCGCGGTTACGTCCGGTCAGTTGTTAGGGTTCATTGTGTCAAATGAAGGGATTCGGGTTGATACCTTCAAGGTTGAGGCAATAGTTCAGTTGCCTCCCCCGTCCTCAATTCAACAACTTCAAAGTCTTCAAGGGAAGGCTAATTTCTTAAGACGGTTTATAGCAAACTATGCCGAGATCACTAAAGGGTTCATGTGTTTGCTACGGAAAGGCGTTCCATTTGTGTGGGACGACTTTGCACAACGGTCATTCGATGCTTTGAAAAAGGCATTAGTTGCTGCCCCACTTTTGAGTCCACTGGATTATGGTAGAGACTTCCTTTTATATCTCGCTGTAGCAGAATCAACCATTGGTATGGTTCTCATTCATGAGGACGATGCTCTCATCGAGAATGTGATTTATTATTTGAGCTGAGGCTTAATAGGTCCCGAACTTCGCTATTCTCCGGTTGAGAAGTTGGCCTTGGCAACTGTCCATGCTGTCCAACGGCTCCATCATTATATCCTGCTACGCAAAACTTTTGTCTTAGCGGCGGTCAATCCATTTCAATTTGTCCTTAGTAGGCGAGTGATTGGGGGCAAATATAATCAATGGATAGTAATTTTGCAAGAATTTGATCTCGAGTTCTTGTTTGCCAAGTCTAAGAAATCCATGGTTTTTGCTGAGCTAATTTCTGAGCTGCCTTGTGAAGAGGATACTGTTTATGAGGAAATTTTTCCCGACGAACATTTATTCCTCATCTCTTCACTTGACCCTTGGTATGGAGATATCATTATCTATCTCCAGACTTCGAAGTTTCCCTCTACTTTCTCCAAGGATGAACGTCGAAAATTACGTCACCTTGCTAAAAATTATGTTATCATTGGTGATACATTATACCGTCAAGGGGTTGATTCAATCCTTCGGTGTTTTTTAACCTTAGAGGAAGCAGAGTCAGTACTAAATGACTACCACAGTGGAGCTTGTGGTGGTCATCTATCAGGGCTTTCTACAGCCTAGCGCATCTTACGTGCCGGCTATTTTTGGCCTTCACTCTTTAAAGATTGTGTGGAAGTGGTCAAATGCTATCACCCCTGTCAAGTTTTTACTCGGAAGATGCATGCACATCCAGCTCCTCTTTTTCCCGTTGTCACGATCGGTCCCTTTACTAAGTGGGGCATTGATTTTACAACTTGTAATCTGCCTTCAGCGGCGAATCACAGGTACATTATCGTGGCTGTAGACTACTTTACGAAGTGGGCTGAGGCCATGCCCACTTATAAAAATGATAGTGACATGGCAGCGTTGTTCCTTTTTAATCAGGTTATCTCAAGATTCAGTATCCCGAGAGAGATTGTCACTGATCATGGCAGTCATTTCCAGAATCAACTGATGTCTGAATTGGCTCTCAAATTGGGTTTCCGGCAGGAGCATTCGTCTCCTTATTATCCTCAGGCCAATGGACAGGTCGAGGTAGTCAATAAAACTCTTAAGACGATCCTCCAATGGACAATTGATAAAAATCAATCCAATTGGCATGTTATGTTGTATCCGGCTCTTTGGGCATACCGAACCTCCGTAAAGACTGCTACTGGTTTTACACCTTTTCAGTTGGTTTATGGGATGGAATCTATCTTTCTGGTTGAATGTGAAATTCCGTCTCTTAAGTTAGCTGTTGAGCTCCTTCCAGAGACTTCGAGTCTCGAAGAGCGCCTCCTTCACTTGGAACATCTCGATGAGCAGCGTCGAGATGCCGCCACGGTGAATGAGGCTCATAAGAAAAGGGTTAAAACGCAGTATGATAAATCTGTCCATCCTCGAGTCTTTTCTAAAGGTGACCTTGTCTTGGTCTATGACCAAGATAAAGACACCTTGGGGGCAGGCAAGTTTAAGCCTATGTGGTACGGTCCTTTCATTATTAAACGAGTTTTAGAAAAAGGGTCGTATGAGTTAATCAATTTTGAGGGAAACAAGCTGGCGGAGCCCCGAAACGGGCTCTACCTAAAGAAGTACTTTTCTTAAGTAGGAGTTAGGAAATGGCTTCTTTGTACATTATGTATATTTTTACATATTTCATCGAGAGTTTTTTGATATCAACACTTTTTGGTCTGCTATGACAGGTGTTGAAGGATGACTTGGTCTATTTTGGATTTGTCGATGGTGCTAGTCGGCACACTCGGAATCTCACTTCCGCGGCTTGGGTACTCTATTATCCAACTGGTCAATTGATGGTATCAAGAGGCGTATGCATCAGTCCCGCTTCAAACAACATGGTTGATTATACTGTCGTCATTAATTTACTATCCAAGGCAATTTCTTAGGGAATTGACTCGTTGGTAGTTTATCTTGATTCTCAATTGATAGTGTCACAATTAAACAACATTTATCGGGTAAGGGATCCATGTTTATATCACCAGTATTTAAGGGTGAGGTTGTTGCAAAGATCATTTACTTATATTAATTATTTGCACATTCCAAGATATCATAATTGGTTAACTGATTCTATCGCTAATCAAGCATTAGACTGGCACATCAATCATTCATCACAATAAAATCAAGCATCAAAAAGTCGAACTGTATATATATATAGATATAGATATATATATATATATACATATATATATATATATATATATATATATATATATATATATATATATCATAAAGAGTCTCGAGTGTACATATGTTTGTCCAAAAAATATACAAAATTGGGACTCAAATGCCCATAATCATGTCTGGCATATCTAATGCCCCCGCTCAGGATGAGCGGCTAAGTAGGTAACTATCACATTGGCCACATGCCAAAAAGTGCGAACCCAGTCACGTGGCATGCCAACCACATGACGCTACATATCCTCAGGAAGGTCCTCTATGGCAGCTATCAGTACTCAGCAGCTCAGTCTCGCCAAGTGTCGATGGACATTATGTAGAGTTCGCTTTGTATCAGCAGCCCCCTCTTCGGCTCCTCGGCCGCACTGTCCATGCCGCGGGAACCCATCTAGTTGTACCGGCCTAATATCTAGAACATGATCATCATATTAGTCATTTGAATCCCATCAAAAATATTTTTCAAAATTCATCATTATATTTGAAAAATTAAAAAAAAAATCATAAAATCAAAAAATACTTACCAATGTCGCCCCATGCTGCGTTCGGTGGTAATGCTAGATCAGGATCTCCTCGGAAATCTAGCCCAGCATAGGTGTAGTCATCTACGGCGATGATCTGGTGATCCCACTAGGTAAAGAAGTCATCGTCAAATGCAGTCCATGGGACCTCCCCACCCCCTAGACATTTCATCAGGTCAACCCACCGGCCCATGCGTGGATCTCATGGGGTGCTGATGGAAACTGCTACCCTAGGGCAGAGTGCGGGGACTTTCTCGAAAATGAAAGAACACAGGATAGTCCCATATCCAAAGTTTTTGGTCTGTCCCCTCTTGATAGAAGTGAGCTGGCTCTTCATGTTCGCCAGAAGAGGAGTACACCAGTCAAATACAGTGGTGAGATAGTCAACTGCCACGCTCATGGTTAGCCATGATGCCTGATGCAGAGAGGCTGATCTGTTCACTTGAGCTATGGTGAACATGATTATCCTCAGTGATAAACTCACCACATGTGTGATGGAAATCTGACTCCCAACCTTCTTAGGATGTCTCGGGCAATATATCTGTACGTAGTCCTCGATCGTGAGACTGCTCCGTGTCCTGCCCTGGGAATGTACTACCTCTCCCCTTTGGGAAAGGCCCGTGATGAAATAGATATCCTCCACTTCTATCTTGAGTGGCATCTGGTCAATCATAAAGGCATCCTCCTCGACATCCCAATAATCAATGAGCATCTCAAGCAGACGTGTGTTTGCTTTCATATTCGGCAGTTTGAAGAATTTAAGCAAACCACATCCCCGTAGGGCTTCCAAAGCATCAGGATCGTTCATGACTTCATTATCCACCGCGGCATGCTCTCTTTCTTGCCAGGTGACTAGCATTCTGAGCAAAAAATGATTTTCAACCGTTAGTTTTTTGGTTAAAAATGTTCGCGGCGTATACGTGGGTCCCTGTGCACACAGTCACGTATAGGGCCCGCGTGTACATGGGTTTCATATTACCAACCCGCGTATACGCCGCGGTGAAATTTTTGGCAAAATATTCAATGGTGAAACATTAATTAAAAATCTTAAAACTAGTCACAATCAATTGTAAGATAAGTATAAGAGTTACCTGGAGGTTTTTGAAGAATCTGAACGGTTGAATTTGGCATATGGGAAGTTTTCTCCTTTTGCTCCAATTCTTTGCTCTCAAACTCAAATGGTGAAAATGGTGAGTCCAAAATCTCTTTTATAGGTTTTGAAAATGTAAAAAATTTTCAAAATTTTATTTTGTTTGGCCTCATGTGACTTTTAACTTGGGAGCTTGGAATGTCGAGAATGGTTTGATTTTTAGGACATTTTGGACGTTTTTTCGACAGTTTTGAGACGGTTCCATGACTGCTGACCCGTCATGGCAGGTATCATTTTCTCACTGGCATATAGGTTAGGGACACCATTTTTCCGTTGCATTATGCATACTAGCCTCCATTTGTCAATACACTAGCCATAAGGTTGATCCCATTGTGTTATGGTTCGTAAGCCATCTTCACTCGCCGATTATTTAAATCATGACACGATGGTAGAGCCATCCTTTACATGGGCATCGTAGTTAGCACCTCACTGACATTTGTTGCCCATGCTACTCCGATTTGAGTAAGCTCGGGAGTCCTCTGTAGTCCCGCCATGACTTATGCATTGAAGACTCATTCCTCTTAGCTTCTTCGCTTCATTCTAGCCTTATACCCTAGAGGCTCCTTTGTGTTGAGTTGTACTACTGCATTGCATGTTGACCACTTGCACCTTTTGGCCTAGAGCCAGCTTCACTTGGACTCGTGTTTAAGCCAACTTTTGACCATGACGACTGCAAAATCAACCTTTCAAACCTTTGACTTCTACAGCTTGACACACCTTGACTCGTGGAAGGAACACACCTTTGAGTGTCACTGACCAGTTTTCACCTCCCTGCATTGAGCATAGGAACGTTCCATTCCCAGGAACTAGATCATCTGTTTCACTGACACTCGTTATTTCCACTATACCATAGCATTCTTTTATTCTTTTTCAAGCTTAACGGAAAAAGAAAAAAAAAAAAATATTCCAAAAAAGAGTGGGAAGGGGACAGTATTTCCATTTATTGTTGGCATCTAGAGTCAGTCGTGTCGCCCTTGAACAAAGCACTCAAAGCAAAGTCTCCTCCATTTGGGCAGGATTTAGTTTGACTTAGGTATGTCGTAACCTTGTTATTGAGTCAGTTCTCCCCCGATTGGTTATCTCTTCCAATCATATGGAGGGTTCGTTCGTGCCTCTTGCATGACGAACTTATACAGAGTCATCATATGCTGCCACATAGTCACATTGAGTCGTGCTTTTGTTCAAGGGAAGTTAGCCTGAGTCGGCCTCTCTGTGGTGCCTCTTGACTCATTCTTTAGTCGGCCATCCCTGGTTGTCAGTATCACGTCTATCATCACATCAGTTATATTGGTCCTTTACTCGTGCCGGTTTGAGAAGGTCTCCATTGACTTCCTGCTAGCAGGTCTTTTCCTTATCAACGATGACATCTTGCTCTGAGGATAGGCCTAGAGCTGCACCCTGGCCCTATTTTCATTATTGATAGGTAACCTTGTGCTCAGCATCGATTAGTATCATGGGTCTTTGATTGAGTGGTTTCCCTTGTGTTCGACATCAGCTTAAATTATCACACATTGGGATTCGTGCAGTACTTTGGTTTCCATTTGACCCTATTGGTGGATACCTCGACTCTGTGTCAGCTTCCATTATTGGTTGGTTTAGAGGGTTTCTGTCGTGCGCTAGCCACATCTTGTGTACGCCGGAAATGTACTTCGGTTGGGTTACTACATATCTTTCGTCCGATTCCTTCCACATTATTGGCCTACGGGTTACACTCACGCTAGATTGATGAAGGATGCCTTAATGCCTTCCTTCTAGCTTATCTTTCCCTATTGACTCCGACTCATTGCTCTGGGGCAAAGATCTAGAGTCCATTTGGTAGTACCTTTGGGTTTGCAGTCATTAGTGGCAGATCCTTGGTTATCGACAGTGGGAAACCATCATTGTCTCATGATCGATAGATTCTTACAGGTGTTCGAATCCAGCTCATCTATTCACACTTGTTAGATTGTACTGGGTACCTTGACGCTCATTATCATTATCGGTGAGTAGTATCGCGTTTGTTAACGGTATACATCAATGACTGGTAATCAAACAATTTCTCACATGGTCGACTTCAGATCATTTATTCCCATGGTGTAGAAATGTACCACGATGGTCGGTGAAGACCTCAGGTTGTATCAACATTCATTGGTTCACTTGACAGTTGCTCCTGTTGCTGCTAGTTGATACCACTCCACCTTATATGTTGCAGTCAGTCATGGCAACATTCTATATGCTGGCACCTGAGTTTGCAGTGAGTTTGCAGTGTAGTACCATCCTATTCCATCATGTTCAGTTGGAACCTTTTGGGATCAGTCTTTGATATCAGTGATCCATTGCATCTTTCAACATCATTGACAGTCTAATATGTGATATTCAAACATGTACTTGTTCGACCATGATCAGATGATCCATTATGTATTTTCCAGTCATTTATACTTGTATACTTAGTGGATCCACTTGTACTTGATATGCGGACATGCTTTACTTTTTCTGAGCATGGGTATGCCCGCCTCAGATAGTGTTTCTTTCTGATCTCCTTTTGTGGCTTGGCAGGCTAAATTCTGGTGAAGTCCTTCTCAGTTTTTGACAGATTTCCTTTCCATGTACTTGCTTAATACATTTCGGCCATTATGTACCCCTTCTGACCTCGTATATTAGGGGGCATCTGTTATAGCTCCAAATCTCACTCTTATGGTTTGCGATGCTGCACTCATGGCCTAGGGCAACCCCTCCTTCTAGACCCGGTCCAAAATTTTAAAAAACAGTGTTTTATCCCTTATATGCGACATTGCCCTGAGTTAAACGCATGTATACGCGGGTAGGCATATACCCAACCCATGTATATGTATTAAAACACTTAAAAAAATATAAAACTCCTTAATTTCGGGTGGAGATCGCGGGTTTTACCTGCTGATCACCTGTTAGTGCCCGTGGCCCAACTGTTCCCAACCAACTCCCAACTAAAAAACTACTTTGGGAGAGGTATAAAAAGACCTCAATGGGAAGGCCTAAGGGAGGAGAGAAGAGAGAGAAAGGTTATTATGCTGAGATTTTTTCCCTGACCAGGTCTGAAGATCCTTGTGCCTCCTGTACTTCCCTCGTTTGTACAGGAAACCCTTGTTTCCTTGTGTGTTGATGTTCATACACTACTTGTGACATCATGGAGTAAGTCATGGAAGGAGTTTGTTAAAGGCTTGAGGCTGGACGAATCCAGAAGAAGGCTTTTCTTGGAGCCTGCGAAAGGTTGACTCAGGTGAAATTATTCCTTTTCTGTACTTTATTTGTCTATAATAAAAGAAACACATGTCTTGGTTCCTGATATAAATCTTCTTCATGTTTATGATATTCATGTTAGAATTCATATGTGAATGGTTGTTTAAATTTCATAAATAACTACCTTTCTTTATAACATGAAGATGGTTTCTTTATAAGGTTTTGTCCATATACTGATGTGCTCTCTTGAATTGGTTGTTTTGCAGATCAAAGGAGCAAAAGGAACTCCAAGAAGGGTTTGGACCCTTAAGGACCTTCTCAAACATAGGACCTAAGGTATGCCCTTTATCATAGAATTTGCTTATAATAGCATAATGGCTGTGTGAATGTGTGTTTCTCTGTATAGATAACTTTCAGTCTGCCAGGGTTTCAACCCAAAAGCCCTAGGGGAACATTTCCCTTAACACTAGCCGATAGAACTATCCAGTCCAAGGAGTGAGCAGTATTTGTAGTTAGAAGGATGTGATGACCCTGAATCAGATCATGAGGAAGAAACATGGCATTATGGAGATGAGAAAAGAAATGAATCAGGACTCCCCTCAGCATCAAATACAAGTCCCCCAGGAGATTTATTACACGATATCAAATTGGCCAATATGGATGATTTCATACAGCCTGAAAGCTCACTCAATTTTAATTTGGGAGCAACCAATCTTTAGAGAACTCTGGCCAAAATAGAATTATATCAGAAAATACAAGCCACAAAGCACAAACAGGCATAGAGGCCATTCAAGAAGAGGTGAACCAACCTGGTGACATGCCTCTAGGAGAACCCAGCCAGGTAGGCCTAAACACAGAGAATATAGGCCAAACAGAAGAAGCAAAAATAAACCAGGAAGACGACTACCAATCTAGGGACACAGTTCTTTTAGAATGGAGCCAAGATGAGCAACCAGGCTCGTTAGGAGTAGAAACTATTAACAAAATAGTTTCTCCTCTGAAGAAGTACAGAGCCAAAATTAAAAAGCTTAGGAAGGAACAACAAAGGCTTCAAAAAATGGTAAAAAGGCTCAAGAGAAAGATAAAGGAATATCAATGGGGAAGGTTCCAGACAAAACCCCGGAGACGGTAAACGCGACAATTCAAACTAAATTATACGAAATAAGAGCTATAGGGACTCAAAAGGAGCCCATACTCACTCAACCTGTTAAGGAGCAGCATGCAATTCTTGCAAAAGTAGCTACCCAGACAAAGGCGGTACCCTCTTACAACATAGCTATTCAGACAAAGATGGTACCCTCCTACAGCATGGCCAGCCAAATGGAGGTTGGGACCTCTCATCATAAAGGAATACAGACAATAGGCATTCCATCTCATAACAAAACTACTCAGACAACCATTCAAGCCAAATATATCATGACGAGCAATGACCCTAGTATATTGAATCTTCAAAAAGATTTAGCATAGGCTCGGCTTGTCATAGAACGCCTTGATTAAGAAACTATCTCCCAACAAAAATACCAAGAATTAAAAAGGCAACTTCTGGACATGAATACATCAAAAAGTGAGACCTTCGACAAATATGGAAAACCAAAAGAGAAAATTGAGAAAATGAAGCTCAGATTAGAGAAGGTCATGAGTCAAACAGACACTATCTGCTCATTATACACTAATGTTTTGGCATGCAGATCACCTACCAATTATGCCTTATTTTTTCTTGAAAGATACTTGCAGTTGAAAATCAAAGTAGTCAAAGCTGGAAAACCCATCAAATTAAAAACAATTGAGGATTTTATAAATTGTTGTAAATAGCATGGGGTAAAAGTTCAAAGGTTGCTTTGTCAATTTTACTCACACAATTTTGTATTAGAGGAAGAGGTGGAAAAGAACCCCAACCCTTTTGTGGGGGATGTTCAATTCCAAGCCTTTATCTCATTTTTTGTCCATCAACTGAAGTGGTTCAAGGCTCATAATGTGTTCCAAAGACAAGAGCATGGGCTGGATCTTTGGGTTAGAAGTGAATCCAAGCACCCTTTACAAATGTTGTTCAATCACAAGAGTCTAATGACAAGGGAAGGAGTAATTCAAATTTTGGGACCTATTCAGAAAGAGATTGTACAGAAGGGAGTAGAATACTTCCTCTCCATTTAGGAGATCTCCTTAGCTGCAACCAAGCTCAGATGGACAGTCTCCACCAGTAATGTACAAAATAGAGAGCCTTTTAATTATAAAAATTTTAAGCTAGCTGCAGACTGTTTTGTTACATATATCAATATCATTTTGAGAGAAGGTCCTTATTGGCTCAGATGTCGGTTCCATAGCCCTATCATTTGGTATCCTGCCGAAGGTTATCAGGCTATATATGAATTGCCTGAAGGACAGACAGGGCCCATCTTTGAGCTCTTGGCCAAGACCCATGGTTTTAGACCACTTTACGACATTCCTTCTCCAACTTGTTTTTTAACTGCTCTGCATACAAATTACTTGCTTTTCATGAGGCCATGAAAAAGGGTAAGCAGGGGAGTATGTTGAGTCACAGAAAGGGTATGTGTTTACTATTAATCTCATCATACTTTTCCTTTATTCTTATCTTTTCTATATCCTAATGCGGTAATATATTGAGAAATTATGGTAAGAAATGAAGGAATTATCTGCAGTTACGACTTAGCTAATTATTACCCTCCTTTATGCAGGAAAACAACAAAAGGACAAATGTTGTTCCCTAATGAAGGAATAGTAAAATCAATAAGTGGAGAGAAGAACGCGGAGGTTGCAGATAAGGCCAAAGGAAAATTAGAAGGATCAGCATGAGAAGGGAAAGGATGTCTGAAGTTAGAAATCTGTTGCGAATTCCTCAGGATCGAGAGATACCGAGGGATCATATTTACCATTTATCTTTCACCCTTTCTGATTATAAAAGGATATGATTGTAAGGAGAAGGGGAGAGGAGCTCTGTTATTATTGAATTTGTAATTTTAATTATAGACTATTGTTGTTGAGAGAACACGGTTATATTGTAATACTACTTTCATTCGATGATTAATACATAAGTGAAGTTGTTGTTCCCTCAAGCTATCTGAAGTAACTTAGCAGTATTCACTCGTGCCTAAGGGCCCAGCCACTGGTGGATTCAACTGCTTTCTTTGTGTCATATATTTACAATTCTCGCAAGTGTGATGGTTTGATAGTATTCTTGCTTTCTGTGATTTTATCTCCTTCACTGTTTATTGTTTTCCAGTGTTGACAGAATATCTTTGCTTTATGTAACTTACAGTATTGTCGTTGATTCAGTTTATTTTCATTTCGGATTGAGTTACTTAGATAAATATTCCACTTGATTTAATCAACTATAAAGAGTATTAACTATCGCTGTTGAAACTCTCAAATTGATATCATTGCTGTGTAGATTATTTACTGAAGAATGAGTTTGATTTAGATTAAATTAGTTCAGAAGAGATGAGTTATTGCTACTGCACTCTCAGTTGATGCCATTGCTAGTTGAATTGCTTGAGTAAGAATTGATTATGATTTCGGTAGAAGAGTGAGTCTTGAAGTTCAGTTGTTATATTCCCTCTAATGATTGTTGTTGGAATTTATTAGATGCATCTGTTTACTCTTGTATTTAAAGATATATACTAAAATTTAGGAAACATTACTCTATGAATTAAATAGCAGTGACATACTATGTACACTCTTGAAATAAGAAGACTTGCCCAGATTGATAATTAATATGAGGATAATTAGGACTTTTAAAAGGAATCTATTATCACCCAACACTTCTGAATTAAGCAAAATATCCAAGACACATCTATACACCGTACATCACTAGTCCTAATAGTGGGACATTGGAGCCACTCCTCGCTCCTCAAAGGAAAAACTACATACTCTCAAGGCTATTTGGGAGACCCAGGGTGAAAATTCATTTGCTCATACAATGAGGGGGTATATATAGACAAGGGGGTATACTGAACCTTGTGACTCTTCCAATTCCCTCATGACTATTTGATTTCTTATGAATTTTCAACTTTACATGCCTCTTCGACTTCATATGTGGGTCTCTTGGACTTCCACTTTACATTACATTGATTACAACAAGTATGGCCCATAGTAGTGATGTGGCTGAGACAACTCATTTCACAACTTGACATGACATTGCTGACATGTATTGGCTAACTGTGGTGTCCGTGTCGTGTTGTTGTGCTGCTGAGTGATGGAATGCTCTCGGTGTAATATGTCTTCAACTCCTCATGGCAAAGTGAATGGGCTCTTCGATGGTCTTGGTATTTGCTTGATGATGCATGTGAATGTGTCCCGCTCGCTCGCTCGCTCAATGTGCTTCATGTGTTCATTCGACCATGAACAAGTATTCTAGCATGCACCTCTTTTCCATCTCATTCATCTTCATGCGATGTTTCATTGATGTACCTATTCTTGCAATCACTCATGATGAGACAACATCAAATCCAAAAATATCCTAGCCTATCATGATGCATTGTTTTCCATTTCAGTGCAGGTGATCGGGAGAGGGACAAGGCACTGAAACTATGCATAACACAACTCAGGATGGGATGCGAGGCTTCGCAGCACTATCAGGAAAAAATGTGGATGTCACTGGGAGACAGATTTTTACAATCCGAGATAGTAGAGATAGCTACGGGGAAAAATCCAGCGAGGAGGCAGAATTGCGCAGTTTTCGAGATGAAGTCTAGGCGAGGGTGTCAGGGAGCTGCTGGGACAATATTTTCAATTTTCAAGGGGAATACTGGGTAGGTCATCTAGCTAGGATCTGCGCAATTTCTCCAGGGAAGACAATGCGGGCAATAGGAGGCACTCAAAGAAAAATCTGTGTAGTTTTCTAGAGGAGGACAAGATCGGGCTGCAGGAGCTGCTGGTCAAAATTGTGCAATCTTGGGAGATAGTCCAAGCCCAGGCAATTTTGCACAATTTTTGGGTTGATTGCAAAGTGGGGAAGAAGGGTTGGTGTCAGCCAGATCTTCATAGTTTTTTGAGTGAGCAGGGAAGGTCAGCAGGGAAGTCTCCCTGAGATTCCTACATAGTTTTTGGGTTGTTTGTAGAGTTTGGAAGAAGGGTTGGATTAGGATGACTATGCAATTCCTAGGCTCGTTGCAGAGAAGGCCAAAAGGGAAGCCTGCTTGGCAGATCTAGGCAATTTTTCATGATAGTGTAGTGACAGGCAGCAGCTGCCTATCCCACATGTCTATGTAGTTTCTGCATGCAATGCAAGGCAGTCAAGTTGGACAAGTTCTATGTAATTTTGGAGATCAATACAACCCTCGATCACAACTCAAGTCACTTTTTCCATTTGACCAGTGGGAGGTGTTAGGCCCCTATACTAATAGGTTTCATATGTCATGATTGACTTGATGAGCTATGTAATATGTTCATACCTTTACTTGTTGCAAAGGTTTTCCATATTTTCAAAAAATAAAAAAATTTAAAAAATGTAAAGAGGGTATACCCTAAAAGAAAAATCAAAGGGTTAAAAGAATAAAATATGGTCAAAAAATAAAACAAAACTACCCACGCCCGTATTATTATACTATGAAAAACCCCAAATTATTACATATCCCACCCCGATGGTTAAGTATAATCGTAAAACTAATAATAAATGGGATTAATTAACTAACCTGTAGTTGATTAAGAACTCGACCCTGCCACCTTTAATGAGGATTAATTTAGTCATCCAGACTAATTAATAACTCTCCCAACCAATCAAATCACCCTTGATATGATTAATTCCTTTAATTAATATCGGGCCCGCCCCTATTATCCATCAATCACGTCATTACCTCGATCACCGTCCGATCGGATCCTTCAGATCCGACGACCTTCGCTCATATCGTGCGGGCCTTTTGGTCGACCTTTAGCATGCGATGTGAGCGGTTTCATGAACAGTGCCGATGCTACATGTCGAAAGATGTATGGCATCGCACTACTCCCCCCAAATGCTGCCCCCCATCCATTAGCGGTGCGATAGATCCCGCTTACTGCCTACCTGCTACGCGACAAACCATCTACTGTTCAGTTCGCACCATATTTTGAAAGTTTGCCTGTTAAAGTTCAAACCCAAAGAACCCAGGTTTTCTCACCCTTCGCCCATTCTACTACGTAAACTTATGTAACCCATATTCGCCACTTGAAGTCTCTGTTAACTGATTCGAGCATGGTTTACCTCCCGAAAAGCATTCTTGACTCACTCCACAGACCTTTCAAGATCAAATGAAACCTTGTTGATCTCCCCTGCAAGCCAATGCTTTCTTAACAGTTTGTTTTGTTTTACAGGTGATCAAAAGACCACAGCCTTGGATAAACAGTCTTAATACTAGTCATAAGACCTGTTTACTCCAATATTGTTATCAGGTCTATTCAAACAGAGATGGAAGATAAAACATACAATAGAAAGACAAGCAAAGGAAACATGAAATTAGGCAATTTACTGTTGAAACAGACAGTAAAAACCTAAACTACACATTGAAGGTAAAAGGACATAGTAAAGAACAGTCAAAGTGTATCAGGGTTAATGAATATTAGATTGAAGACCGAGTCAAGTAAATCAGCTAGCATGAAGATAAGCAGCAGGGAAGACAGTTACAAAACAGAGTATACAAATTCATGTCAAAATGAAGACAGATGAAAAAACAAAGCAGTAAAAGTAAAAAGTAAAAGTAAACCTGAAGACATTAAGATTTAAACAAAGATGAAAACACTTTCACTAGCTACAATGAAGTTTATCCAAAGTAAAAGTGAGAAATAGTTGAAAGGAATTTAAGGTTAAAAGATGAAATCAGAGCAAAAATGGTACATTCTTCAGAAATTTTCTGTTTGAGTCATAGTTTTGCAGAAACTATTGTGGCCAATCCAAAAATTATTTCGAGAAATTGGAAGAGGTTTTTGTTCCTAACAAACTAATATAAAAAATCTAGCTCACTTTTTACACAGGTATTACCAAAAGAGAGATAAGTGCATGCCTTCACATCCTATTTTTCAGTTTGTGCAAAGTCTTGTTTTTTACATATTTTTGTAGAGAATATTGTGAACAATTGGAGCTGAATTTTGGGAAAATGAGAGAGGTTTATCTCAAAAACGTTCATATCTACAATAAAATCTTTCACCTTTTACATATCTATCTCGGATTGAGATATAAAAGTATGTCATTGGACCCTAAGTTTGTAAAATGTTTGGGGCAGAATGCACAAAGGAAGGATGCAGTTAGTGACTGTGATGCTTCGTCATCAACTAAGAGTTGCTATCAAATTCAACTTTCTCTGCTTTTTCACCATAAATCCATAGAAATAGTGCCAAATAGATTCATTAGTTATGAATTTCCTTTATTTAAGTTCTATTAATGTAAATAGTTAGAGATATTTGTGAAACTAATCTTGATATTTTTTCAAGATATTTCAGTTTAGAAATTGTATAGATACTCCCTCATTCGGAGTATTGAGGGTGGATTCTTAGAATTTGATATAAAACTAATTACTTTGGAATAAAGTGTTGTTGGAAAAATTTTGCATGGTTGGCTGGATGAAGAATTGATGCAAAGGACTTTTCACAGGATTCATGTGTCAAACACTGGACAAATAAGTATTTTATATCTCATGTGGTATTGTTTTCTTGTTTATTATATCAATTATGTTTTAGATTTGAATATTAAAACGAAAAAGAATAATTTAGAAAGTGCTTAAGTGCAACCTGTCTTCAATCGTTTTTGTTGTAAATGTTTTCTTCTAAACTAGCATAAGCAGTGAATTCTTAATTGCTCATGTTTCCTAGTTTACTCATTTTGATCATTTAGTAAAGAATTCTTAATTGCTCTCTATTGGTGATCAGTCAAGTTCTCTTCTCTTAAAACATGTTGAAGGGTTCTTAATTTCCCTTCATCCCTTTTAAGTTCATCCTATCTTTTCAAGTCCCTATTTGTTCCCTGTTTAGCTATCTTGCCTTGTGAAGCCATCCTTTACTGAGAAACCAAATCTAGTTGAGCCATATTCTTTTGACTCCATTAGCCCAATGGCCTAAAATATTTAGTTCTACCCATATGCTATTGAATTTCACCACCAAACAAAATCAAAACCCCCCAAGCTTTCATAACTAGCCTAAAACCTTATAAAACAAAGGTAAATTTTAAAGAGAGAGCCCTCTCTAGGTACAGATTGGCTAGATTTGTACCCAAAAGTTTGTTTGTGGTTACCTCGGACCCTTTCCTCTTATTACAACTTCTAGGAAAATATGAGTGATAACAGGAGCCATGATGTGAGATCTTGCAGCAAGTGAAACCTGGATCGATTTCTGGGACAACTTCTATGCAGTTCTATGAGTCAATCAGCTAGCTCATATCTAGAATTGCATAGTGAAGGCTGCTTGAAGGACAACTGCAAGCTATGCATAGTTCTGGGCAACAGTGCAAGGTCACTGAGATTGGGACTGGTTGATGAAGGGTTATCTTGTTGACATATTTTTCGAGAAAACTGAATAAGTGTGATGCAAGTGTACTTGTGCATACATGACCATGTGATCACACAATTAGCATTGTTATAAAATTATATATTATGGAGCAATGGAACACATAAAATATTGTAGAAATATAAACACAGAGAACACATAAAACAAGAGAGACACAGATATACGTGGTTCACCTAGTTTGGGCTACGTCCACCCTGAACAGCCAGTCCTTCCTTTCTATTATTTAGCAAAATGAAGAGACACAACCTACAGTAGATCTGCTGTAATATCCTATTTTTTCTCTCACAGTCTCACCTCTCTATTTCTCGCTCACAAAGTACACATCTATATCTCAGCCTCAAATACAATGACCTCATACAAAGAGAGGGGTTTCCTTCAAGGGCAAAAAACCATAAACTAAACATAAGTTCTACTGTCAGATCATCCGCCTAATGGACGGCCCAAATTGACTAGAAATTACTATACTTTTACAAGGCAATTTTACATCTGTTTTTAGCTTCGGGGGCACTGCCCCCGAGCCCCCGCCGGGGGACGGCTGGCCCCCAGACCCCCTTGCGTGGAGGGGTGTACAAACTTCCTCGGGTATACATCCAGCTGAAACAAAGACCTTTGAACAATCATGCTCCACACACAACAAGCATGACTCAATGACAAGACACCTCAACCCAACACGACAACATGTGCTCAGTGAAATTGAGTCAAGGGTTAAGAGTGACAAGTGCGACACTTGAGATATGTTTTCAAATGATCGTGATGAAACTTGCACGAAAGTGTTTACAACTTCGTGTGTGAGTGTGAACGATGTCAACAGAGCGAAAACAACTCATGAAGAAAAAGACAAACCTTCGACATTACCAGAACTGGGTCGCAAGCATGATATAGCAATGGACATGCCAAAGACGACAGTTGGTCAAACAAGTGAAAAGGAAGCAAGACAGGTAGAGCAAACACATGAAATGACTTTGTGCTTGCAAACATGCATGCTATCGAAGACATCATGATATGACAATGATAGGCAATTCTTCAAGCTAGACTAAGAGATGTACTTCAAAAGATATTCTTTACTTACCGTGCTTATGCTCGAGATGATCATGAATCTGACGAAGTTTTCATGAGGTCTCGATATTTTATCATAACTTGGTTTCTTGTTCCTTCTCCTCAACTCCTTGAGAGTGATCTATCATGCCATATTTTCCTCTAATCATTGAGAGATACATTTACACAGTTTCAGGGGTCAGTGATTGTTGTTGGGATGATCTATGAAGTTTTCCATAGCAAGGCTAGCTGCCCTCTCTGAGAAATTTATGAGTGAAAGACATAATGGATAGCTAGGATAACACTACTTAGTTTGAGTATAAGACACTCCTGCAGGATGGGTCTTGGGAGGACACCTCTGTGCAGTTTCTAAATACAGAGCAACTGCACTGCTCTGCCCATTTTTGGAGAGTAGTGCTGGTTGCTTGACTTCTCTGCACATTTCTGGAAAGTAGTGTTGGCTACCTGATTGCTCTGCACATTTCTAGAGAGCAGTGTTGGCTTCCTGACTACTGTACGCATTTCTGGAGAGTAGTGATGGTTGGGCAGCTGAGGGACAACACTGCGCAGTTTCTGAAGATAGTGGATTCTGGCTGGGGAAGGACACTGGAGGAAACCACTACATAGTTTTGGATGCCAAGGGAGGCTGGGGTCTCTGCGCATTTTGCAGTTCCAACAAGTAAGGAAAAAAAACTTGAGGGTTGCAAAAGCAAAGTGTGTAGTTTCAGAAAGTTGGATGAGGCTAGGTTTCTCAGGAAACTGTGCTAAGTGTGAGATCAATGAGACTAATGCAAACAGTGATAGAGCTTGATTATGATCACACACGAACACTTACTGATGTAACGTAGACCATCAAGAACATAAAAGATATACTCCGCTTGATGCAACAACCTTTGTGACAAGAGTGCGTGAAGTGAGTGTCAAACATGTCTATGTAATGAGAACAACCCATATGCACAAGATTTCACCTTGAAGCAGAACAACATTCCCTTTGCATGAAAACAATAATCCCGATGCCAAAAGATGACACATACTACATGAAGATGAGAATGTGAAAAAATCTTAAGATCAAGGAGGGGGCTTGAGTTCATTAGCTTACCAACAATTAACCAAGGAATGATTGATCACAAGATCCAAGTTAGGCTCTGAAATTTGCATGCGAGCCAAAATTTTGGAGGGTGGCTGTAGCCGCTACAACAAAACCATAAAAAAATACTCTAATATAAAAAAGGAAAGAAATCAATTCAAGAAGGGTGGAGTGTATTGTCAATTGAGTACTTGGAAAAACTGGATGCTTGTGAAAGTTTCTGATGCAGGAGCATCAACCCCATGTTTTTCTAGACTAAGAGGGGAATGTAAATTCTAGAAGATATATTTTATTTTGGACAAATTAGGAATATAGGTTGTAATTTTCCATGTGTTCCATTTCCATTATGCTGAGTTGTAAGTTTTTTTTAGTGTAGGCTAAGTGGGCATTTGTAAATGCAACAAGTTTAGGGATAGGAATATGGTGGTTTTAGGCTCTGAACAAATGTAACAATTAAAATTTTTATATTGAGATTTTTTTTAATCAGTGCCTTGTTTAGGTAAGTCTATGTGTTAGTGTAGAGAGAGGTATCCTAGGATTAGAGTTTAAGAATCAAGAGGAGGAGAAGGTCCCAAGAAAATTTATGAGAAAAGGTGTGGACAAGAGTTCTGTAAGTATTCATGTATATATTTTCAGGTTAATGAATAAATGTAAGGTTTGAACCTCTCTATGTATGTTTGCATGATTCCTCTGCATAAGTTCTTCATGAATTTAGTATTATTAGTTAGAAGCTAGTGGGAGAACCACCAAAGTGTCTCATTGTTGCGTATAACTAAAGGGATTTCAAAGGGAGCGATTGTATGTTGTTCATACCCTATGCACGAGGGGATTCTGTAGGGTTTTCGAACTGAAATTCATGCATGCTAAAGGGTGACACTGTGAAGGTGAGTAGAGTCTAGCTATAAAGCATGTGATTGAAGTGGAAATGGCCATGAAATTCTCGTAAGATACTGAGCACAGATAATTACTTCAAAAGAGGGGATGTTGGTGAGGAGGAGCACACCCTTGCAACATTTATTTTAGCATTAATTTAGTGACAGAGACAAGACATGGATTGCACAAGTGTCATGCGTGTGTTGTGGAGACAATTTGGATGTGTGAGGGAAAAACAAATATCTCGATGGAAATGAAGTTCCTAGTGATGAATAAACTCCAAAGGAGTAGCACAGATTTAGGGCCTACAATATAAAGAGAATTTTCTTACAAAAATCTGGTCTAATCCATCGATAGCTTACACTATTGAACTAAACTTGTAGATATTTGAATCCTTAGCAAATGAATTGTCAAAATAATTAAGTGTGGGTCCAGTTTAAAGGAAATCAACTTTCATAGTTAAGACTGAACTCTATTGAAGTAGTTAAGGTTCACATCATTTTCCATGGAAAGTGACTAGCTTGAGTCAACAGAGTTGGAAGTGTTAGAGTCAAGAGTTCGTTTAGAAATTGTTTAGGAGGTAAGTCTGACCTTTGACTTCTAGTCAGCCTCTGTAGGAGTTGGAAGTGAGAATATAAGGAAATGAGGACTAAGGCCTGACCCTAACCTCAAGTTGGGTCTGATATCCCGACTACTCCATTGGGACTTATGCTCAATTAGGGTCCATGACGTGGAAATTTAGGAAGGTTTGCAAGAACACAATCTCCTGCGATTGTTTTTTATTTATTAGATGAAATGAAAAGGAATCAAGGAGGTCCAACTCAGAGTTTGGAATCACACCAACAATGAACTGATAGGATAATCTCCATCACTAAGGGAAAAATGATTGAAGGAAGAAAACAATGTTTTAAATTAGAAATTGCCAAAGAAAGAAAGGGAAGTGTTGCGTGAAAGTTTGGAGTTGTAATGAGAATCTTGAGAAATCATGGAAGGCCACTGAAGGGGCTTGAAATCAAGTGGTATTAGAGAATTTGAATATTAAAAAGGATATTGCAATGCATGAAAAAAGATTTCTAAAGACAGTGGAAGAGAGAATCTCGTGGATATTTGGAGTAGAACCCAAGAGGTAAAAACATTTCTAGTTTATGATTGACAATGTTTTGGTTTATAAAAGCAGGGAAAATGAATGGGGCAAGATAGTGAAGGGAACCCTGGTAGAGAAGGAAAATAAATTTGCATAAGAAGGAGATAGAGAATGTAGAGAGCTGAAGAGGAATTTTTAAGGCAAAGTTGGGAGCAGAGTACTTCTAGGCAACAGAGGAAGACTCTTATGGTAAGGAGGTAAATCTAGTCTTTGATATTTTATTTGATAAGGAAGTTGGTAGCAACAATATTATGATAATATTTGAGGAGAGAACCAATAGCTTCTCAATACTATGGAAGAAAGGAACCTACAACAACAAGACTGCAATAAAACCCAATTGTGGTTGAAGAGTGAAGAGGACAAGATATCCTCAACAAGAGAGAACAAGTGAAGTTCACAAGAGGTAAGTAGGAGGAGAAGTAGCCAGAGAGGAGAAAGGAGTGATCAAGAGCTTCCAGTGTAGAGAACTAGAGAAACACCAATAACCAAGAGTAGGTGAGGTGTCTAGGTAACAAGAAATGGAGAAGACTTGTTACAAGGGCTTGTCTACAACTCACAGTGGGAAGGTGTAGGCTCACAAAAAGGGAGGAAAAGAGAAGGTTATTGTTGGTCATAGTTAGGGTTCACATAAAATTCATAGCAAAGGGGGAAAATGCCAAGAAAAATTGTTATGCAACCAACTCAAAAAAAGAGATAGATTAATGACTTAAAAATTATCCTCTTCGAGGGGGAAACCTCCTTCACATTAAATAAATGAACAATTATTGGATGATACAAATGAAAATACCTCCTTTATATATATAGGAGTCTAAGGGGTGTTGGGTTGTGTTATATTCTTTCCACGACTAGCCCACGTAGTTAATCGGGGGGTTAGAAGGGGGGCAGAGCCCCCCTTTCATTGCGTCGATTGCATAGTGGGGCGAGTCACAGGGGGTTTGAGGGGTGCAGGTAACCCAACTCTATGGGGTCCGGGGTAGAACCCCAAAAAAAATTGTTTTTGGACCCTATGTTAGGTTGGGTGGACCTACCTATGGTTTCATGCATGATTTTCGCACATGGTTTTGGACCCAATGGTTTTTCGGTCCATGGTATTGGATGTTTCAGCATGTATAAATATGTATTGTAACATTGACAGGAACATAATGAAAAACCAAGATGGTAGTCCCAATTTTGGGATCCAGGGGAAAATCTCTGTGTATATGTGTTTTATGTGTTATGCTCTCACATTCTTTTTTTTCTGTGTTTTATAATTCGTATGCAGGTAATTTTTGTACGGGGTTAAAACCTACATTTGGTATTGGATTTGTTTTAGCTTCCAGGGGATTCCTTTATTGCTGAGGGTTCCACTCGGGCCTATGGTAGACCCCTTTTAGTGGGAGATCTACAGGATCGATTCTAGTGGTGAAAGAAGATGGCGAGCAGTGGAAAGATAGAGATTGTGAAATTTAATGGTCAGAGTTTTGAGTTGTGGAAACTCAAGATGGAGGATCAGTTGGTGGATAAAGATCAGTGGATCGTGGTAGATTTGGGTACTAAACCAATGGGAGTGTCTGATGAAGAATGGAAGAAATTGGATCGAAAGGTAAAGAGCACAATACAATTGTGTGTCTTAGATTCAGTATTGTTGAATGTATCAGGGGAAGCTACGGTGAAGGTTTTGTGGGACAAGTTAGGGGCTTTGTACCATTCTAAGTCTCTAGAGAATAAACTCTTCCTACGGAAAAAGTTGTATAACCTGAGGATGAAATATGGAGAATTGGTGACAGAGCATCTGAATGTGTTCAATACTATGGTAAGTCAGTTATCGTCTGTTGATATCAAAATTTTAGATGAAGATAAGTGCATTAGTTTGTTGTGTTCTCTACTAGATTCATGTGATAGTCTGGTTATTGCAATAGTAGCAAGGCAACTGCCTTGCAGTTTGATGAAATAGTCTCATCCTTGCTGACGGAGGAGATGAGACGAAAAATATGGAGAGCCAGAATGGTGATGCCTTGTCTGTACAAGGACGGTCCCAGAACAAAAACAAAAATAAGTCATCAAGTGGGAGATCTAAATCTCCAGGAAAACATGTAAAGGTGAAATGCGGAAAGGAAGGGCACTACAAAAGGGACTGTAAATCTAAAGCTCCTGATAAAAGAAAGGGATCTAACTACGCTCCTTCTGCAGAGGCGAAAACAACCTCAAATGAAGGTGGGGATGTGTACTTGGCTTCTTCAAGTACACATGTAGATCATGAGGCATGGTTGATTGACTCAAGTGCATCCTTTCATTTCACTCCCCATAGAGAGTGGTTCTGCGAGTATGAGAAATATGATGGTGGTGATGTCTTCTTAGGGGATGATAGGAAGGCTAGAATCATTGGTTGCGGAAAAGTAAAGTTGAAGTTACAAGGTGGAAGGGTTAGAACACTTTTGGGTGTTTTGCATATTCCTGCATTGGATAGAAATATGATTTCTATAACCAAGTTGGATGATACAAGTGCAAAAATAGTGTTCGAGAAGGATACCTGCAAGATGGTTCAGGGGACACTAGTATTGATTCAAGGAGTTCGAATTGGAACTCTGTACATGCTGCAAGGTAGCACTGTTGTTGATGGGTGCAACAGTTCTGTGGTTCCTGAAAGTGGAGCAGAAAATATAGTGGTCTCTGACGAGAAGACCATGTTGTGGCATCAAAGGCTTGGACATATTGGAGATAAGGGCCTTCAAATGCTTCATGGTAAAGGTATGGTAGAAGGTGTGAGTAATAGCTCTCTGGATTTTGATTTATATGAAAATTGTGTATATGTGAAGCAGAATCGGGTGAATTTCCTCTCTGGTGGTAAGAGGGCGAAATAGATATTAGAGCTTGTGCACAATGATGTGTTTGGACCTGTGAAGGTTTCATCACTCGGTAAGTCTATGTACTATGTACCATTTATGTATGACTTCTCAAGGAATACATGGATATATTTCTTTAAGAAGAAATCTGAAGTCTTTGACAGGTTTAAAGAATTTAAGGCTCTGGTGGAAAACCAGACAGAGAAGAAGATAAAGGTGTTGAGGACAGATAACGATGGAGAGTTTTGTAGCAAGGAATTTGAAGAATTCTGTAAGAAGTGTGGTATAGCACAGTAGAAGACTACTCCATACACACTTGAGAAAAATGGAGTTGTAGAAAGAATGAACAAGACGTTGATGGAAAGGGCAAGAAGCATGCTCAGTGGTGTCAGGTTAGGACAGGAATTCTGGGCAGAGGCGGTGGAGACAACATGTTACTTGGTCAACAGATCACCTTCATCAACATTGGAGGATAAGACTCCACAAGAGGTATGGACTGGTAAGATACCCTCTCTTTCACATCTGAGGGTATTTAGATGTGATGCATATGTACATGTTCCAAAGGAGAAATGAACCAAATTGGATAGTAAATATGAAAAGTGCATCTTTATTAGGCATAAGGATGGTTTAAAGGGTTATAAGCATTGGAACCCAGTAACAAGGAAGGTTGTGTACAGCCGAGATGTGGTGTTCAGAGAGGTGAAAGATGTTATTAATAATGAAGTCCAATGAAAGGAACTTGAGAAGATTGAGTTTGAGATAAAGGAGGAAGAATCAGACTTTACAACAGAGGAGGAATCAGAAGATGAAAAGCCACAAACTTCGAGTGTGAGAAGATCGGTTCGAGAAAGAAGGCAGCCAGAAAGGTATAGTCCATCTGCTTTCTGTTCAAATTTTACTTTATCTATTACCAATGATGATCCTAGAACTGTGAAGGAAGCAGTAGATTCAGAGGATGGAAAAGTATGGAAAAAGGCCATGGTTGATGAAATGGCATCTTTGCACAAAAATGAGCCTTGGGATCTAGTGGAGTTGCCAGCTGGAAGGAAAGCCATTGGTAGCAAATGGGTGTTCAAGAAGAAGACAAATGCATAAGGAAAGGTGGAGAAATACAAAGCTCAGTTGGTAGCAAAAGGTTATTCCCAGGTGCTAGGATTGATTTTGGTGATATTTTTTCTCCTTTTCCCAAGATAGCTTCTATTAGATTACTTTTATTTGTTGCTGCTGCTTTTGATTTTGAGGTAGAACAGATGGATGTGAAGACAAAATTTCTTCACAGGGATCTGGAAGAGGAGATCTACATGAAGAAACCTGAAGGCTTTGCGGTGAAGGGTAATAAATAACTGGTATGCAAGTTAAAGAAGTCTTTGTATGGGTTAAAACAGTCACCAAGGATGTGGTATCAGAAATTTGATACATTTATACAGGGACTTGGCTTCACCAGAAGTAAAGCAGATCACTATGTGTATTTTAAATTAATTAGTGAGCGTTTTATTTATCTGGTCTTGTATGTGGATGATATGTTGCTGGTTGGAAATGACAAAGAAATTATCCAGGATTTGAAGACCCTGTTGGCTGGATAAATCGATCTTGTGGACAAGGCCGATCTCCCTAGTATCAAAAGATATCTAGCAACAAGCAGGACAAGCAAATCTATCTTTCTCTAAACATATTGCGATTCATAAACAAAAACTATAGTGGTGTTTAGGCCCTACCTTAAGTCCAACACTAGTTTGTAGCAGCCATCCTTCAACCGTCTGAAAGAGTTTCCTTTTGAGAACCTATAATCACAAACAAGCACACATCAAATAACACCTGCATAGCTAATATCATAAATCATGTTCGTTATGGTGATCAAGGAATCCATAAAATAAACCATAAAACACAGCTTATTAAGAAAAATAAACTTATTTGTATTAACTTTGAAATAGAAGAACCTTACAACCTTTGGTGCCTTGATGTTGTACAAGCTCTTCCCAGGGTCCAAAACAGGAATCTCCTTTATTGGACAAGCCTCACACTCTTCCAAATGAGATCAAAGAGTTATGTAATCTTTCCTCATAAAAGTTCAATTAGGAAGACTAAGTTCCAGCAGCATTTCACCTCAAAAATATTTAGCTTTTAACCTCCCTAGTAACCAGCCCAATGCTTCATTTTATAGTGCGAAGGAAGGAGGTTATAGGTCCACCTATGAAGGGATAGAGTCCTCCTTCAAAGGGATAAGCTCCCCACATCAAGGGGTTAGCTCCTTAGGGTATGGGATGCATGAACCTTAAAGGAGCGAACTTGCCACCTCAAGATTCCTTCCAGAAGGTTCTATAAATGACTCAAAGTGAGTTTTTAAGAATATACTTGCACCTTTTTTACTTTTACATGGGTCCGCACCCATAACACAGAGATAGAGCGGTCAGGTGCGCAGGGGACATGACCTTTAGGTGTGGCACCGCAGGTAATTCTAAGAGAAAGTGCGGAACCAGAGTTTTAGAGACTTTTGAGGGCTTTTTCTTATTTTCAAGGCTTGATATGAAGAAATGAGACTTAAGACTTGCAAAGGAGGAAAGTATGAGTGGTAATGGATTCACACAGATTGCAGAATTTCAAGGTGAAAATTTTTAGTGCAACAGATTGCCCCCTAAAGTGCAAAGTGTATAATAAATGAAGATGAAGTCTTCCATGTATGAAGAGTGAAGTAATTTATCATTTCAAGGATCATCCTGTGGACACCCTAGTCAGAACCTGTAAAAACATTCAATGCAATATATATATATGTGTGTGTGTGTGTGTGTGTGTGTGTGTGTGTGTGTCTGTGTCTGTGTGAACATATCATCGCTGAGTAGAAAACTGACTAAACTGCTCTGATATAGGAATGATTTTGTAATACATCACGAGTATAGACATATGTAGACACAGTATGGGTGCAACCATCTGTTTATGAATAGTCCACTGTATAATGAATAACAAAATTCCTCGCAGCCTGGATGGTAGAAACTAGATCCAGGGTCTTGATTTCTGTTTCCTGAACTAGTACGATTCTATCCATGTGAATGAATGTGTCGAAGTCAAACATGGTAGAAACCACTTGATTACCAGTCAATGATGTGAACTATTAACAAGTGTGAGAGAAACCACCAATAATGTCAATGGATCTCAAAGTACTCAGTATAATCCATGAAATGTGAATAAATGAGCTGATGTTGAACATGTCATAGAATCCTTTGATCGAAGGTCAATGATGCAACCTGTCGTCGAAGGCGAGAAACCTGCCATTAGGGCATGCAGATTCCAAGGTACTGACGATTCCTAGATCATGTTTCTAGATAATGAGCTGAAGTTGATAGAAAGCGATCTGTCGTAGGCAAGCCCACAACACGAAATCATAGATCAAGTTTTGAAGAAATATATTTGGCAAGGACTAACTCAGGGATGGTCAAAATGGATGACAGATATTTTGCAGATGAATGGTTTATTTGAATTGACCTCTTGAACACATAATGACACTGTAGATCGTTTGGTGACAATTGACCCAAAGCTAATACCCAGAAAATGGCTGAAGACTTTTAATATGGTTTGATTAACTGTTAGGCAAAGGATTTCCCAACCCAGGTGAACAAAAAGTGTCGTGTTCAAGATTGGTTAACTGCTTCTCTAAAACACAAAGTGTAACAAATAGGTTCATTTTTCTCTCTTTTCCCCCACCATTTCTGGCAAGTACCTCTTTATTTTTGACAAGCTTGAGGAGGATAACATTTGCTTGGTTATAAGCTCATCCTTCGGATGAGTCCAACTTAGTTTAAAATTCGAACCCTAAGAAGGAGTGGTTCGTTCCTATTTAAAATTGAACAGGTCCTTTACTGTTAAATTTTAACGAGTCCAATATAGGAAAAACTCGGTGTTTTTCAATTTTAGAGAGTCAAAAGAAAAACTTAAGAAAACTCCATGGGTGTCCTTTTTCGCAAATTTGTGTCCCTCAAGCTTGAAAAAGTATAAAATAATACTTGAGAGAACTGCTTGACCATTATGATCAAGGAGTAATTTTCATAATTAGTGGCTCCGATCTGAAAAAGTAAAAAAGTGATCAAAGACACATCATTTTATAACCAATATCGAACTTGAAATGACAAAAGTCCGGCGATATTTTCATGTTTATATGGTCAGAAAAGAGCTGTAAGTGGACCGCCTTTTTAATTCAGTTTAACGAGTTAAAAAGGGAAAAACTTGGCAATCGTTTCATATTTTACAAGTCAGAAAAGAGCTTAAAGAGGACTCATCCTAGAGGAACGAGTGGTATAAAGGGTAGTGACTGGTTCTGGCAATGGTGGAACTACTCAAAACATGTAATGGTTAAGAGGTTGGCTAATAAAACCACTCATAGCTACAATCCCTCAGGAAAGGAAAAACAACCAAGTGAAAGCAAATGATCGGCCAAAGAGATGGTGGCAATAGAATGAAAACAACCAAGGCTCATCTAACAGAATTTAGCGGATAAAAATGGAAATCACGAGATGTAAATCGAGTATGGGTTTATTTTTACACAAGCTTGAACCATAGAGAACTCTGCTTGGATTTGGTTTTATGTTTACAAAATCTTGAAATGAAAAACTATGCTTGTTATAAGTTCGCATGCCCCCAGCATAACAACACAAATCGAGGTACATGCCCCCCAAGCTTCATTGCATTCAAGCAGGTGGATGGAATGAAGGTTCACTTTTGAGATCTTGGAAAGACTTGACTTCGAAAGGGAGTTGTTTCATTTTTTAATGAGGTTGACACAGGAAAAGAACTATCCTCAAAGCCCTTGTTTCATTTTTTAATGAGCTTGACACAAGACAAGGAACTATGCTCATGACTCCTTGTTTCATTTTTTAACAAGCTTGACACAAGGCCAGGAACTATGCTCGAGACATCCAATTTCATTTTTTAACGAGGTTGATATAGGAAGAAACTATCCTCGCAACATCTAGTTTCATTTTTTAATGAGGTTGAGATAGGAAGAAACTATCCTCGCCACTCCTTGTTTCATTTTTTAACGAGGTTGAGACAAGAGCAAACTATCCTTGCAACATCCAGTTTCATTTTTTAATGAGGTTGATACAGGAAGAAACTATCCTCGCAATTGGTCAGGAATCAGAAAACGACTATACCGCCTGATATGCAATTTCAAAGGGATTCAAAGGCATTGCGCCATCAAATGAATCCACCTTAGAATCGGAAGGTACGATCCAAGGATCATCAAAAGAAATAGTGTTTGATGAAATCATATGAATAGTTGCAATAGAAGGCGATACATTAGGAGGAGGGAAGGAAAAAGTTCCTAGTAAACTAGAATCTTTAATCAAACCTACCCCAACATCCTTATAAGGGATAGTCATTTTACCGACGTGCTGAACACTATCTGTAGAGGCTAGGTCAGATGAGAAATAACACAGTTGGTCTATCGTAACGATCTTTCCGTTATGAGGAAACTTAATAAGCTGAAAGACTGATGAAACAATAGCAGTCATAACATAAGACCAACTGCGACCCAAGAGAAGGCTATAATCTAGAGGGGCATCAACCACTTCCACATTTAGATTTACGGTTTTGCCTTCGACCCCTATAGGTAAATCTTGCAAAATACCAAAAGGATGGAACCCTCAGCCATCAAAAGCCTTTAGAATTGTCGGAGACTGAATGAGTGTAGGAGAACCAAGCGATTTCCAACACTGGATCGACATAATACACATAGAAGCCCCTTCATCAATCACAGTCTGAAAGAAAGGTCTGTTTTTGACTAACACGGGAATCTGAAAAGCCATTTGATGAGGAAGGTGGGGTGTACTATTCTATAAATGGAAGATTATTAGGTTCGAATCCTGAATATCAACAGCTCCTATAGCAGACAATATTAATTTACATTGTGCTGGGCATGATTGCAGCATTTCCAAAGCCAACATTGCTGAAGGGGAAATGGCTAAGTCTTCAACAATGTTATAATTCTGAGCAGCTCTCGCATGTGGATTGAAAGCTGATTTCTGAAGTATACCTTTAGCAAGCGGTTTGGTTACTATGTCTGGGTTGGGTTTCTCAATCTGTAGTGGAGTAGACCCAGGAGGAGGTGTAGTTGATGGGTTTGAATTAGAAGATTCTTCTTCTTTACCATCAACAGGGTTGTTACTACCATAATCTTGCGATCGTGTCACAATCCTGACATGAGACATCATCATAATGGGTTCTTCTGAGGTATTCGAGGAAGAAGAAACCACTTTACTGTCTTGATTAGGAGAAGGATCCTTCAAGACAGCAGGCATTTGAGAATCTTTAACGAATTTCGAAAATCTACTCGATAGGGGCATTCTTTAGTAAAATGATCCTCATCGCAGATGAAACAAGGATAGCGAGGTTTTCGTTTTTCATCAATAGATTCATTTTTATTTGTTTTATCTTTTGAATTTTGATTGTTTTTGTTCTTCCCCTTCTCTTTACTACCAAATTCAGTCGTAGATGAATCTACGACATGGACGTCGGTAGAAAATTCAGTGGAAGAATCTCCTTTCGGGGAATCTGGTAAAGTTATTGTAGGAGAAGAATTCTTTGAAGATTTCTTCTTGCTTTTAATACTAACTGGACCAATCATACCATCAGCAGCATGAGACCCTGAAGGAGCTGTAGTTTTCAGAAGATTAGGGATTTTTCCATGTAAAGTACCTAACTGCATATAGACGAGGTCAAGGTACTGAGCCTGAGCAATGACTTTCTCTTCGGTGACAACTCCTGCCTTAGCTACATCTTTAGTGATTTGAGGTAACAATGATTTAACAAACCATTCCGCTAAAATTTGATCCGGAATGAAAAATTTCACTAAATGCCTTCCACGTTGTCATTCATGAATATGGTCAAAAATATATGTAGATGTGGATTGTTTTAATGAAGTTAATAATTCCGTGCCATTGTCGTATCTGACAGGAAACTGAAAATGAGTTAAGAAATAAGTAGCTAACTGACTAAAATTATAAAAAGAGCCTCGTGGTAACTCAATGTACCATTTGGCAACAAGACTAATAAGATTTCTTTGAAAAAGATGCAATCGAATTGAATCATCAACAATGGAATTAGATGCACACCAGAGGTGATAAGTATTTGATGGATCCTCACCTGACTTACCCTCGAATTTCGGGATATCACTGGGAAACTTATTAGGCATTGACAGCTAGTACGGAAGATAATAAATTGGATTGTTCGTATGGTGCGACGAATCAGGTAAATCCAAAGTTGCAATAAATGGTAACTGACGGTTAGGTTCACGAAAACCTTGTGTAATGAGACCAGATCCAAGAGGAGGATATCCAGGATAACCTAGAATCGGATTTGTATTAGGAATGTTATAACCTCCTAGAAAACCAGGATTAACTGGACCAAACTGGGGTTGTTGAGGCTGTTGATAAGTATAGCCAGGGTACGGTTGATACCGATAGACCTGATTTTGTACAGTAGGACCGGATTGATACTGTCCCTGGTACGGTTGACTCATGGAAATTGTACTTAGACCAGCTTGTCTTGCAGGCATCGGGACCAAAGTCTAAACTGTAGGTCCTGACTGGGGCACAGATACTTGAGGAGTTTGCACTGATGCAGGGATAGTAGAAAGCAGAACTACAGATACTCTAGAAATAGGTGTGGTAGATTGAACAAAAAATGCAGCAGTTGCAGCAGCAGTTTGAGGTGGAGTCTGAGGTGAGCTAGGCCTGGGCTGCTGAACTAAACCAAGTGCAAAGGTTTGAACCGTAGGTTGGCCAGGTTGTTGGATTGGACCAGAAACCAAAGGCTATCCAGCTTGATAAGGTAACTGCACATTAGGTTGCAAAGTTTGTTGAGTTTGAGACGGATCCCACAACATATTCATTCTGGGACCCATAAAAGGTTGTAGGTATGGAGGACCATAACCTGGTTGAATGTAGGGCTGATAATTAGGAGGTACATTTCCAGCTCCTTGTAAAAATCACTGACCAGAAGGCGGTTGGAAACGTTGAGTTGGGTACTGACCTTGAGGTTGATAACCCTGAGGCACGTACTGATTCTGGGGTTGATAAGCATCCTGAGGAATATGGAGTTGACCTTGGGTATGTATTGTCCTGAAGGTTGAAAACCTTTAGGTAGCCCTCCAAGTGGAAACTGACTACCTTGAGGTTGCCCCCTAGGTGATAACTGACTACCTTGAGGTTTCCCCCCAGGCGATAACTGACTACCTTGAGGTTGAGGGTTTGGAATACTACCAAACATGATAAAGATCTATTCTACGTTCAACTTTTTAGTTCCATTATTACCAGGTGATAACTTATGTTCAGTTAGTCGAGGAGTTGCTCCTGAAAAAGTACCAAAAAGTGACTGGTACCCCAAAGGAACAGTAGGACCGCCATATAAAAATGTTCCCAGTGATTGGAAAAACATGGATGACTGTCTTGACATGATTGATCAAGGATAATAATATCTGGGTGTAGGATGAAAATAATCACACGCAAACAAAGAAAATTTCAATAAAAACACCTAAAGTCTGTAAAGAAACAAACAAGTGAATCACATGCCTAAAAAATCTAAGAGTTCAAACCACACACAAATAGTAACTTTCTATACTAAAACACTAGTTGGTGATGAAATCCAATGTCATAGAATTTTAATACAGAAAAAGCGGTTGGAACAGTTACCCCGACAACCTGCTTAATGGAATAGGCTGGCACAAGTTTCTTCACATAACCATCTTGAGTGAAGAGAACCCCCTAGAGAGTCCAAGTGAGTCTAGTCGACATCTGCTCTAGGTACAGTGAGACCCATCCTTCACCGTCACCTTAGGAAATAATCTTAAATTTATGGACACTATGGTTACCAACAGCAACAAATACAACTGGGGGAATAGTCTCCGATGTGATCTACGCGCAAGGGTAGAGTAACAAATCTCAATCCCCTTGAAGGCTCCGCAACATGATCAGTCCAAGGTTTACCAACAAGTGACCCCAGGCTTCTCGACAATGGTTAATACGAGGTTTACCATTTTTAATACGTGCAAATCTTCTATCTTTCCCAATGAAACAAACTTGATTGTCTTAAAGGTTCGGACATGATCTCGCGATTGACTCCTTTAAGATAAGCTTCCCAGATTATATCAATTACAATTGGATTTATTTCCTACCACAAGATATAGCTACTTGTTTGTTTTAACTATCTTGGAGAGTTAATTACTCCCTACTCCAAGATACTAGCCTAAGCTATATTGGTGATAAGAGCCCTAGAAATAAAAAGGATTGCTAGATCAATTTTAATTAAGCGTTGCTTTTATGGGTTGTTTCTTAATTCAATAGCTATGGAAATGAAACTTTGATGCTGTGAAGATTCGACTCCAAAAACACTAAAAATGCACCAAAAATGATAAACAATTCGTTTTTATTTCAATGAAATTCTAGCTAAAAGAAAGAGTTAGAGAATGCAATTCTTCAAGAAACAAATCCTTCTTTCAACATGTAAATGGAAAGAAAATATTTTTATATTTTTCAATAAGAACTCAAAACGAGACTACTAATTAATGCTCAAAATAAATCCCTTTCTTTTTCAACACTCAAAACTACAAAAACAATTTCTTTCAAAAAAGATCTACAAGTTCTAGAAAACACTCAAAACTAGAAAAACTATTTTTGAGATCTAAAAACTTTAAAATCTAATTGTATGAAAGCTTCAATCCTTTTCGAGGAAATTTTACTTAGTTGTTCAGTAAACTAAGGATTCATTCGTTCAGAATAACAAATCAATCAAAAAACATCCAAATATGTTTTCTTTTATAAAAATGAAATTCAAAACTTATAACCAAGTTCGTTCAAAGATTTGCAAGGAGAAAAGTAAATCTATTTCTCATAAAAGACAGATTTCAAAATTCAGTGAGACTCATCAAGAAAACAAAAAGACACCAGGGTAATCTAAGGTTTCTCAAGCTTCTGATCTTTGAGTCACTACAGAGACCAAGTGAAAACCAATCCAGGCATGCAAAACTTCTAGAAAATCATCTAAAACAAAAATACCAATGGAACTTACTTGTAAGAGATTTTTGACAGAACACATGCAGATCCGGGTAGATACTAAAAGCTGTAAATAAAACCTAAACTTAATTGGAAGAAAACATTTTAGGTTTTTCAAAAAATTTGACAAGGTCCGCAGTCTTCCAGAAGAATCAGATGCGGTACCGCTCTATGTACTAAAGGAAATATGCGGAGATGCCTGCACTGTCTGTGAAGAGAAAGTGTGGTCCCCTGAAAACTTCGAAAAAACAAAAAATAATCTAGATCCTAGAAACTACCCAATCCCACACACATCAAGCAAAAACTAGAAACAAGAACAAGTTTCTCAAGTCAAAGACAAAGGAAAACCAAAATCAAATTCAGTTCCCCAGTATGGTCGCCAATTTTTTGGCCAGATAAATCAATCTTGCAGACAAGGCCGATCTCCCTAGTATCAAAAGATATCTAGCAACAAGAAGGACAAGCAAATCTATCTTTCTCTAAACATATTGCGATTCATAAACAAAAACTATAGAGGTGTTTAGACCCTACCTTAAGTCCAACGCTAGTTTGTAGCAGCCATCCTTCAACCGTCCGAAAGAGTTTCCTTTTAAGAACTTGCAATCACAAACAAGCACACATCAAATAACACCTGCATAGCTAATATCATAAATCATGTTTGTTATGGTGATCAAGGAATCCATAAAATAAACCATAAAACACAACTTATTGACAAAAATAAACTTATTTGTATTAACTTTGAAATAGAAGAACCTTACAACCTTTGGTGCCTTGATGTTGTACAAGCTCTTCCCAGGGTCTGAAACAGGAATCTCCTTTACTTTGACAAGCCTCACACTCTTCCAAATAATATCAAAGAGGTATGTAATCTTTCCTCATAAAAGCTCAATTAGGAAGACTAAGTTCCAGCAACATTTCACCTCAAAAATATTCAGCTTTTAACCTCCCCAGTAACTAGCCCAATGCTTCATTTTATAGTGCAAAGGAAGGAGGTTACAGGTCCACCTATGAAGGGATAGAGTCCTTCAAAGGGATAAGCTCCTCACATCAAGGGGTTAGCTCCTTAAGGTATGGGATGCATGAACCTTAAAGGAGCGAACTTGCCACCTCAAGATTGCTTCCAAAAGGTTATAGAAATGACTCAAAGTGAGTTTTTAAGAATATACTTGCGCCTTTTTGAATTTTACAAGGGTCCGCATCCATAACACAGAGACAGAGCGGTCAAGTGCGCAGGGGACATGACCTTTAGGTGCGGGACCGTAAGTAATGCTAAGAGAAAGTGTGGAACCAGAGTTTTAGAAACTTTTGAGGGCTTTCTCTTATTTTCAAGGCTTGATATGAATAACTGAGGCTTAAGACTTGCAAAGGAGGAAAGTATGAGTGGTAATGGACTCACACAGATTGCATAATGTCAAGGTGACAATTTTTAGTGCAACAGACCCATTTGTCCTCAAAATTCGACATGAAAGGTCTTGGTGCTGCAAACTATATTTTGGGCATGGAAATTAAAATAGATCGGACAAAGAGGAAGCTCTGGTTAAACCAGAGGAAGTATGTCGAGACAATATTGCAGAGGTTTAATATGCAGGATAGTAACCCGGTGAAGGTTCCTATTTCTGTAGGTGTAAAGTTATATGTTGAAGAGTGTCCTAAGACACAAGACGAGGAAGAAAACATGTCCCTTTTCCATATGCAAGTGCAGTCCATAGCCTGATGTATGCAATGGTCTGTACTAGACTAGACATTGCACATGCAGTGGGAGTATTGAGCAAGTTTATGTCAAAACTAGGGAAGGAGCACTGGATAGCAGTGAAGCGGGTTTTTAGGTATTTTCATGGAATTAGTGATTATGGTTTGTGCTACCAAGGAAGACTAGGATTGGATAGAGCGTTGGATATTCATGGCTTTGTTGATGTAGACTGGGCTGGAGATATGGATCAGAGAAGATCTACAAGTGGGTATGTGTTTAACCTATTTGGAGGTGCAGTCAGTTGGATGAGTAAGAAACAATCTGTAGTGGCACTATCAACTACATAGGTAGAATACATGGTAGCCACTCATGCATGCAAGGAAGCAGTTTGGTTGCAGAGATTGTGTTCAAGTGTGGGGTTAGTACAGGGAGCTATAAGGATAGACTGTGACAGCCAAAGTGCAATTTTCTTGGCAAAGAACCCTACATATCATTCAAAGACAAAGCACATTGATGTTCAGTATCACTTTGTGAGGGATATGATAGAAGACAAAAAGGTGTTCCTGGTAAAGGTGGACACTTTGAAGAATACTACAGATGCATTGACAAAATCTTTGAGCTCTGAGAAGTTCTCTTGGTGTAGAGAAACAATGGGCATTGCAGGGCTGGATGAATGACTAAGCTCTCTTGTGGCCCCCTGTGGAAAGAAAAAACAAGTGGGAGAATGTTGGGTTGTGTTATATTCTTTCCACGACTAGCCCACATAGTTAACCAGGGGGTTAGAAGGGGGGCAGAGGCCCCCCATCGTTGCGCCGATTACATAATGAGGGGAGTCATAGGGGGTTTGAGGGGTGCAGGTAACCCCACTTTATGGGGTCTGGGGCAGTGCCTTGGAAAATTTTGTTTTTGGACCCTATGTTAGGTTGGGCAGACCTACCTATGGTTTTGTGCATGATTTCTGCACATGGTTTTGGATGCGATGGTTTTCGGTCCATGGTTTTGGACACGATGGTTTTTCAGTCCATGGTATTGGATTCTTCGGCATGTATAAATATGTATTGTAACATTGAAAGGAACATAATGAAAAATCAAGCTGGTAGTCCCGATTTTGGGATCCAAGGGAAAATCTATGTGTATATGTGTTTTATGTGTTATGCTCTCGCATTGTTTATTTTCTATGTTTTAGAATTCGTATGCAGGTAATTTCTGTATGGGGTTAAAACCTACAAGGGGTCACAATATAATCAGATCCTATATAACAATAATAATGTAAGGGCACAAGATTAATAATAGTGGGATTTTATGGGGCACAATAATAACAATATGGGGACTACATAGGCACAATAATAACAATAAGGGGGATACACTAACAATAAAAATAAGGGGCTACACTAGTAATATAGTTACCTAACATGCCCCTTTCCATCAAAAAAGTCTTTTCCTCAATGCTTGAGTAGTTTTGAATTCTTCTGTATAACATTATCATCCTCCCATGTGGAATCTTCAGCGAGTAAGTTCTTCCACTTGATGAGATACTCTGAAATTGATCGATTTTGTAGCTATCATGTTTTTGTTTCCATGTCTGCTTCAGGTTCCAATATGATTTTTCCTTCATCATCAAGTTTTGGCAATATTGTTTGAACTGGGCACTTGTCACCTATGACCTTCTTTAAGCATGAAACATGGAAAACTTGGTGCACTCGGGAAGATGCGGGTAGCTCCAAATTTTATGCCATAGTACCAACCTTTTGCAACACCTTGTAAGGACCATAGTAATTAGGTGATAATTTATTATCCTTCTTAGCTTGCTTAAGGGATATTTTTTTATATGGCTATAGCCGTAAAATACCCAGTTGCCTACATCAAAACTTCTTTTGATGTGATCTGATATTCCACTTCTTGAAACTTAGAATTTTCTCTTAAAGATGATGTGATGGATGGTGGATGATATCCATAAAGTGGCATAAATGGGGTCATTTTTGCTGTAGTATGGAAGGAAGTGTTATACCACCATCCAGCTAGAGGTAACCACTTGATCCATTGCATTTTTTTATTAGAAACAAAGAAACGAAGATATCCTTCGAAACATTTGTTCACTATATCAGTTTGTCGATCACATTGACAAGATGAGATATGAGGTAATTGAGTACCCAAATAACAAAATAATTCGTCCAAAACTTTTCAGTGAAAATGGGATCTCTATCGCTTATAATAATCTTTGGGTTTCCATGTATATTTTGAATTGTTTCCATAAATGAAATAGCAGCTCTAGTGACTTTAAATGGATGATATAATGCACAAAAGTGTGAATACTTGGTAAGTCTATCAACTAATACCATGATGACACTCTTTCTTTCGGACTTCAGTAAACCTGTGATAAAATCCATTGAGACCTCCTCCCAAAGTTGACTTGGAATGGATAAAGGTTGTAACAGAACCGAGGTCTTAATTGTCTCAACCTTCTTTTTTGGCAAACCAAACATTCTACCACAAATTTTTGAATATCATGTTTAAGGCCATCCCAAAAAGAATCCTTCTTGACCCTGTGGTAATTTTTTAAAAATCCAAAGTGCCCTCCTAAGGGAGAGGTGTGCAATTCCAAAATAAGCTTTTGTTTGAGTTGGGAATTCTGACAAATAAGTGATATTTGTACCATAATAAATCAATTTTCTAGCTAAATGTATTAGATGTACTGGGATCTTGCTGCAATTTTTGAATGAGTGTCCACACTTCTTCATCATTCTTCCATTCATCCCTTGCTTCTGTTATCCAATCTGGATTGATAATAGAAATGGCACAAAGCAATGCTTCCACATCCTCATCCTTTCTTGAGAGTGCATCGGCAACAAAATTTTCCTCCCATTTTTTGTAAATGATTTCAAAGTCATAACCCAACATCTTTGTAACCCATTTTTTCTGCTCTTCTGAAGATAAGATTTTTTCCAAAATGTATTTAAGACTATCATGTTATGTTTTTACCTTGAAGTGTCTACTCATTAGGTAAGGTCTCCATTGCTTTAGTGCACATAGTATTGCCAACATTTCCTTCTGATAAATAGGTTTATGTAAATACTTTCCTTTGATTAAATGAATTTAAAAATAAATGGGTCTTCATTCTTGCATTAAAATAACACCAAATCCATTTCATGAGGCATCATATTCCACAATAAAGGTTTTTGTGAAGTTTGGCATAGCTAAGATTGGTGCTTGGCACATTGCCTCTTTAAGATGTTCAGAGGCATTAGTTGCTTTTGGAGTCCAGGAAAATGCATCTTTCTTTAGTAATGTTGTTAAAGGTGCTGTTATTCTCCCATAATTCTTTAAAAACTTGAGATAATACCTTGTCAACCTAAGAAATCATCGAAGATGCTTTATGGTTGTGTCGATTTTCCATTCCTTAATGGATTTAATTTTGTTAGGGTCTACCTTAACACCCTCATGTGATACAATATGACCCAGATATTCTACCTCTTGTACTCCAAAGAACATTTGGAGGTTTTTGCATACGATTATTTATCCTCCAATAGTTTGAGCACCTTGTCAATATGTTGAATATGATCCTTCCAAGACTTGTTGTAGATTAGTATATCATCAAAAAATACTAACACAAATTTTCTATGGAAGGGTTTGAAAATGGAATTCATCAAAACTTTAAATGTGGAAGGTGTAGTGGTAAGGCCAAAAAGAATGACCAAAAATTCATAATGAACCTCATGAAGATCCAACTCAGTGAAGTAAATTTATGCATGTAATTCATCCAAAAATTCATCAATGACAGAAATGGGAAATTTATCTTTAATAGTGATCTTCTTTATCTCCCTATAATCCAGACACATGCACCATGATCCATCCTTCTTGTGTACCAATACTACTAGAGAAGAGAAAGAACTTTTACTAGGTTTATAGCCTCTCGCATTTCTGCAACCATACATTCAATTTCACTCTTTTAGGCATAGGGATATCTGTAAGGCCTGATGCTTGGATGAAGACTTCTTAGAATCAAATGAATAGAATGATCATGATAATGAATAGGTGGGAGGCCTTTGGGAGTCTCAAATACCTTTGAATGATTTCCAAGACTTTTTGGAGTTATAGAGAAATAAATGATTTCGATGTTTGAACCTATAGTGAGCATAATTATGCAATTATGCCCCATTGTTCTTCCTTTAGAAGCTTTGTCATGCAATTAGAACGGATTATATTTCCTAGTTTCTCTGTGATACCCCTTAATTCAACTTTATTTCCTTCCCAAAAAAAATTCAAGAAAAGTTCTTGAAAATTAAAAGTTGTTGTACCCAAAGATTGTAACCATTAGACTCCTAGTACAATATCAGCACCACCCATTGGAATGGAAAGCATTGGACTATTCAATACATATTCCCCCATGGTTAGCTTGATATTATGGCACTTTCCAAAATAATTTATAGTTCCTCCATTTGCAACCATCACTTGACACTCTGGCGCTGGATATAGGAAGAAATTCAATTCCTTGGCTATATTACAATGAATAAAATTATGGGTACTACACGAATCAATCAACACTATTACATTTTTCTTCTTGATTTGTCTTTCTATATTGAGATTTTGAGGAGTGGCAATTCCTGCCAATGCATTAAAAGATATGGTTGGATTCATTTCTTCTTTCTCTAGGGTTGGTTCCTGGTGTATATCATCTTCTTTTAACATTTCTTGTTCCTTTTCTTCCTCCTCTTCATAATCTATGTAGAATAATTTCTTGTCAACACACTTATGACCTTTAGTGTATTTTCTATGACAACTGTAACAAATCCATTTTTCTCTTTTTTGTACGCATATTTTTTGTTTCAACCATGTAGGTTGTGGAAGTCTAGTAGCAACACTTACATATTTGTATTTGTGAGTGGTAGACTTCCTTGTTGCCATAATTTTTCTTTCAACTTTTCTTTCCACCCTAAACACCTTCTCCAATGAATCAAGTTCCCAAAGGTGAACCTCATGTTGGATGTTATCCTTTAAATTCCCTATGAAGAAATCAATCCTATGATCCTCTGGAATATCATTTACCCTTATATTTAATTTTTGGAAGTCCTTAATGTGCTCTGCCATTGAACACTTTTTTCTTGAGATTCATTAATTTCTAAAGAAGGTGTTTCTCTTTGTATCCTCATAATGTGCTATCATTTTCTCCATGCAAAATTTACCAAGAGACAATTTTTTTATGATAACAAATCCATCGATACCATACAAACTATTTTTATTCTAAATATAAAGGTGCAATGCATACCTTTTGTGTGTTCGACACATGATGTAGACCAAAGAATGTCTCCATCTGTAGTATCCATGTCACCGGATCCTTGCCATCAAAATTTCTCATATCGATATTTGGAATGTGATTAGTATTCAACCCACTATGTGAGTCTCTATCATCATAATTTGTATTCCTTTTATCCTCATCATGATTTTCGTGGAGTACCTTGTCACCACTAGGGAGCATTTCTTGTAGCAATTTTAGCAAACCTTCCTTCAAACCTTCTAGGTCCCTTTCCAAATCTATTTTTAAACCATCCTTAAAGCCTTCCATCTTCACATTCATAATTTCTTCCATGTCAGATTTTAACCCATCCATCTTAGCTTCTAGTTCATTTTTTGTTAGTCTTTGTGAGAGTGAAAATTTTTGCACTTTATCTTGCAATTTTCATATATCATGTTGCATTTCTTCCTCTTCTTCATGTGTCATAGAAGATATTTCTGGTTGCGTGTGTCAATTTTTTTGTTTCAAGGAATTTTAAATCAAACAATGATATGTATGCTTCACTATTCACTTTAAATCACTTCAAATTTATTTTTCAAACAAAAGTTACCCAAAATTTAAAAAATGCACAGTCTTTTTATTGCGTTTTAGGAGCTAGATATTGTAGTTGTTGTATCTCTATAACTGTGAGTCTCCAAGATCTGAAATTTCATCCTGAAATAGCCTTCTGAGTCTTCTTTCCAACCCAACAAGTCATAATAGGATTGGATTCTTCACGAAATAGTTATTCCCAATATCCCACAATGACTTGATTATAGACGGGTTCAGTAGAGTGAACTTGTATGGAGTGCCACATGTCACTGTTTGGACATTCGGTATTGAAAATGATACCCAAAAAACTACAGTCCATCCTATTTCCATCACCTTTCATGAAATTTATATCCGATGCTCAGAGATAAAGTTATGTTGATTTTCCATAGGTTACCTATTTGAGATGGAATTTTGGAGCCCGCAAAAACCCTAAATTCCTCGGATCATAAAATATCTGAAAAATATAGAGGGACAAGATATAAATTTTGTACAAAACATTCACCAAGATTGTAGCTCCACATGGTTGAAATTTTCGATTATGAAGATTTGTAGAAAAAAGTTACAGTGAAAATTCCATGATGTCTTGTTTGAAGCAGCGAAACCCTAGAATCCAAAGCTCTGATACAAAATGTTATGCAACCATCTCACAAATAGATAGATCAATGACTTAAAAATTATCCTTTTAGAGGGGGAACCTCATTTACATTACATAGATGAACAATTCTTGGATGATACAAATGAAAATACCTCCTTTCTATATATAGGAGTGTAATGGGTCACAATATAATTAGAGCCTACATAACAATAATAATGTAAGGGCACAACAATAACATTAGTGGGATTTTATGGGGCATAATAATAACAATATGGGGACTACACAACAATAAAAATAAGGGGGATACACTGACAATAATAATAAGGGGATACACTAGTATTATAGGGACCTAACAAAAATTGCACGAGAAAACTTAGCCAGGAAGAATTTGAAAGGGACATGACATAGTTGAAAGCACAAGTTGATGCATTGATACAATTCCTACAAGATGGAGAGGAAAGGTAGAGATTGAACATGATGAGGAGGTTCAATTTATGTGTTAGACATAAGAGTTTTAAGACGAAATACCCAAAATCCAGAGAGATAGGGAAGTAGAGGATGAGGACATTGATAAAATCCTAGATGGACAAAGAAATGATTAGAACAACTAAATCCAAAGAAGAAGAAGAAGGGAAATCACTCAGAGAAAAGGAAACGAGACTAGTGGAAAGTATCATGGGCTATGGGAGAAGTCCAAACTAGCAAGCAATGCAAGGAGCCTTAGGAGAGGCTCAATGACCTAATATTTTTAATATTAACCAATTGTTTTCATGTGCAGGCCATAAGCATGGTGATGAATGGAAACCATCAAAAGCTATCATAATTATTTTGGATGGAGGATACATCCATAGAAAAGAGGATGAAGAGATAGTATTTGGAAGTCTCAAGACTGTATAGAAGGTACAAAACAGTAGAGGGAACTGCAATCAATGATGGAAATCAACATGAAGATATGGTAGAGGAATCAATGGCCAAAGAACTAGGTGAAGCTACAATTCCTTTTGTTTATAACATCAATGAAATTTATATGAGTGAAAGTATTGGAGGGGAGAAGAATACAAAACTGGTCCAAAAGGAGAATGTGAGTACTAATTGTTCCGTGGAGGAAAAATAAATATAGTCAATGGTGGGTAGTCCTTAAAGAAGGATGAGGTAGCTTCTAAGAGGTAGAAACAAGAAGAAATAAAATTGTTCCCTAAAGAAAAAAAAGGAGGAATGAATTGCAAGCAATTTCCAAGAGTGGAAATGTTACTTAGCAACCATGAGAAAGAGAAACACGGATATAATGCTTCCTTAATGAGAGAATAAGTCATATTTTCTTAGTCTAGAGAGATGGAAATTCATTTATGTGAACCAGAGAAAGGACTAATCCTAGGAGATGATGATTTTTGTGATGAAAAGAGGATGTTCTTAGTTTATCACAACGAACGAATGTTGATAATATCAGAAGAGGAGGAAGAAAGAAATATATTTCTAGCTAATTTTTGCATGAGTTTGAATTTGCAGGTACTGATCGCCATTCAGATGAACATGTGCCAAATATTTTGGAGAATATAGAACCTAAAGATGAGTTGAAGTATGTTGATGAGGAACAAAAAGGGAAGCTAATGTAGTAGGTGGAAAACCTCAAAGAACTGTCACAGAGGAGGAGATGCAAAATTGTCATAGAGGAGGAGATGCAAAATCATCTCAAGAAGACCGTGGAAAGAATGCATTGAAGAAAGTTGAGATGTTTAAAGCCTTAGAGGATTTATATGAAAAACAATGCTAAAAGGAAGATGGGAAACAATTTACAACTACTACATTGCCATGGTATGAACATGAGTTGAAGTTTCTAGAGGATTGGTTGAAAAATCCCAGAATTGGAGAAGAATGCACAAAGATTGCAGCAAAAGAAATTAGGGAAGCTGAAATGATCAAGGCATCAAGGTTATATGATGATGATAAGTAGTATGTTGAAGGAATGATTATAGGAGAAGAAGAAAAGCAAAAAAAGTTTTCAAGATAAGAGCGAGAATAAATGAATGATGATATTATCATGTCTAAGGAGAATTTTTTTCTTTTTCAATCAATGAGTGCAGGAAGACAAATAGTAATAAATAGTTGTCAGCTATTTGGAATTCTATATTTTACTTACAACTATGAGGATGCAGAAGAATGGAGGTCATATGATGAGGTGCGGATTGAGATCCCACAGATATTGAGGGGGTTGACTAGTGTAAGTAGCATGTACTAGCAAGAGTGTATATTAGACATGGAGGTTGAGGAAATCATGAAGTTGATGGAAGAGGTACCTGGGGAATTGTTCAATGATGAGAAAATGCTAATTATTTTCAGCACTTGGCTAACTGGAAAGGACTACAGCAACATGGTGAAGGCAAGAGAAATGCAAAAACAAAAATTGGGATTGTGGATGCAGAAGGACAACCAACATCAACCTGACTGTGCAAGATTGTCTCAGCAAGGAAAATAGAGCACATAAAAGGGAAACTTGGGATCCTGGAAGACTGAAGACAAGAATGGAGTAGTGGAAAGATGAAGCTTATGGATAACTGCAAACTAAGATATGTGATCCGGGAGTACTGAATGCAATATCAAGCCAACAAAGAAAATTAAGTGGGAAACTACAAAATTTTGTTTGGGATCATGGAGGGTTCACATATTGAAGGTATTTGACCTAGAGTTCAACATTTTTACTTCTTGGGGAGTTTGATGCAGGAGCATCAGCCCCATGTTTTTCCAAACTAGGAGGGGCCATGTAAATTCTAGAAGGGAGATTTTACTTTTGTACAAATTAGGAATGTAGGTTGTAATTTTCCATGTGTCCCATTTCCATTCTGTTGAGTTGTCAGTTTGTTTTAGTACAAGCCAAGTGGGCCTTTGTAAATGCAGCAGGTGCAAGGATATGAATCTAATGGTTTTAGGATGTAGACAAATGTCCCAATTAAAATGTTTATGTTGAGATATTTTCTAATCAGTTTATTGTTTGTGTAAGTGTGTGTGTTAGTGTAGAGACAAAGAGATCTATCAGGATTAGAGTTTATGAATCTAGAGGAGGAGAAGCTCCCAAGAGCATTTATGAGAAAGGAGTGGACATGAGTTCTATAAGTCTTCATGTATATATTTTATGGTTAATGAATGAATATAATGTTTGAACGTCTTTGTGTATTTTTTCATGATTCCTCTACATAATCTCTTTGTGAATTAATTTTATTAGCTAGAAGCTAGTGGGAGAGCCACAAAATTGTCTTGGGGTTGCATATAGCTGAAGGGATTTCAAAGGGAGTGCTTGTATGTCCTTCAACCCTTGTATAAAGTAGAGGGAATTTTGTAGTTTTTGAACTGAAATTCGTATGCATTGAATGGTGATGTTCTGAAGGTGAGTAGAGTCTAGATATAAGGCATGTGATTGAAGTGGAAACGACCATGAAGTGCTCCTAAGAGACCAAGCATAGATAATAATTTTAGAAGAGTGGATGTTGGTGAGGAGCGACACACCCTTGTCACATTTATTTTAGCATTGATGTAGTGAAAAATTCTGGACTTAGATTGCACAAGTGTCATGTGTGTATTGTGGACTCAATTTGGATGTGTGAGGGAATAATGAAATTCTTGGTGGAAATGAATAGACTCCAAGGGAATAATGCAGATTTAGGGACTACAATATAAATATATTTTTCTTATAATATTCTAGTCTAAGCCATCAATATCTTACACTATTGAATAGACCTCTATATACTTGAATCCTTAACAAAAGAATTGTAAAATTAACTAAGTGAGGGCCCAGTTTAAGGGAAATTTACTTGCATAGTTAAGACCGACCTCCATTGAAGTAGTCAAGGTTCACATCAGTTGGCATGGAAAGTGTCTAGGTGGAGTTGGCATAGACGCAAGTGCTAGAGTTGGGAGTTCATTTAGAAATCGTTTAGGAGGCAAGTCCGACCTCCAACTTCTAGTTGATATCTATAGGAGTTAGGTGTGAGCATATAAGGAAAAGACGACCAAAGCGCTACCTCGACCTCAAGGCGGGCCCAATCTTTCAATAAATCATATCAGACTTACGCTCAGTTGGGGTCCACAGAGTGTAAATTCATGAAGGTCTGCGAGAGTACAATCTCATGTGATTGTTTTGGAATCGCGCCAACATTGAGCTGATAAAAGAAGTTCCATCATCAAGGGAAAAATGATTGAAGTACAAAGAGTGAGTTTTAAATTGGAAATCACCAAAGAAAGAAAGAGAAGCACTGCGCGCAGGTTTGGAGTTGTAACAAGAATCACGAGAAATCGTAGCAGGCCACTGAAGGCTCCTACGATTAGTTTCATACGATGTTGAGCACCTTCCTCTAAATATCCTTGGATACCTATAAAAGTTGCCTATGAAACAGAGAAGGTTCTTTCATCATTATAAGAAACAAAATGAATGACTTCTTCACTCTTCTACGTCATAATAATAGTAACAGTGAATTTCAGAGTCAATTTGGAGCATTTCAATTGTTGTCAACATAGTTTTAATTAATGAATCATTGCTAACCAGTTTAATTAAGGATCACTTCCATTGTTGTCAACATAGTTTAATTAAAGAATTAATGTTGTGAATCTGGTGGTGGGCATGAGCACCTTGAGCACTGGATTTGGAAAAAAAGGAATATAACAAGAGTAAAGTGGTTAAAAATAACCAAAATGTAGAGATAAAGAGAGTAAGGGAACATTTATATAGATATATTTACACAAGAACTCACTAATTATTTACATAGACCACATTAAAAATCAAAACCCGACATATTGTTTACAAAAAAAAATATATCAATCCAATAGGGAGTGAAGAATATGTGTCAGACAGAATAGTTAGTAATAGCCCAAGCAGATCATAATACACATTAGAAATTCGCTGACATTAGACCATGTTTCTACGATTTTCGCACTTATTATTGAATTAGTAACTAGAACTAGGAATTAATAGAAAGCCGAATGGGAACTACTCAGCTTTCAATTTTATTTAATGCAACGAAAACGATTGGTTCGAATTCAAGCTTTAATTTATGCCACCCGAAGCATCCCAATCTATCAGGAGCTAACCCTAGGTTAATAAAACATTACACCATGCATATTCATATGGAAACCACTATACCAATACGTGGTTCTTCAAACAATCTTTGTCTATGACGTGTAGATCATGTGGTGTGAATCCAACTCACCATAAAAGATCCAACACATTTCCTTCTTGTAAAAAGCCATCCATCACCAATATTCTAGTTCCATTGGTTAAGTTTCCATCTCAAACTTCAGACCAAAGTAGAGTTATTAATGGTTATTTCTGAGGCATCTTCAAAAAACAAGTGCATGTTTAGATATGCGGAAAACATGCACATCTTAGCTTGACACATCGAGGATTACATGCGTTTAATCTAAAAATTCATCCCATTATCCAATGCTATTTAGAATGATTAAGTGGTGAATTTCAATGACATGATGTGGCAGGGAATAAATATTTTATTATTTTACTTTATTTTGAAAAAATATTACTAAGAAGAGGTGGGCATAAAGGCGAGTGGGATGAGCCGATGATTCAATTAATGGTTGAATAATTGGGACTACACCTTGAAATGGATCAACTTGAATCAGTGATTCCCCTAGTTTTGATAGTTCCAGGTCGACAAGAATGTTGGATACTATGGCCAAAGGCAAATCACTAGATTTTCGCCTTGCTCAAGCTGAATCAATTTAATTATAGAATAGGTTTTTTTAAGGAAGTGATGATGGAGGATATCACATAGGTATTCCATTCACGAAAAACTTTGGTGTAGGGGTTTTATCACCTCAAAGCCATTGAGGCACTAAATAAGCTAAGGGCTAATCACCCAAGCAATTGATTTAGTTTCAAAAAAATTTCTTGATCCATTCAAAGAAAAATTGTTCAAATCGGAACAACATAACATTTTTTGGCATGCATGGTATGATAACATATCTCCAATTGCGCTCTTTAGAGTGATCATCTTCTCATTACATTCATGTCACTAGATTGCATATTTTGTAATACTTTCTAAATCTATAGGTAGGGACTTGCTGTCTTTGCAGCCTCTCTTGTTAAGGATGTTTCGGCGAAAGATATTTTTAACTTCTACATGTTTTTGAAATTGGAAGTAGAATAAAGGTCATGAAAGGACATGTGAGGCTCATGGGAAGGTCAGGGCCCTATTTCACTAAGGCTTTGAATGAAGGGTGCTAAAGAGTCAGGGGAATCCATCCTTTGTAACATAATTCAAACCCTCCTAATCCCTAATATTCCCCTCTATCCGCACATAATTCTCTTTAAATTGGATCATATGTAGAATCTCTCATTGATTCCCACAACCCTATTAATTGGTCTATTTTATTTTTTATAGGTTGGTAAGTTTTGTTTAGAAAACACACAACAATTGATGTTTTTATGGATTTAACAAGATCTTCTTGCTGTATATTCTTATATAGCATAACAAACACTTTGTATCATTTATTTTAGAGTGCACTAGTTGTCCCCGAGATAGTGTTTATAAAAGATTTCCAGGGATTTCTAGATATGTATTTTGATTTATGTTTTTAACTATAAATAATAATAATAATAATTTAATTTAAAGTTATGATTAAGTGAAATATTGAATTGACATTTAGGTTTTTCTTGCTTATAAGACAAGAAATATTACTCAAAATATTTTATTAATAAAAATTTACAAAAATATACATAAAACATTATTTTAAATTCAAATCTAATAGTATACATCTATCTTAACCACATATTTGGAAAATGGTTAAAGGGATCAAATGCCTTTTGAAGTGCAAGCCTCTTTTAGAATGTAAAATTTGTAGAAGAAAAAATTGCACCTTTATATATATATATATATATATATATATATGTTTTTATTTATTTTTAAATAAGTTTACTCCCTTTTGTAAAGTTTATATAAAATCATGTTATATGTTACATGATTATTTATGGCTAAGAGTAAGAGTGAAAATATTTTTACGCATCTATAGACAATGAAAGCACATTGACAATGATCATATTAATGTTTTATAACACATTTAATTAAAACTAAAGAAACATGTATATTCTTTTTTGGTTTTTATTATAACCGTCATTGTCCTTTTATTTGAAGAATATTTTTGTTTTTATTTTAAAAGGGACATGTGTTAATCGTTAAGATATGTCCCTTATACTGGGATGTAGAATGAGCGTCATGGGGAATTTTTTTTTTAGTAAGTAAAAGAACTTTGTATTACACGAGTGGTACAAAAATTACATATTTCTAAGATTTAGAGCTCAAAAGAAACTGACCATGGACATGACCCTAAAGATGAGAGAGAAGATATTGTAGGCAAGCGTGGAGGCCTCTGCTCACAAAGGAGAAACTAGAGAGCCTCCTAATAGTTACATTGCAACAAAATAAGCAGAACCATTACTAGAGCCAAGAATAGAGAGACATTTATAATAATAATAATAATAATTTTTTATTTGTTAATAACATAATATTAACTTATTAGGCCCATAGGCATCCCTGTTTTGGAATAGGGTTGTTAGAATTTTAATTTAATTATATTATATTATTAAGTTATTTGAACAAGTGTCATATGAAATGAGTTATGATTTTTTGGACATGTGTTATTGATAAGTCATGGTATTGGCTGATGGTATTGTAACAAAGCATATTTATAGATTGAGAATTTCTATGATAAAGCGGGGGTGAATCTCTATGGTTAAGAATCTTGTTACATGATTTTTTAAATTGTATATATGTTCAACTTATATACTAATTTTTTTAATCAATAATAATAATAAAGTTATAATTTAGTTAGTTCTTATGATTTTTTTTTATTTTTAGCAACTTGAGATATGCGATGTTGTAAGTGTCTTGATTCTTATTGTGAATTGATCCCTATTATAAAGTGATGCCTATCAAAATTTACCAACCATTTAATTTATATGGTTACACTAATAACAATCAAATTAACACCATTTTAATTAAAAAACACAACTTATAATACTCAAAATAAATAAATACAATAAATAAATTAGTATTTATATAAGAGAGATACAAATTTCCCTCCCAATAGACATCCATTAACAACAAATGTACTCTATTATTATATTTGCGCAGAGAGACTTTATAGCCTAGTATGGGTTAGATGTCAAGCGTAAATGTTTAACGTTTGACATTTAACAAATTTAATCTAATGTTAATGACATCTTAGTATAGGGGTAGATGTGTAGGCACATATGTTTAATATTTAACATTTATATGTCCACTAAATTTAAAAATAATAAATGGTTGAAAGTAACATAGAACCTAGTATAGTGGAGATGTTGTACTGTAAAAATTCAAATATTGGCTCAATTAATAATAAAATGTTAAAAGTAATAAAAATAATCAAATTCAATTTGTTATATTGTAATTTTGCTTTGCAGGGCACCTTAGCTCCTCCAATGAGAAAATTTCCATAAATAATTATAAGTTACATTAGTCATGCTAAATTAATAATGGTTGATAGACATATTATATTATGACCTTGCTTTGGCAATAACTAATAAATTGAGATGTGAAGTGGATAAGTAAATTGCTTGCTCAAGCATAAGAACTTCCATACATTTTGGTGGTTAGTAACCACCCTACACACTTACAATTTTACTCCTACATAAGTGTTGAAGAAAACATAAATAATGGTGGGAAGTAGCTCCTGTAAGTATATTTTTTACATCTTATTCCTATCAATGCTTTAAGCAAATACTTTTCCTAAATTATGGTTGCAAGTAATTAATGGTAGATATGTTATTTACTTAAGTATAAGTTATTTTCAAGTATTTTATTTTTGGATGGTTTTTCTACAAAGCTTAAGAATAAAAAAAACACTAAACAAATGTCTAATAATGATTCCATAACCATATTTAAATTCTATTAATAAGAACATAAAACTTAATACTTATAATAAACTTACAATATAACAATTGTTTAATCATGTATATCCACAACCACTTTATCATGGATATTATTAACTTCTAAATAAGTTTTGTTACAATACCATGGATCAATACATGGCTTACCAATACTACATGTCAAAAACCATAACTCATTTCATAATAAATAATAAAAATGTAAAATATTTTAGACATTAAATATAGCATTGATTGCACAGAGTGAAAAATCTTCATCATATGGATGGATGGGGGAGAGAGAGGGGGGGGAAGCATAAAAGAGAGGGAGATAGAGGAATGAAGAGAGAGAGGAGGGGAGGGAGAGAAGAGAGGGAGGGAGAGAGAGATGGAGTTTGAGGGGGAGAGAGAGAGAAGGAAGAAAAAAGACATAAATATATAGCATTAGAAAGAGAGGGAATGAATAGTGTTAGAAAGAGAGGGAATGAAAAGTAAGAGATGGAGAGAGAGGGAGAGAGGAGAGGAGGGAAGACAAAGTGAAGGAGAGGAGAGAGAGGGGGAGAGGAAGGGAAGAGAGAGATGGAGACAAATATGGAGGGGAGAGGGGGGAGAGGCAAAAGAAAAGAGGGAGGGAGATAATGTAGATTTTGAGTGTAGAGAGAGAGATGGGGGGGAGAGACATAGGGAGGCTAGAAAGAAAGGGAGAGAGAGGAAGAAAGACAGAGAAGAGTTGAGAGATAGAAGGAGAGATGGAGGGAGAAAGTAGAGTAGGATGGAAGAGAGAGAAAGGAGAGAGAGAGGGAGAGATGGATCTAGCCTAAATATAGTATGTTTGTATATAAAAACCAACCTACATCTAATTTAATATTGTATCTATCAAGCGCAAAGAGGGATCAAATCTCTTTTCAGTTTCAAAGAGGTTTGTATCTCAAGAGATTGATCCCAAAAGAGACTTGTTCCCTCTCATCTCTTGATAGATCTTGAGTTAAGATGGATCTAGGCTTGTTAGTATAAAACAACAAACTCACTTTTAATCAAAAGAAAACTACTTCTAGAAAAAAACTAAACATATTTAATTAAATCTTAAACATCAATAAACTACAAAAATTTTCATGTGATCTTAAGTTATGTATTTATAAAGCAATTAATTTCAAGTTGTCTATTTATAAAATCAATAATTTTAATTTATAAAGAAATAAATGTTTCTCTTTATTTCTAAATTTCAAAAACTAATCTCTAACCGTCTTTTCTGCTAATTTAAATTCTCATTCACTCTAAATCTCTCCACTTGCATGTAATGTCTTCGTAGTTGTCTCCACTTGCTATGACATGGTCATGGTCAAACTTGTACTTTCATATAACACGTTTGTACTTTATTCCCCCTCGCTCTGAGATAGTCAAACTTATATTTGCACATTACAACCTTGGGTTCCATCTAATATTTGTAAAACAATAATTTTCCAATATTCGTTTCCAACTCTGACATCATTATTTTATTCCTTGATTACAATGATTGTTATTAGTTACAAATTCAATTCGCATCCCACTCTAGCCTTTTCACGATGTGAATAGATGAGGAGGAATTGATGTAATATATTATAAAGAGATATCAGATGATATGTCTCCAGCTTAGGTTTCTCTGTTTGAAGGATCAACCATGTCTCGCCTCTCAACTACTGTTTCGCTCCTCCTCATCGTCACAAATTTGTTGTCAACACCTTTTGGCATTACCATAGGATTCACAGACAACAAAGATGGTGAGCACTAACGCCGATTCTGTGACTAAGTATCCAATAAATCTATATTTCATTTGATGAATTTTAGCATTATTAGTATTGTAAATCATTAATATCAAGTGCAAGACTTTAAATAAATTGGGGATTTAATATGTCTTTAATGATGCACATCAAACTATTGAAGGAGCTCTTACAACTTACATTTAAAGTTTCATCCCTGTTTTGTTTGGATATTTAAAACTAAGTAAAACGTGCTATCAAAAGTAGAAACTGTTCATGCAGTTAATGGCAATTAAATCAATTTAAGATGATACATTTTTTAGTAAATAGTTACTCGGAAATTAGATTTAAGTACATGAGAAAAGAGAAAATCAACAATAGATCTATGAGACTAATGGATTCCATAGCTAATCCATTAGAATAATTATCATAATAAAAAATGTGAAAAACATGAAATAATTGGTATAAATTTGTTATTAAAATAATAAAATTTACATCTATAAATAGAAGTATTTGCATACAAATTAATGAAACCTAGTCTCCTTTCTGCATTTCTCCATAGATCTCCAACAATCTTCCCAAAATGATAAGCTTTTCCACTAAAGGAAATGGTTTCAATAGTGCCAACTCTACCTCAAATACAAAGATTGAATCTTGAAAAGAAAATTCCCAACATCCTCAGATCTGAGTTTTCCTCCATAACTATAGCTGAAATCCTTTTAAAAATTTCCTAGAGTCTCTCAATTGCAAAAAAGATAAACTCAGTCCTCATTCTCCAAAACATTATTTATAATTTACAAGAAGAAATCAAAAAATGGAGACTTGTTGAAGGTAGTTCAGACCAATTAAATTTGGAGCTTCCATTCCTCTTTTTCTCATTTGTTGGTGCAATGGAAATGCTCCAAGATATCTTAGTTTCATCCTCTCTAACAGATCCCCTGCAAAAACCAATCAAAGTTTACATAAAATGAAATGATTTTCTCATTAAAATCAAAATACGAAAATTTGGGAAAACAAACTCTCAAACTGAAATGCAACTAAATAAATAAAAATAAAAGAAATTTGATCTTCTCATTGATCCCTGTAATAATCTCTTTCGCCCATGGAGGTGGTCTTTGATACAATTTGCAACAACAAACCCCTTAGCAAATCAAATTCCAAAACAAAACTCAAAAAATTAGTTTTTTTGTTACAAATTCAAAGTTCCAAATTCTGCTAATTTTTAGGGATAGTAAATGTGCATATTTGGTTGAGTTAATACTCCCATATTATTGTCCATGATATTAGCTTTCCAATGAGTTGTATTACACCTCATTTTGGCCAAGTGGAACGCTAAATAGAGCTCTCCAAAATTAGATTATGAAAACTGCTAGAGTGCTAAAAAAAAATGCATATCTTAGAAAAAAATCTAGATATTTTTATTATTATATACAAATTCTAATTTAAAATTATATATCCAAATTTTAATAAACAAAGTAATTTAAATTAAATAATTATTAATATATACAAATTAAAATAGATTAATTAATTTAATTTAATTAAAAATATAAATTAATTAAATTACATAAAATTATATATATATATATATAAAAATTATATTAAATAATTAAATAATTAAAAAAAATATTTCATAAAATATTACAAAATATTAAATAGTGGTTTTTGGCTCAGTTAATGAGCACGGGAGTATTTAATGAAGGAGAGAGATATAAGGAGGGTAGAATGTGTATGAGAGGAGAGAAACCAGGGAAAGGGAGGCACGAGTCGGGCTCCACGTGGAGTGGGCGCTGCCTCCATTTAATTATTTTCCTTAATCCATCAATGCTCATGGCGCATGATACCTATGATACCTCGAGAGCTTGGAAGCTGTGGAGAATATATGATGAGGAGCTCATAAGCCCGTAACTTTTGGAAATTGATTTTTAATTTAAATATTATATGGTTTTAATACATATATTAAGTTCTTGAATCCAGTGGTTTTGTAGGATGAATAAAAAATGGTAATTAATTAACAAATAATTAAAAAATATATTTATAATTTAATTAATTAAATTATAATTAATTTACTTAATTTAGATTAATTAACAATATTTACAAATTTAGCTTAATTAAATTTACAAAAATAAAAGTAAAATACATTTGTATATTTTTAAGTTTAGGAAATGAAAATCACTTAAACTTTGGACAAGCATTACTTTCAAATCATAAGTCCAAACTCAACAAAATTAGAGTCATTGAGAAGCTAGCGATATACCGCACAAAATGAAATGATCAAAATAGAAAACCAAGGAAAATAAAAAATCTCGTAAAAATGACAAAATTCATGAAGGAAGAGAAATGACCAAAATTTACATAAAGGTTCCCCACTATGAAGATAATAAAGTAAAAATGAGGGATTTTTGTTTTGCCCCAGTAGATTTATAATATTGAGTTTTATAATCCAACGAAATATATCAAATGGTACATGAATCTTTCCAATATCGCATTGTGACAAACATTGTCTCAATGAGACAATCCATCTTACAATCATTGTCAAAATGGTACATTACATTGCAGTTTATTCAACGTCACATTGAGACACTACAAAATTGGGCTTTAAAATTAATGTTTAATCATTAGGGGAAATTTCAGCCTTAAAGTGGCTTCCAAAGGAAAAATAATAAAATAATAGTTAAAATAATAAAATAAGAGTTATGAACTTTGGAGTGAAAAGTTAGGTTTTTTTTTTCTTGTTTTTTTTTTTCTTTTTTTTTTAAATTGTATTTTTGGTTTATCTTCTTACAATCTTACTTAAATTTCAATTGTACACACTCATTAGATGCTGAATTAAATACCACATCAAGCGAATACCCATTATGCATGCTTTTGAGAATACCCAAATTGATAAAAGTTGAAGATACATTAAAAACGTGCATGTTCAACATGCTTTTTTAATGTATCTTCAATTTTTATAAATTTGGGTCTTCTTAAAAGTATGCATAATGGGTACTCGTTGGATTTGGAATTCAATTCCACATCTAACGAGTGTCTACACTGGAAATTTGAGCAAACCAATAAGAAGATAAGCAAAAAAATACAATTAAAAAAAGTAGTTTTTCTCCTTTTTCCCTCCATTGTTTTTTTAACAGTAATGAGTACATTTGACTAGGCACAATTAGTAACTTCATAGAAACTCCTACCACTATTCCACTTGATAGAACTAATATGTCATAAATGCGATAAGAGCCAACATGTCTCCGGATACTTGAACCCGCACTACTTAGGACACAAATCATGAAGCATACCACTTCAGCTAAGTTCCTTTGACCCCTCCAAAATATTTACATGTGCCTCTTTTTAAATTTAAAGGATTTTGATTGTTACATTTTATGGCATGGAAATTACATGAAAAATTCATAAGCAATTTAAAGATAAAATTTCTCATAATGATTGAGTTTATAATATTAGGGTTTATAGTATTAATCCTAGGGTTTATTATATTAATCCTAGAGTTTTGTAGAATTTTGTAGAATTTTTCCTACAAATCAGCTAGCTTTGATACCATGTAGAACTTTTCTACAAACCAGCTAGCTCCAATACCATGTAGAAATTCCCATTGTAGATCAACCTAGTAATGCGATGTACTAAAGCAAAACACTTGATCTACTTCTACAAACAATTTAGCAGAAGCTTAGTCAACCATGAACAACACCAATAAGAACACATATAAATGATAAGAAGGAACCAATCACACATAGCATAGAAGAATTTACCGAGGGAAAGCACCTGCCTAAAACCCCATCCCTGTATTATCATACAAGTGGAAATATGTCCAGATTACACAAAGTCTTAGCTCGGAAGCTATCCGGCTCTCAGTACAATCCCTCTGTTACTCATAGACAATCAAAGGCTTCTCACAAACCTTCTCCTCTACCTTCCAAGCCTCCTATTTCTATGCACATTTTTTCCTCGGTCCTCCAGCTGCAACTTGTGTGATTCTCACCTCACACACAACACTGACCTATAAAATAACTGTACAAACCTGAAGGAGATAAATCCTCATCATGTATGAGCTTACTTTATAGGAAAAATATTCATCTAACTGATAGTACATTGTCCCTTCTCTGATCTCAATTGGGTCTCTGACAGAACTGACATGCATCAGTTATCCATGAGTGAATACTCAGTTATCTGAAAATACCAGTTGTCACATGCATGCAAGCATCAACAAACTGAATCTCATTAATTTAATATAACTGAACTTGACTAAGTTAAACTAAGTCAACTAATCCTCTCAAAACAGAACTCATCCTTAATTCCTCAATTAGTGGAGCAAATCAAGGACACATTCCCCAATCAGTGGAGAAATTATTACATGTTCTCACAAAGACTACAAGTTTGATTTTCCTTAATTAATTAACTCATGGAGAATTAATTAATTAATATTCAAATAGCTGGTAAGACCAAATTCGAATTTTACTTCCTATTTTAGACCAGGGACTGTCTAAAAATAGGAATCCAACTTGAACTGCTAAAAATAGAACTTCTATTTTTAGCACTTACATTTTTCATTTCCTATTGCCCAATCTAGAACTGATACCCAAAATTCTATTTTTAGCAATTTCTTGTTGCCAGTTTTCAACACTCTCTCTCAACAAGAAAGCCTTCTTGTCAAACCCGATCCTGTACCTCTAGAATGTTCTGCATGCGACACATCTACCAAGTGTGGTTGGTCCAGCAACTCTTGGAACAAAAAAAACTGCCAACTGACCTCTCTGTTGGGCTAGAAACATACTTTGATGCTGAAGCTCTACTTGCTGTTGACAAGTGCTCCTTCTTTGACCTCTGTGCTACTGCAACATCTCCATGCATGTCCCACCATTGCACTCTTCTCTGTGCTACCCTGCATTGTGCAACACACTTGTGCCTCTCGCATTGTTGCAGCCTACATGCTCTGCGCTGTCCTGGGATTCCCTGCATTGTAGCTCTCTCTACCACTCCATCCATATATGTCTCTACCCAATCAGTCATTTATGCTACTCCTCATTGGGCTCCCATAGCAAAGTCAAATCAAAGAGGTTGGGTACCTCAAGGATCCTGCCCCTCCTCCTTGGGACGATCACTCCACATCACCCCACCTGCTACCTAGAGGTATGGCTGCATGTGATCCCTCAGCCCACCTGGCTCAAAGTTTCCCCCTACTGGAGGTCTCTGCATGAGTGGATGGCTCCACTTGGTCTCCTCTCGACTTCTTGAGTTGTGGCTGCTCCACAACCTCCTAAAGCTGCTTCACCAATCATGGCTCCTCCACAATTGTCTGAGACTTCTTCTGGTGCTGCATGTTGAGAGGTAATGTACTCTCCCTCTCAACCACCAAGTATCTAACCTTTGCCTTGCTCCTCAAGGCTTTGCATGCATCTTGTACCTCAAGTGCATACAGGTTCTTGGCTACCACACCAATCTGTTTCCACTTTCTTGCCATCACGAAATTTTTTGGAAAAAGAGCTAAGTTTAAATCAGCAACATCTCCCTCCTCCTAACTCCGATTCAACCAAATTTTTTTTTTTTTTGATTTTGGGTATTTTCCGCAAGGAATCCAAAATTTCTATTTGTTTCTGAAAATTTTGTACAAAAATTTTTAGATCTGCTTTGCAAACTCTCAGCCCCAAACTCAAAACTTTGAAATCTCCTCTTCTTGTATATTGTTCTTCCTTGATCAGCTGTGCTCTGATACCATGTAGAATTTTGTAGAATTTTTCTACACATCAGCGAGCTTTGATACCATGCAAATTTTTTCTACAAATCAGATAGCTCTGATACCATGTAGGCATTTCATCACCTGTAGTTCCAACTGATATATGCAATGTACTAAAGCATAGTACTAGATCTACTTCTACAACCAATTTAGTGGAAGCTTAATTGAAAATGAGCAACATCAATAAGAACACATATAACTGATAAGGAGAAATCAAACACACATAACACAGAAGATATAACTAGGCGAAACCACCAGCCTAAAACCCCCTCTCTGTATTATCATACAAGTGGAAATATGTCTGGATTACACAAAGCTTTAGCTCGGAAGCTATCCAGCTCTCAGTACAATCCCTCTGCTGCTCATAGACAGTAAAAGGCTTCTCACAAACCTTCTCCTCTGCCCTCCAAGCCTCCTATTTCTATGCGTAGTTTTTCTGGGTCCTCCAGCTGCAACCTGTGTGATTCTCACATCACACACAACACTGACCTCTGAAATAACAGCACAAACCTGAAGGAGATCAATCCTCATCATGGATGAGCTTCCTTTCTAGGAAATATATTCATCCATATGATAGTACACTGTCCCTTCTCTGATCTCAACTGGGTCTCTGATAGAACTGACATGCATCAGTTATCCATGAGTGAATACTCAGTTATTTGAAAATACTAGTTGTCACATGCATGCAAGCATCAACAAACTGAATCTCATTAATTCAACAACTTGTTAAGTTAATCTAACTAAACTTGACTAAGTTAAACTAAGTTAACTAATCCTCTCAATATAGAACTCAACTAAACTGGACTAAGTTAAACTAAGTCAACTAATCCTCTCAATATAGAACTCATCATTAATTCCTCAATCAGTGGAGCAAATCAAGGACACATTCTCCAATCAGTGGAGAAATTATTGCATGTTCTCACAAAGACTACAAGTTTTATTTTCCTTAACTAATTAACTCATGGAGAATTAATTAATTAATATTCAAACTGCTGGTAAGACCAAATTTGAATTTTGCTTCCTATTTTAGACCAGGGACTGTCTAAAAATAGGAATCCAACTTGAACTGCTAAAAATAGAACTTCTATTTTTAGCACTTACATTTTTCATTCCCTGTTGCCCAATCCAGTACTGATACCCAAACTGCTATTTTTAGCAGTGCTATTTTTATCACTTCTATTTTTAGCAATTTCTTGTTGCTAATTTTCAACAAGTTTATTATATTAATCCTAGAGTTTATAATATTTATCCTTGAATTTAATATTAATCGTAGGGTTTATAATGTTAATACTAAGGTTCCTCGGATGCGGGTGTTTAAACAGCTATCAATTTGGATGGGACAGAGGTGGCGCGAGGAGGCGCGACACCTGCCCACCTAGTACAACATGATCAATCAATTCATAAATGAAGGCTCTTGGAATTTGATTTACGTAGAGTTCACTTGCTCGTTGTTAAACGGCTCTGATACTCCATCCCTGTTCACACCCTGGTTCATGCAACCGCACACTCCGGCTCGACTCAAACCTCGGCTCCATTCATTGCCTGAAGGAGATTGATATTTTAAGGCTCAGTTATGAGCCGGCGGGGGAGCAAATTCTAGTGATTCACTCGCAGAATTCTCCAAAGTCTGGACGGAGCTATGATTTTGGCATTATTTATGTGGGTCTCATCCTCATTGCTGCTTCTAGAGGATTGAACGGGGAGGCAATTCTGTATCCTAGCTCTAGTCTTATGGTAGAGCTGCCTCCGTCCTCCTTATGGTTTTTACCCAGGCACCAGGCTTGCGAACTGTCGTTTTCCTATTTTCCATTGGCCTAGTCTTTGTGGTCACGCACCCCGCTGGCTTGGTCATTGTCGCTGCCCCACCTCACTCTCTTACCACTACTTCGATCATCCCGATGCCTCGTCGTCGCCATCGAATGAGGTCTTGACGAGGTCAACTTAGGCAGGTGCCTTCCAGCCCGTCCACCGAGTCACCTTCCCCTTCAAGCGACTTCTCTGTTGGGCACTATCCTCGCACTCGAAGTGGAAGAGGGCATCCCTCATATGGCTCTGCGCTCTTCACCTTTTGCAATGCTCTGAACTGTCCAAGAATCACTGCGCACATTTCATTGGTCTTTTAGGAGGAAGCACAAGAGGGAGAGCCTAGTTCCCATTAAGAGGGCCCAGGATCTGTTTCTGTTCCGACTTCGAGCATCCAGTTGGAGATTGGTGGAGAGCCTTTGTAGGTTCCTGAGGCTCCAGCTAGCAGCGCTCCGAACGTGGCTATGGCACTGACCCTGGTCCATCCAACTCAGCAGCTGCTCCTGAAGGGGACATGCATGATATAGGTTGGTGCCGGATTATTGAAGAACCTCCTGATGTTTAGCTTGTTTTTTCTTGTCATGATAGCTCGACAGGCGGCCCATACTATTAGGCAAGTTTTTGTTCAGATGGTGATATGGAATTTCAGCGCTTTTTTGAATTTTGTAAACTCAGTAAAAGGTTCAAGACTGAGCTCCCTGAACTGGGGCAGTCTCATTCCATGTTTATCTTGACACCTTTGCCTCTCTTCAGGGCAATGTATTTGACTTCGGTCTCGCTGTAATTTTATTCCCTTTTTGTTAATAGACTAATCTTACTTAGAAAAAAAATATTAATACTAAGGTTTATAATCCTAGGGTTTCACATTAAGCTTAGGGTTTATAATATTACTATTAAGGTTTATAATCCTAGGACTTAATATATTAAACTTAGGGTTTATAATCCGAAGATTTATAATAATAATCTTAGGGTTTATAATATTGGGTTTAATAATGTTAAGATTTATAATATTGGATTTAATAATGTTAGGGTTTATAATATTTGGTTTAACATTAGGGTTTAATATTGTGATGTTGGAATGATACGAAAATCTATCCAACGTTGCATGACAAGCACTGTCACAATGCAACAATGAGTGTGACAATCATTGCCACAATGTTACATTATATTGCAATTTATCCAATGTCACATTGTGACATTTCAAAATTAGGGTTTTGTATTGATCCTAGGGTTTATAATATTAATCTTAGGGTTTATCATATTAATCATTTGGATTATAATCGTAAGGTTTATAATATTAATACTAGGGTTCGTAAGATTGATCTTAGGGTTTATAATATTAGTCTTAATCTTAAAATTTATAATCCTAGGGTTTAATATATTAAACTTAGGGTTTGTAAAATTAATCCTACGATTTATAATATTAGGGTTTAATAGTAATCGTAGGGTTTATAATATTAATCCTATTGTTTATAATCTTAGGGTTTATAATATTAATATTAAGGTTTATAATCCTAAAGTTTAATATATTAAATTTAGAGTTTAATATATTAATTTTAGGGTTTATAATATTAATCTTAAAGTTTATAACATAGGGTTTTATAATCCAATAAAATGTATCCAATGGTAACCTATCCAATGTCGTATTGTGATAAACATTGTCTCGATGTGGCAATAAATTTGACAATCATTATTGCAATGTTACATTACATTGCAATTTATTCAATGCCACATTGCAATAATACAAAATTGGGGTTCAATATTAAGGTTTAATATTGGGTTTCTAATATTGGAATATTGAGGTTTATAATATTAATCCTAGGGTTTATGATCCTATGATTTATAATATTAATCCTAGGGTTTATAATTTTAGGGTTTGCAATATTTATCACAGGGTTTAGAATATAGGTTTAATATTCATTCTAAGGTTTATAATATTAATCATAGTATTTATAATTCCAGGGTTTATAATCTGAGGGTTAATATATTAAATTTTGGGTTTAACGTGTCAATCTTAGGGTTTGTAATATTAATCGTAGGGTTTTATAATCCAATGAAATCTGTCCAATGGTACCAAAATATATCCAATGTGTCATTTTGACCAGCATTGTCTCAAAGTGATAATCAATCTAACAATCATTGTCATGGAAAATTTTAGGGGCGAATGTTCACCCTTTGGCGAAATTAAGGGGTTTTAAATTTTTAGTGGGTGAATATTTTGTATCATAGTACATTTTTACAAATCACCTCAAATAGCCCACCTTATTTTAAGGGAGAGGGTAAAAAATGTAAATTTAGCCCTTGAAATTAGGAGTTATGACCTTCCATTCGCCCTAATTTTCAAGAATAGGTTTTATTTAAGTGAATCCTATGGGCCAAATACCATATTTATAAAAGAGGTATGGTAAATTGATAAAAATATAAATAAATGAGAGGTATGGTAAATAAATAAAACATTTTTTATATTTACTCCATAAGTCACCTTATATACATTCAAGGGTGTAAACAAATAAAAATATAAGTAAAGTGGAGGTATGGTAAATAAATAAAACGTCTTTTTATACTTACTCAAAAAGCATGGTAAATAAATAAAAATATAAATAAACTAGAAGTATGGTAAATAAATAAAACCTCTTTTTATATTTAGTCCATAACCCTCGTTCTATTTATGAAGGCTCAAAAAAGAGGTTTTATTTAAGTGAATCCTATGCGTCAAATACCATATTTGTAAAAGAGGTATGGTAAATTAATAAAAATATAAATAAACGAGAGGTATGGTAAACAAATAAAATATTTTTTTATATTTACTCCATAAGTCACCTCATATTTACGAACATTCAAAAAATGTGTTATATTTAGGTGAAACCTATGGGAAAAATACCATGGGCTAGATTATTATTAATACCATGCAAAAAAACATTATTAACCCTAATATTAGTATTAATAAAAATAAAATGGCACATGGTATTGACCCATGGTATTCACCAAAATGGCACATGGTATTCATGTGGAATGTAGCCTATTTAAATGGGGGAATTAAACCAATATAGATCCATCTTTACTCTAGATCTACTAACCCCCGAGAGGTATCAAATATCATGATATGCAAACTAGCATAGAGTGAAAAAATATTTGATCCCTCTCGGGGCTTGGTGGATCAATAGTAAAAATGGATGTTGTAATTTAATGTATGTTAAACATTAAAAAATAAAATAAAAATCAACTATTAATTTTATTAATTTTTATAAATTACTAATAGTAATTTTTAAGTTCCAAGTTTATGATAACCCATGGTATTGACCCATGGTAATACCATGGTATTCATGTGAGCATAGACTATTTAGGGAAATTCTATCATCTTAGATCCATCTTAATTCTGGATCTACCAAGTGTTCAGAGGGATAAATAGATTTGATCCCCCTAAGAGTGGTAGATGTGGAGTTAAGATGGATATAGTTTGGTTTTTATGATAATGAAGATATTAAATAGACTTAGGAAATTATATTGTAAAAACATCTTAAGGTGAATGGTTAAAGCATAGACATTGGACAAGTATATTTGTATACTTCTGTTTTAAACTGAAGCAAATCCAGGGCTAAAAGGAATGGATTGATTGCACTAGTCATCATTATATAACTTTCCAACATAGGCTGGAGCAAATAGATTGTAATTTGGTTAATTTTTCTAACTGCAAATAGGAACATACTTGTGTATTGGCAGGGTGGTTACGAGGTCCCTAGAAGTGATGAATCTGAATTTTTCTTCGTTTTATTTATAGTATTAGTTTTTTCTCATGCTTTCTGTGAATGACACAGGTGAATTTTATCCTACACCCACTAGGTTATCGATATGTAACTTCGGTAATTTTGATTTCAAAAGATATTTTAAATAAATGCAATGATTTCATTTGTGTATTCAATAAACACAATATTCTAATGGAATTCTGCATTTGTGGTTTACCTATACAGATTCCATGGAGAAGTATTAGTGGTGTGACATCAATTGTCCTCAAGCAGAGGCTTTAGTTTTATTCTTTTCTGGAAGCAAATACTTTCTTCCAACATTTTTGAGTTCCATGAAAAATTTGAAAGTCCTAATAGTATTCAATTATGGGTTCAAGAGAGACATAGTATTCAATTATGGGTTAAAGAGATCCACACTGAATGATCTATCGACCTTATCTTCACTTAGTTTAAGACTATTCACTTGGAGAGGCTACATGTGCCCCCACTTCAAGAGCATAGTAAAGTCATGTAGAACTTAGAGAAACTATTTTTAAGCTTTTAGTGAAGATTGGAAAAATGTTTGGGTTCAATAACACCGAGTTGAGCATTAAGCTTCCAATAATGCTAGATTTTAACCTGGAGCACTTTTGTGATTTGGATGGGATGCCCCCTCGTTTTTGTGACACATCTTCAGTTGTGAATTGGACTATTACTAACTGTCATTTCCTTCGAAAGTTACCTGATGACTTGGGGAACCTCAACTCTTTAAGAATGTTAAGGAAGGAAAGAAAGTACATTATGTTAAGTTCTCTTATGCTTTTCAAGTTTTTCTTGGATATCTACAATGTTTCAGGTAGGAAAGTACATTCTGTTAACGAAAATTTGTCTTGATAGAACGACCCAATTTTAAATTCTAATGCTTTCAAAAAACATTATATAACTGTAATGTTTCTAAAAGGAAAGCATATTTTTCCAATTTAAGTATCATGATCCCATATTCCAACTTATTTTTCAGTAACCCATTAGGCTTTGTAGCTTTGAATAAATCCATGTCTTTTGATAAGATCCTCTTCCAAATTAGAACGCAGTTTCCTTTTGGAAATAACCACATATAATGTCTTGATTTTGTTATTGAGAAAATAGAGGTTGTGAAACAAGCCTATGCCATTCAAGGACTTGATTCATTGATTATGTATCAATTATGGCTCTTGAGGTAACAATGTCTTGATTTTGTTGCTTGAAATTAGAGGTTATGCTTTACTATTTCACAGAATTTCTTACAATATTTCCATAAGTATTGATTTGTAATCTCAGTAACTGAGGGATGACAGTAATGAAAAAGGTAATATTCCATGGTTTGAAGTTCCCCTCTTACTAAATATTTAAATATATCACCACAATTTAACTGTTAATTAAAGGAATTGTATTTGATTTGTAAACAATTCATTGCTTGATTTATAGATTTTGATTTTTTCCCTTTTTTATTTTCTTCTCAGATTTGGTATGAGATATCTTCCAAGATTTGGGTTCCCTAGTTTCCCCACCATAGCTACGAGGTTCAGATGCTATCATTAAATATTCTCGGAACGTTACAACTTTTCCAGTAAGTGTGCTTTGAAACAATGTTGTTTCTTTTCCATGGTGTTAATGCAAATGAGCACTGTAACTAGTGCCATTATTTAGATTAAGTGCTGAAATCTAGGTGGTCTTGTAATGATGGAGTGATTGTTTTCTAGCTACTAAGGCCATATGCATTTTTATCTCTTATGTTGTCTTGAGATATTCAAATTCATAATAAGAATTGAGGTCTCGTTTCCATATAGATTGTAGTCAGTTTCTTGAACATAATATATAGCAAATTATCTTTTACTAATCAACTGTGGATGTGATCCCTCACAGGAAAGGAAATTCAAGGTGACTTTGATTTCACATTGATTTGTCAAAACATCCACACGGGAAAGGAGATTCAAGGTGACACTAATTTCACACTGATTTGTCAAAATGGAGGCAAGAGAAAAGGAAACTTTGTATTCAACAATGCTCTTAATTTCATATGTACATGCACAGACATATTAATAGAAAATATTGAAGGGTTGCTTAAGTAATATTTTCCATTCCACTACATTCTTTATAGCTTCTAAATAAATAACTCAGAACAATTCATTACACTACTTGTTATTCTTTATTAATCAGTGGTTAAGATTTTGATATTGAACTGGCTAAGATTTTTCTTCCTTCTATGAAATTGTGTGTTCTATAATGCTTCTTTTCCATTCACTATGTATAGCATATAAAGTGTGTCTAATGGAGTAGGAAGATTGGAAATTCTTGTGATCCTTGAACTATGTTACAAGGCAAAAACCCAACGGGGCAGGGTAGGTGCATCCACACAAAGGGGTCACAAATACCAAAGTTGGTATTGGCTAGTGCCTTGAGCTAGAAAATTTCGTTTACCCTTGTATTAACAGTGAATCTGGAGAGGATTCTAATATTATCTTTATAAGATTTATATCAATTAATATTGATGAATAGAATTCATGAGACATGAGTTAGGATGTCCTTGCAAGGTGGTTGTTGATTATTGGAAGCTATGATGGTCATTATGTCAGGTCAGGTGGTCGCACTCCCTTGATTGTGAGCATGATTGTGATCAAGATGGAAGACTTCATAGTCTAGATTGATTGTTTAGTAGTGATAGTTAGTGGGCTCATTCACAAAAGCTTCTATTTCACTAATCCCTTTTATAGAGTTGTCAGATTCAATTTCCAAAGGTTTTAATTACACTATAGAGTTGAGTTCTGAGAGAGTTGTGATTCACGGTGTTAAGTATAGCATCTATGACACTTGAGTGAAGATAAGCATAGTAGAGGTATCAGACTCTGTTATAAGCTTACCTGCATATTATAAGGGACTTGGTTGGCTTTTCTATAATTTTATAAACAAGTTCCATGTCATGGAAATGTGAAAAAAAAAACAGTGATATTGCCACCATGTGGCTCTTGTCATATATGGTTTTATACTTTTTCAAAAAATTCTCTAAGAGTTCACAATGCTAAGATTCACTGGGACTTTACAAAGTTTTATTATTTAGTGAAAGACTCGCTAAGATCTTACAAGATTTTATAATTGAGTAAATATTCGCCAATCCTGGTGAGAGATTCGCCAAAAAATTATATATACATATTATATTATTGATAAAATCGCCTTCCATTTTTCCTATATACCATGGAGATTCGCCCATTTATTATACATACACATTTAGGGGGGGTTCTTAAAATTTTCCCTGATCATTGCGTTATAGATCTGAGCCAAAAATATAAGATAATAGAGATAAACCCAATAATAAAAATATTTGAATATAGAAATGATTCACTTTATTAATCAAACCCTTTAGGTAGGGAAACACCATACATTCACTCCTTAAGGAATGAGAACACTCCACAAGCCATATGCCTGTTCATACAATATTCCTTGACATCTCTCAATGGGGACTCTCTAGCCTCTATATAGGCCTCATACATACAATACCATGGCCCAATACCATGGTTCCCTCAATACCATCTATCTAATACCATGGCCCCATTAAATTATTACTAACTACTTGTGGTCCCTTACATGATACGGGTTAACCACCTTATTTATTACTATGGCCCATCCCATTATTACATTATTCTCTTGGGTACCTCCCTTTGTACCCCATATTATCCCCCCTAGGTACACTACACATTGTCATAATGGTACATTACATTACAATTTATTCAACGTCACATTGCAACATTACAAAATTGAGGTTTAATATTAGGGTTTATAATATTGGAGTTTAATATTGAGTTTATAATATTAGGATGTATAGTATTAATCCTAGGGTTTATGATGCTAGGATTTATAATCGTAGGATTTATAATATTTATCCTATGGTTTATAATATTAATCTTATGGCTTATAACCTTAGGAATTATAATATTTGGTTTAATATTAGAGTCTAATATTATGATGTTGGGATGGTATGAAATTTTTTCCAACATCATAGTGTGACCAACATTATCACAATGCGACAATAAGAGTGACAATCATTGTTACAATGTTACATTACATTGCAATTTATTAAATGTCGCATTATGACATTTCAAACTTAGCGTTTAACATTGATCCTAAAATTTATAATATTAATTCTCAGGTTTATAATCTAGGTTTTAACCACGTATAGAAATTACCTGCATACGAATTCTAAAACACAAAAAATAAACAATGCGAGAGCATAACACATAAAACACATATACATAGAGATTTTCCCCTGGATCCCAAAACCGAGACTACCAGCTTGATTTTTCATTATGTTCCTTTCAATGTTACAATACATATTTATACATACCAAAGCATCCAATACCATGGACTGAAAACCATCGCATCTAAAACTATGGACCAAAAACCATCGCGTCCAAAACCATGTGCGAAAAATCATGCACAAAACCATAGGTAGGTCCAACCAACCTAATATAGGGTCCAAAAACAAAATTTTCTGGGATGCTGCCCTGAATCCATAGAGTGGAGCTACCTGCACCCCTCAAACCCCCTATGACCCCCCCCCCCCCCCCCCCCCACTACGCAATCGGCGCAATGAAGGATGGGGCTCTGCTCCCCTTCTAACCCTCGGTTAACTATGTGGTCTAGTCGTGGAAATAATATAACAAAACCCAACATATAATGCTAGAGCTTATAATATTAATACTAAGGTTTGTAATATTTGTTGAGAAATGACAATAAGAAATTCCAGTTTAATTTGTCCTTGAATTAAACCGTGAATTAAAATCGAATTCTATTCTCATAAAAACTTGTAAATAATTAATTAAGTTTAATTAACTTAATTAGTTTAGGAATTTCAAGTTGGAAGTCTTTCTGTAGTCATGTATATATTCTCCCTAAATTTTAGGGGTCCAGGATGAGTTTATTTGAGTTGTAATTAGATTAACTCAGTTTACTGAGTTATGGTTAGTTAAATTAGTTCTAACTATTTGTGGAACTAATAGAGGACTAACAGTCAGTTGGTGCACTGGTGCATCCACAAATGTTACTCTAGTTAACTGAAGATTCCCTCATGAGAAACTCATGCATGTCAGTTCATAGAAAGACCCAGTTGTGACTAAAGTGTAGGGACAGTGTACTATCAATTGTATGATTTACTGAGTTGTAAATATCATACATGCAATCATAGAAGGACCTATGTTTGGATTGTGTAGTTTTGGAAGATGAATTCCCTATAAATACGGGCTATTCATCCTAGGAATTTTGCAAGGATTTAGGGGCTTGGAAGGCAGTGGAAATTGGAAAAGTGTTGGCTAATAGTGGGCTTGTGAGGTAGAGAGTTGAACATGCTTGTGCGTAATTGTTCTTTTGAGAACAGGGCTTGTATCTTCACTCATATTTCTGAATAATGTAATATAGATAAGCAAGGTTTTGTGCTATGACATTCCCCAGAGAAGCTTATTGTGTTATGTGCCATTAATTTTTCTTATTCTTGTTCATATTGTTTCATCGATCTATTGGCTTCCCCTGGTTGAAAGTAGAAGTAGCTCCTTGTTATGTGCTTTAGTCAATTGCATGAGCTTGTGAATCTACATGAAAATATGCATGTATTAGAGCTAAATCCAATATACTAGAGGAGGTTTCGAAGTTTTAAGTTTTGGGTTACAGGTGAAATTCGAATTTGCAATAGATACATCTGGATTATCATATGGCATTCTACGATTTGCGTCTCGAGTATGCCTTGGAAGGTAGATATAATTTTATAGCCTAGAGGGATAGAATAGAGGCTTTGCTAGAGGATAATGGCTTGAAGGAATTCGTTGATCAAGACATTCCTAAGCCAGCAGCATTAGATGCACAAAATCTGGCCAAATGGAAGAAGTGTGTGGCGAAGGTGGGGCAGATAATCCTTGAGGGAGTTCGAGACCACATTATCTCAACTCTCCATGGCAAGGAAACTCTGTATGCTATGTGGAAAGCACTGACAAACTTGTATCAGAACAACAATGACCAAAGGAAATTGGCACTAAAGGAAAAGCTTCGAAAAATCAAAATGGAGAAAGGCGAGACTATTCCAAAATACTTGACCAATTTCACTCAATGTTGTGATGAACTTGGAAGTGTTGGAATCATGGTTTCCTAGGATGATATGGTGAGTCTTTCTCTTCTAGGACTCCCAAAGAGTTGGCAAGGTTATTAGGACTCTGTCAATGGTTGAGAGAAGCTACTAGATTGGGAACGACTGTGGTCGGATTTGATGCAGGAAGAGATTAGGAGGAACACACTAGGGATGGCTCTTCATCAAAGACTGATGATGAAGAGACTGTACCTTAGCGATTAAGGAAAATAAGGGGAAAGGTAAAGCTTCCCATTCCAAATCAGATTATTGCCATGGAGGTAAGAAGAAAGAAATGATGAAAGTTAAGTGCTTTCATTGTCGCAAGCTGGGCCATTTTGCTACAAAGTGTGCACTCAAGAAGTCTAAGTACAATCCCTCAGGAGGAGCTGCGGATAAGGATTTGGCCTCTCATTTCGAATTTGACTTTTCCCTCATTGCATGCATGGTGTCATCAATGATGGGAAGTGTATGGTACTTAGATAGTGGAGCTTCATTCCACATGATCAATGACAAGGAGTTATTCACTGAACTGGAGGAGAAATATCTTCAAATGCATATCGATATGGGCGAGAATGGGAGGCATCGTGCTACTGGATTGGGCACGGTTACTTTTTAGAGAAAGAATGGGGTTGCACTCACCTTGAAGAATGTTATGTATGTGTCTGGGTTGAAGAAGAACTTGGCATTTGTTTCCATGCTTGAGGATAGAGGCTATGATGTGATCTTCTTGAAAGGAAAGGCGTTCCTTTGACACATAGCCATAGGTCAAGTAAAGAAGATAGGGATTCGGGTGAAGAATATCTATTCGCTAGAGGTAGAGGATTGTACTGCTTTGAGCATGCAAGTAGATATGGTGCAGAGTTGAGACGTTGGTGAGTTGTGGCATTGGAGATTGGGCCACTTGTATCACAAGGCTTTAAAGATCATGTAGCAGATCTCCATCGGATTTCCCAAAGGTACACTAGAGCAAGTTGATACATGCAAGGGGTGTACTTTGGGTAAATACACCAAGTTTTCCTTTCACGACAAAGACAGTCGAGTATAGGCTATTCTTGAGAGAGTCCATTCAGATGTGTGTGGACCATTCTTGATAGCATCCACGACCAAACAAAAGTATTATATTATATTTGTTGATGACTATTCTCAAAAATGCTGGATATTTTTCATGTAGAAAATGAAACAAACCTTCACAAATTTTTGTGAGTTTAAAGCAGTGGTGGAGAAAGAGTCGAGAAAGAAGGTTAAAGTTCTACAGAGTGATAATAGTGGTGAGTATGTCTCAAACGAGTTTAAGAAATTCTGTGCACTAGAAGGGATTAAACAGGAGTTGACGACACCCCATAACCCTCAGCAGAATGGGGTGGCTGAGAGGAAGAACATAAGGATAGTAGGGGCAGAGAGGGTGATGTTGCATGATCAGGGTCTCCCATTATACTTGTGGGTTGAAGCATGCAACACAGTGGTTTATGTTCAGAAACGTATCTCGCATCAGATACTTGGGATAAAGACACCAGAGGAGGCTTATTCCTGTAAGAGGCCAAACGTTGGTCACTTCAAGATTTTTAGGTCATCGATATATTTCCATGTGACTAAATATGCACGGAAGAAGCTTGAGCCAACAAGAAGGTTGGGGATAATTGTGGGGTACATTGATACACCTCACAACTATCGGGTGTACTTGTCGACTAGTAGGATGACAATGGTTCACAGGGATGTCAGATTTGATGAGGAGAAGGTCATGTGAGTTTCCCTTGCAAGGGAGCTTCAACTACATGTGCTTGAGGAGCTTTTAGCTCCTAAGGTTGAGGATCCTCAAATTGATGTGGAGCAGCCACATGTAGAGGATCTAGGAGTGGAGACATCCACTCAAGCATAGTATTCCAGAGATAGGAGAAAGCACACCAGAGAGGTGGATAGATTGTCATCGGATGCTAGAGATAATGTGGGAACACCCACATCACACCACAGATAGAGGAGGTCCCCTGACAGGTACACTGGATACATGGCTCTTATGAGCAGATGTGTTGTGACAAATGCATCTTCCTTTGAGGAAGCAGTGCAACAGTCGATTTGGGTTGATGCCATGGTGAAGGAGTATGACTCCATAGTTTGTAACAATGTTTGGGATGTGGTCTCAAGACTGGAGGATAAGTTCATGGTGAGCTCTCATTGGCTTTACAAGGTAAAGCAAGATGCAGATGGTAGTGTGGAGAAGCATAAGAATAGATTTGTGGCCCATGGATTTTTACAGGTAGAGGGGATTGACAATGATGAGACCTTTTCTCCTGCTGCAAGGTACTCATCGATCAGATCAATATTGGCACTATTAGCATAGATGGGTTGAAGATACATCAGATGTATGTAAAGACAACCTTCCTTAATGGCACGATTGAGGAAGAGGTGTACATAGAGCAGCCTAATGGTTTTGAAACCTTCGACTGTGAGTCGCATGTGTGCCGTCTCAAGAGAGCGTTGTATGGGATGAAGAAAGCACCTCATGCTTGGTACACCAGGATAGACAACTATTTCACCAGGTTGGGCTTCACAAAGAGTGAAGTAGATGAAAACCTGTACCACATAGTCGTGGAAGGTAAACTATTGATCATTGTACTTTATGTTGATGATCTCACACTGATAGGTGATGATCAGTTGATCAAATCTTGCAAGGAGGACCTTGCAAAGGAGTTTGAGATGAAGGACTTCGGGCTCATGCATTACTTTATGGGCATGGAAGTATGGCAGGGTGATGGGACGTTGTTTGTGTCTCAAGGAAAGTATGCCAATGAGATACTCAGGAGGTTCCACATGGAGAGTTGTAAGCCTATGTAGACTCTAGTTGATAACTAGAGGAAGGAGGATGCTACTTCGGGAGAGGTAGAGGAAGCTATTATTTATAGGCAGCTTGTGGGTTCACTCATGTACTTCGTGAACACATGACCAGATTTGTGCTATGTAGTTAACCAACTTAGTCAAGCGATTAGTAGGCTTACCAAGCTGTATTGGAAGGTGACAAAGCATGTATTAAGATACCTTAGGGGCACTACTCTGTATAGATTATGGTACAAACAAACAGAGGGAGTGAATATTTAAGGCTTAACAGATGCAAATTGGGCGGGAAGTCCATCTAATCGGAAAAGCACATCACGAGGGATTTTCAGTATTGGGTCAACGACAATTTCTTGGTACAACATGGAACAAATATCAATTTCACTCAGTTCCACAGAGGCAGAGTACATGGATGTGAGTCAGGCAGCATGTGAGGTCATCTAGATGAGGAAGATCCTGGTTGGTTTGTTTGGTGAGTAGATGGATCCAACTGTGATTTACTGCGATAATCAAAGTTGTATCAAACTCTCTAAAAATCCAATTTTTCATTTTCGGTCCAAGCATATTGATATCCGATATCATCATCTCAGAGATTTCATATTGAGGTGGATCATGTTATTAAAGTACATTTCCATGGAGGAGAAAGATGCTGACATTTTGGAAAAGACATTGTTAAGATGTAAATTTGAGTTTCACAGAGACATGATCGGGGTAGTTGATAACCCCTTTCTTGTTGAGAGGGAGTGCTAAGAAATGGCAACAAGAAATTCTAGTTTAATTTGTCCTTGAATTAAACTGTGAATTAAAATCGAATTATATTCTCATAGCAAATTGTAAATAGTTAATTAAGTTTAATTAACTTCATTACCTTAGGGATTTCGAGTTGGAATTCTCTCTATAGTCATGTATATGTTCTTCCTAAATTTTACGGGTCCAAGATGAGTTTATCTGAGTTGTAATTAGATTAACTTAGTTTATTGATTTATGGTCAGTTAAATTAGTTCTAATTGTTTGTGGAACTAATAGACGACTAACAGTCAGTTGGTGCATTGGTGCATCCACAAGTGTTACTCCAGTTAACTGAAGATTCCCTCATGTGAAAATCATGCATGTCAGTTCAGAGAAACACCCAGTTGAGACTAGAGTGCAGGGACAATGTATTATCAGTTGTATGATTTACTGAGTTGTAAATATCATGCATGCAATCAGAGAAGGACCTATGTTTGGATTGTGCAGTTCTGGAAGCATGAGTTCCCTTTAAATACATGCTATTCATCTTAGCAGTTTCGTAAGGAAATAGGGGCTTGGAAGGTAGTGGAAATTGGCTTAGTGTTGGCTAATAACGAGATTGGGAGGTAGAGAGTTCAGCATACTTGTGCGGAATTGTTCTTGTGAGAAAAAGCTTTGTATCTTCACTCATATTTCTGATTAATGCAGTATAGATAGGCAGAGTTTTGGGCTATGGCTTTCCCTAGAAAAACTTATTGTGTTATGTGCCATTGATTTGTCTTCTTCTTGTTCATATTGTTTTCATGAATCTATTGGCTTCTGCTGCTTGAAAGTAGAAGTAGATTCTTGTCATGTGCTTTCGTAAATTGCATGAGCTTGTGAATCTATAGGAAAATCTACAATATTAGTCTCAGGGCTTAATATTAGCCTTAAGATTTATAATATTAACCTTAGAACTTAATATATTAAATACTAAGATTAATATTATAATAATATTACCATAATATTGTAATATAATAATTTTTATTATAGTACCACTAATAATAATAATAATATTTTGTAATATAATAATTATTATTATAATTATATATTAATTAATATCAATATTAATATTAGTATTAAATCCGTATCATATATGTTTATTGATATATATCAACCACATTTATGAATGTGGTTGCCTTAGTTTAAATTGTAATACATGCTATTTTTTTTTAATATTATAAGAGTCATATGTTCTTAAGAGGTTCTCATGTCACATGTTGTTGCCATATGTTCTTAAGAGGATCTCATGCCACATGTTTTTGCCATAGATATTCTGGAAACTTACTTAAGATGATTTAATTTTTTTAATAAATAAGTTTAATTTTTCCATTTGTTGAGTTAATCCAAAAAAAATTACCCCTTATCAAAATGATGGTGGGTTAATGAAAGAAAACATGATTTTAATCATTTAAATTAATTTTAGAAACATATCAAAATTTTAAAATTCTAGGTTTTAATAAAAAATTTTATAAATTAATAAATTGATTTTATCTTATAAAATTTAATTTATAATTCAGTCATCCTATTTCCTAGTAAGTAAAAAAAGGCAATTAAAATTAAAAAAAAATCTCAATTACTTTCTAATAAATAGTAATTCATATAATTCTTAATAAAAATTTAATATGTTGCATTAAAAAAATATTACTCAAAAATAAAAAATTTCAATATAAAACATAAATAAATAGTAATTCATATAATTATTAATAAAAAATTAATATGTTGGATTAAAAAAATATTACTCAAAAATAAAAAATTTCAATATAAAACATATATAAAATATTTAATTATATAAAGTTAAGTATTTAAAATGTACTATTAACTTTAATATGGAAAATTAGTTTAATATTTATTTGAGTAATAATTTTATACAAAAGAATTAAGTATGGAGTATTAATATTCTAGGAAATAAATGTGTCGAGAAACTGCAATGTTTATTACATCAAAGTTCAATATATCAATAAAGACAATTAAACCTAATTAAGAAAGTTCTCATTCATTCCTCACAACCATCTAAAATAAACTCAATTAACAAAATATTTTATACTTTCATTAATTTCTATATTTAAACATTAATTTATATATTTATTATATATCACTATCTTAAACCAAACCATTATTTACTCATATTTAAATATGATTAATTTATAATAATCGAACTAATCTCATTTTAATAAAATAAAAAAACATTAATGTTATTTTAAGAGATATACAAGTTTACCTCGTGAGAAACCTCTACTAACCAATATATTCTATTATTATATATAAACCCATTTTATATATATATATATAGTCAACTAAACAAATTTTCAATTGATTTCATCTATTTATAAAACAATTATTATATATAAACCCATTATATATATATATAAAAGTCAACTAAAGAAATTTTCAATTGATTTCATCTATTTATAAAACAATCAGTCTATTTATAAAATAAATAAATTTTAATGCATAAAACGAATAAATGTCTTTATTTCTAAATTTTAAAAGCCAAGCTATAACAATCTTTACGCTAATTCAAACTCTCATTCGCTGTCAATCTCTCCGGTTGCCCGCAAACACATGCTAATTCAAACCCTCATTCGCTGTCAATCTCTCCAGTTGCCTGCAATGTCTTTGTATTTGCATCCACTTGCTATGATATAGCCCTAGTCAAACTTGTACTTGGCCGGAATGCCATTGTACTTTACTCCCAGTTGCTCAAACCTATATATTCAAATTACAACCCAAGGTTGCATCTGACATTTGGAAAAGTAATAAATTTTGAATATTCTTTTCCAGCTTTGTCGTCAGTGTTTTATTCTTTGATTCCCACTCCGGCCTTTTCACGACGTGAAAACACCAGGAGGATTTGCTGTAATATATCATAAAGAGATGAGAGTACAAGTTTCGCATGGCATGTTTCTTCGTTGGGTTTCTTTGTGTGAAGGATTAGCGATGTTTCGCCACTCGATTTCTGTTTAGCTACTCATAGTTACAGTGTTTGTTAATTAATTTTTTGGAATGGTTATTGTATAATATGTAATTAGTTTTACAGTTAGTTTTATTATTAATACAATGATTTTTTTTTGTATTTTTTTGTTGTGAAGTGTTTTGTTTGTCATTAATACAATGATTTTTTATCATGTTTTTTTATTGTGAAGTTTTTGGTTGAGTTGTTTTTAAATTCCATGTATTTGAATTCTATGGTGTAAAGGAGATGCAGAGCATGAAGGATGTGAGGATAGCTGAATGCAACATGTTAGCCCAGTGGGACTCTGAAACTATTGACTAAATTGCCAATATTGAGTTGAATAGAAGGAAGTGAGGATAGCTAAATGCAACAAAAGGTTAGCCTAGTGGGACATCGAAACTATTGACTAAATTTAAACAAGAGTTTAATCACACTAAAAATTCTAAAAGATAGTATTTGCATTTACCACATTAAAAAGGAGTTTAATGACAATTAAATTTATGAAGAATAGTATTTACATTTATTGCAGCAAGAGTTTAATTACAATGAAATAAATTTTAAAATAAAGGATATATATGTTTTGGTGATTTGAAATACATTTACTACATCAAATGAGAGTTTATTTACAATGAAATTTTTGAAAAATAGTATTTCACACTAAAATTTTTGAATGAAAAATAGTATTTCGCACTAAAATTTTTGAATGATAGTATTTGCATTTATCACAATAAACATGAATTTAATAATAGTAAAATTTCTGAAGAATAGTATTTACATTTACAATGAAATAAAATTCCTAAAGATACTTAAAATGAAAGATATATTTACATTTACTACAACAAACAATTATTTAATTACAATGAAATAAATTTCAGAAAGATATTTAAAATGATTTTAGTTACAATGAAATAAATTTGAGAAGGATATTTAAAATGAAGGATATATATTTTTTAGTGGTTTGAATTGAATTTTGTGGTGATTTGAAATACATATTTTTCCATTGGTAAAACAAATAGTATTTACATTTACTGCCACAAACAAGTGTTTAATTACAATGAAATAAATTTTTGAAAGATACTTAAAATAAAGGATATATTTACATTTACTGCAAGTTTAATTACAATGAAATAAATTTCTCAAGGATATTTAAAATGAGTTTAATTACAATGAAATAAATTTCTAAAGTATATTTAAAGTGAAGGATATATATTTTTTGGTGGTTTGAATTAAATGAATATTTAAAATGAAGGAGATAAATTTCCTAAAGATATTTAAATGAGTTTAATTACAATGAAATAAATTTATGAAGGATATATATTTTTTGGTGATTTGAATTAAATGTATATTTAAAATGAAGGATATATATTTTTGTGCTGGTTTGAATTAAATTGTCTGGCGATTTGAAATACATATTACATTTAAGGATATATTTACATTTACTGTAGGAAACAAGAGTTTAATTACAATGAAATAAGTTTATGAAGGATATTTAAAACGATTTTAATTACAATGAAATATTTAAAATGAGTTTAATTACAATGAAATAAATTATATATTTATTGGTGGTTTGAATTAAATGGATATTTAAAATGAAGGATATATATTTTTTGGTGGTTTGAACTAAATTTTCTGGTGTTTAATTACAATGATTTTTTTTTTAAGGATACTTAAAATGAAGTATATATTTACATTTACTGTAGGAAACAGGAGTTTAATTACAATGAAATAAAGATATTTAAAATGAAGGATATAATAATTAAAATGAGTTTAATTACAATGAAATAAATTCCTGAAGGATAGATATTTTTTGGTGGTTTGAAATACATTGAATTAAATTTTCTGGTGATTAAATGGATATTTAAAATGAAGGATATATATTTTTTGGTGGTTTGAAATACATTGAATTAAATTTGATTAAATGGATATTTAAAATGAAGGATATATATTTTTTGGTGGTTTGAAATACATGTTTTTCCAGTGGTAAAATAAAATATTTGGAGGCTAAAAAGATTTCAACCTAGCTCTTTGCTAGGCTATTTTTGAAACTTATCATTAAACCACAAAGCTAACTTTGTTTGAAATAAGAGGAGAAACTAATTTATATCTTTTGAGAAATATTACATATATTTTGAATTTGAAAGGATTTGAATAATATTTAGTTGCATAACATTTATGACTTCAATAGTTTCCATAGTTGGAGTTGTTCTTAATGGAAAGGGAAATTATCAAGAGTGGTTTAGAAAGCTTAAAAGTGCCCTTTTTTTTAACGATTTGTGGGAATTTTTGTCAAGGCAAGAAGTGAGACATATGCCTTAACAAAATTTGGGAGACAAAAGACAACAAGGCATATGCATTAATAACTGCATCGGTGAGAGAAGAGGTAAGTTGAAATATCATTTCTAGTGGTATTGCATTCGAAGCATTAAAGAAGTTGAAAGAATTATATGATTCACACTCAGAAATCGAAATTATTTAGTTATTGTTAAAGTTGTTTAATTTGAAGATGAAGGATAATGATCCTTTGAAGAGTGCCTTTGAAATAAAATCCATTTTTCATTATATAGAAGCCACTGGAGTAAAAGTAGATTTACAGCTTACAACTTTTATAAAATTCATTCACCTTGTCTATTCACACTATTTGGAATCTCTCCAAGCTAGTGGGCAGTTAAAAGACATTACATTTGATAAAATTTTAAGAAAAATAGCTAAGAGAGAAAAAACCTTTGGGAAAAAAAAGGCTCTACCTAACTCTAATGTAGAAACTATTAGTGTCAGTATTTGCATCCTACCATCGATGATAAAAAATCCTCTTCTCATATCATTTTAAGGGTCCCACCCAGAGTTTTTTTTTTATCATTCCACTAGGTCATGCAACAAATTAGTCACTGATGGTAGTCCTAGTCCAAAAACATCACTCTTCCCTAAATGTGATTACTTGTTGGCATAGTTTCATATATTGTTGACTGTACATCATCCATAAAGTTAATTTTATCATTCCATTTGTATCAGTCATGAGGTCATCATGTCATCTTGAAATTCATTCCTTCAAGGTCTCATTAGGTATTTTAGGGTTTTTCAAGGTTTCATTAGGTCATTAGGGTTTCCAAGGTTCCAATAAAACTCCATTCCATTGCATAAAACCAACAAGTAAAGAGTGATAAAATAAAATCTCTTCACCATGTGAAGATGATTTGTAAAGAGAAATTATTATTTCATCATGTAATTTTGAGTTCAAATGTAAATTTTTATATTTTCACTATGTAATTTTATGTTATTCAATTTGTAATAAGTTCATGACTCCCAAGCTACCAACTCAGAGTTCCACATGCCAAGAATCAAAATGTCAAAGTCAAATGACAACTAGACTGGAAGAGATTTCCAATGAGCTATCATGAGCTAAATTTGGAGTTGAGGAAGGCCTCCAAAAGTTGTCTGCATTTTTGCAGCCCCATTCTACACTTTTTTACTAGACTTGGGAGAATTTATTTTTGAGGGGCTATTCCTGATCATTTTCAGTGGTTGATAGGTCCATTTTGTAGCCAAGAACGATACCTTTCCGACGAGCTATAATGAGCTCAATTTCGACTTCGAGAAGGGACTCAAAAGTTGATTTGAAGTAGGCATTGTGCTTAGGAGGGAGGCGTTGTGCTTAGAGCAATGGTCACTGCCTTTTTTAACACAAGCATTGTGCTTCTGGCCCAGGTGTTGTGTTTTTGCCAAATATGATGCACATCTGCCCAATTTCACTTGCAAGCTTCCCAAATTTGTGTAGGTCCTCCAAACCCTTAGCAAAGGGTTTCTCCACCTCCTAGAAAGTAAGTAACATCTAATACCACCTCTTAGCATTCCTAAAGGAAAATTTTAGTGGTGTTTGAATCTTCTATAAAAATTTGGTGTCTTCCTTTCTAAAAACCCTAATTTCATTCCCATTTCCAAACATACTTCATAAGACTTTTACTACCCTTCCTACATATCTAAAAACCCTATCCCTACCCTTACACTACCATTCCCTTTCCCAGAGCCCTTTATCCTCTAAACCCTAAGACCTAGGTATCTCAATTCCCTAAGCTCCCAAATCCCACAAAATTTCTACTCCCTATCACCTCCCTCAATTTGATAATCCCTTCCCCCATCTCCCTAATTTTTTCCATCACATTCCCCACTCCCTAAACCTACATTTCACTCCCAATTCATCTCCCTAGGGTTTCTAGCCAGGACACTATGGAAAAAGTGAAACATAGGTTTCATGGAGGAAGAAGAGAGGGAAGAGAGAAGGCCACATAAGGGAGGAAGGATTATCCAGCGTTTGGAGAAGCTCCTAGACAAGGTCAACAAAGACAATGACATTCATAGAAAGATGCCAAAGAATTATGCCACGAGGAACAAATTTTTGAGCATTTTTGCAAAATTTTGGAAATTTTGTACATTCCTAGACAATTTCGTGACAGCTGGAATGCCAGGCGCATAGCGCCATAGGCACAGTGCTTTTTTTTGAGTCATATTTTGACCAAAAGAAGACAACCATCAAATTTAGAATGATGAATACATACAAGAAAATATTGGCATTATGACATAGATTTGGCACTATGATTCAAGTGTTGTCCTTGATGGCAACTCACTCAGATGATAGATCACAGTTCAGACTCACAGAATGAAGAAAAGAGAGGTATACGCAGGTTCCCCACTGACCAAGCCACGTGTACACGCGGGTTAGCAGACCAAAAGGAGCGTATAATGTACACATGCACTTTCATAGAAGGAAAGGCGCGTACATGTTGGAAAACTAAGTTTTGGTTCGTGGTATTTGGTCCATGGTATTTTGATCCATGGTATTGGTCCAAGGTATCTGGTCTGAAGTGTTGACCCCAGGTATTTGGTCCAAGGTATTGGTCCTAAGTGGTTTTTGGTCCATGGTATTGAGTAAGGCCTAAGACTATAAAAGGAGGAGAAGATCATTAGGAAAAGGCACTCAAGTATTGAATATCTAATGAAGAGCAAGATCTAGTATACAGGTTATTGGGTTATGGTGCATAGCTGGATCTGAACCAAGGATGAACCTTAGCGCTTGATAAAGGATAAGATCTAATGATGGGTCAAGATCTTAAGGCTTGAAGTGAAGTATCTTTATGTGATTTGATCATTTATCTAAATAACTAGCGCATGTTGTAGTCTATAAATATGATGATCTGGGTATAACTGACGTCTAGAATTGTTGTAAAGTTTAAATCATCATTTACAGATTTGTACGCAGGTTCACTTTAGAAAAGGCGTGTATACACGCTGGTTCTGCATATCAAAACAACGTATACATCTTAAATTTGATTTGCAGATCTGTATGCAGGTTCGTCTTGAGAAAAGTGTGTATGCACATAGGTTCGACACATTGAAGTAGCGTATACCTCATAAAATATGTTTTAGCTACTTCTGTTTTCTGTTGCAGTGTTCTGGGTTCTGGTTACTGTATTCTGGTTACAACATTCTGAAAGATCAAATTGAAGGCTTGTCAAAGTGATTGGTTGATTTAGTTGTCGTTGGGGCAAAGGAGATTGGTTGATTTGATGATTGAATGATGCTATTGATGGATCCAGTCTAAAAATTTATGAAATGTGGTCCCTGGAAGAAAGGATAAGGTTGTAGCCTTCTATAGGCCAGCACCTACGTGCTAGTAAACATATCAGCTAGTACAAGAGCTAGGGGGTTGTAGCTCCCTTCCAGGAGAAGCTGGAGAACGAGAGAAGGTTGTAGCCTTATGTAGTTAGAAGCCTGTGTACTGGTATAAGACTGCACCAGTACAAAAATTGTAAAAAGAAGTTTCTAATTTAAAAAGAAGATAAAGACGATTGCAGCAGGTGGTTTTTGCCCACATTAGGTTTCCACCGTATATCTTGTGTTCATGTATGTGACTGTATGTTCTATTTTTTCTGCACCTGGTTACTGTTTATATGGTTATGATGCATTGATTACAGATCAACATATGATGAATTAACTGAATCATAAGTTTGCAGGATATACGCTAGTTGCCTTAAACACAATTGCGTATACATGCGAGTTCCATTAACTGAAGTAGCGTACATGAATCTGATTATGGAAATGAAAAATTATTGACTTGCTAATACTGATTCACCCCCCCCCTCTCAATATTATTTCCAACAATTGGTATCGGAGCGGGTCCTTCAGAAGAAGCCTGATCGCTTGAAGGAAGATCCATCATCATGAGTAACCACGAAAGAGAGGGATCCATCAGGCCACCAATATTTGATGGGAGCAACTTTTTTTATTGGAAGGTAAGAACCACAGCCTGTCTTCAATCTCTTGGAATAGATGTCTAGGAAATCGTAGAAGGAGGATATACATTTCCATTAGCAATTCCTATAGATGTGGTAGGTAAAAAGCAATATGAAACCAATGCCAAGGCTGTCAATACATTATTGGGGAGTCTGTCACAATCAAAATTTGTCAAAGTTATGTAGCTCAAATCTGCTAAAGAAGTATGGGACAAGATCGTTCTAAGCTATGAAGGAGACACTTAGGTAAAATGTGCAAAACTGCAAACTCTCAGAATTCAATATGAAACTCTCAAAATGCACAATGATGAAAGTATAGCTAGTTACTTCTTACGTATAGATGAGATTGTTAATTGCATGAACAATTTGGGTGAAGAGATAAAAGAAGTTACTTTAGTTGAAAAGGTTTTAAGATCCTTGTCTACTAAGTTTGAATCAAAAATATCTGCCATAGAAGAAAAGCAGTATCTTTAGAACTATTACTTGACACAACTACACGGAATCTTAACTTCTTTCGAAATGAGAAAAGCAGTTCCATTAGATATGAGAGAAGTTGCATTTAAAGCTTCAGGAAGAGAAGAACTCAATGAATTAGGACATATTTGAGAAGGAGAGGAAGAAGCAAACTTTGTCAAGAACCTTCAACGGGGTTTTGGAAGATTCAGAGGTAGACTACCTTTCAAATGTTTTACTTGTGGAAGAGTCGATCATTATGCTGCCAAATGTCCTCATAAAGATAAGCTTGATAAAGGTAAGGAATCAGCTAAATGGAATAGAAAACAAAGTGTAAGTAAGAAGAGCTACTATACACATGAAGATAGCAATGGTTTATCAATTAGTGATGAAGATGACTATAGACTTCTGTTGGCTTTTGAAGATGATGATTTCTTGGATGCTTTAGATGAAGATGACCTTTATGAAGAAATCTCTAAAATCAAAATCTATTTAGAAGAAAAGAATATGATTATAGATACTTTGACATTCCAACTTGCTGAAAGAGAAAAACATAATGAAAAACTAGAATGTGAAATTGTGGGTCTAAGAAAGGATATTGATAAAACAAAAGCTTTCAATCTTAGATTTGCTAAAGGATCAGAAACATTAAATGAAATTATCAAAGTGCAGTGTTCTCCTCTGATAAAGACAGGTCTTGGATATACTGAAGAAGCATCTCAAGAACAGAAGCCGTCAACCTCCACTAAAATCTATCTTGATGTAGCAAAGAGAAGTGAACAGTTTGACAATCGTCAGCAAAGGCATAAAGCAGATCACTAGGTAAACCAGGCTCAATTTACTTCAAGGATGAACAGAAGCTACAACCAAACTCAAGTAAATCATACCCCATCTGCTTCAAGAATGAATATCAATAGAAAGTACAATCACCGGGTCAGTAGATTCGATAATCGCAAGAACTTATTTAATGGCCAATGGTTTTCATGTCATAACTTTGGACACAAAGCTACTCAATGTGTTGCTTACAAGACCATCATGGCTATAGAAGCATGAAATCAAAGGAATGTGACAGGGATCATGAAACAGACCTACAATAACTTTTCTCTTCTTGAAAATGAAATAGAATGCTCTATCTGCAACAACTTCGATCATGAAGAATCTGAATGCAGGAGTAAATTTTTGCAAACATCTCAGAAGGAACAAACTTCACTAAGTCCCAAAATATGGAGAAAGAAAGAATCGCAAATCGAAAGATGTGGTATAGCCTTGTATGCAGAAGGACAAGAAAATCAGTTGTACATCAACAGTGGATGCTCAAAACACATGACAGGGGACAAAGAAAAACTTCAGTCATATAATGCCTTAGAAAAGGAAAAGAAGGTCTCATTTGGAAATGACACTCCTGCTGTCATAAAAGGTAAAGGTTTTGTTCTCTTAAAAGAAAAAGTTAAAGTTGTGAATGTTATGTATGTTGATGGTCTAAAGCATAACCTGTTGAGTGTCAGTCAAATGTGTGATCAAGGAAATGAAGTAGTATTTTGATCAAATGGATGTGTTGTTCATGAGCTTGATATAGGAGAAACCGTGATCAAAGGTATAAGAACTCCAAACAACTTATACATACTCAAGGGAGGATAACAACAGTGCTATCTAAGCAAAAATGATGAGCACTGGCTATGGCACAGAAGATTGGGGCATCTAAGCTTCTCTCAAATAAGAAAAGCATGCAGATTCTAGGATGTTCGTGATCTTCCTGATATCAACATCCCAGAAAATACAATATGCAAATCATGTCAATTTGGTAAGAAAACCAAAGCACACTTCCCTGAAAAGGAAGGATCAACTATTAAGCCTCTCGAACTTGTTCATACTGATTTATGTGGACCATCAAGGAAAAAGTGACCTCGTGGAGAAGAATACTTTATATTGTTCATTGATGATTTTTCTAGAATGTGTTAGATAGGACTTCTAAAGCATAAAGAAGAAGCATTTGAAAAATTCGAAGCCTTCAACGCCTTGGTTGAAAATGAATTAGATCGCAAAATCAAATGCCTCAAATCTGATTGAGGAGGGGAATTTACCTCGGATGAATTCTTTGACTTTTGTGAAGAACATGGAATAAAAAGGCAATTCTCCACTACAAGGAGTCGTGAGCAAAATGGAGTGGTAGAAAGGATGAACAGAACTATTCAACAAATGGCTCGTGCTATGCTAGATGAGTCTGGAACTCCTGCAACCTTCTGGGGTGAAGCTTCATTCACTGCTGTCACTATTCTCAACCAATCAAATGTTCGAGTAAACAACACTCAAACTCCACGTGAACTTTGATATGGTAAGACTCCTACTGTAACATACTTCAAATTTTTTGGAAGCACATGTTACATCAAAAGGACTGATGAAAAACTTGGTAAGTTTGAACTCAGAGCAGATGAAGGCATTCTCCTTGGTTACTCTTCTCGAAGTAAAGGATATAAATGTTATAATAAAAGACTTGGGAAAATTATTGAAAGTATTGATGTTGTGGTTGATGAAGCATGCAAAAATCCAAAGAAAGTAAAAACCAAAGATTGTGAAGAAGATGAGGATTATCCTCTCACATCAAATCAGACTAATTCTGAAGAAGAAACCAATGAAGCACCAAAAGAACAGATAATGGTAGAGGAAAAGACTCCATCTAGGTGATCTAGGTGGATCTTCAGGAACACACATAGGAAAAGGAGGACTCAGGGATGCTCAAAAATAAAAGTCATCGGAATGACTTCCACCCAGGACCAGATCGTAGATCTTGTCATCTTGATCACAGAGGTATGAATGGTTCGTCAAACCGAGCTCATATGCAAAAGATAGAGCTCTTCAAAGTTTGACATGACAAGGGAAAAAGCGGGGCCCACAATGTGCCACATGGCATCCCAATCAGCACGTGGGACCCACATGGCAGCCTGTCATTGGTCTCCTAAACCTGCACAAGAAGCAAAAATTGTTTAGTATAGTTATTAAAATAACTATATATAAACAATAAATGAACAAAATGCATAAAATACAAAACTATATTAAAACATATAATAAACAAAATGTATTTTTATATATATTAAAAGTTAAAAAAAAAACAAACAATGTTATACCATATATGAAATATGGTTAGAAATAAACCAACGTGGGATTCAAAAAAAAAGTCAAGCCACGTGTTTTTTTTAGCACGATATATTAAAAGGGTTTTGGGTATAACATAATAACAAACTATTAACAAACTTCTACATGCCAAAACCCACGTGCTCGCATCTAAAAGCCTTCACACGGATCGAGGATGGTGGAAGGGTTAAAGTATTTTTTTTGGATAATATATATATCTATCTATCTATATATATATATATGTATGGTGTATATTGGTTGGGTTATAAAACTATAAAAAGATATTTGTGGAGGGGAAAGATTTGACCTCCTAACCTCCTCCACACTATTTTAATGCTTTTACCAATCCACCCAAACCAACTTCTTGGTAACTCCACTAGGGATATTATTTGAGGACTCAGTTTTTGTCAGAGATGGAGGAGAAGGACTGCACGAACTTAGAGACAGGAGAGGGCATGGATTTCGAGGAAAACTAATAATTTTTTAATGCAGGAACCATGGATTTTGCAGGAGGGCAAAATTTTCAACTTCATAGAATTTGACAAATTTGATATGGATTTTACACATCTCGTCACCACGAACACGATGGCACTATCCATTTTTCAATCTGAGTTCTACATCTTCCATTCATTTCCAGAATGCCTGTAGAACCATGATTTAAGGAAAAACAGGTAGTGGAACCATGAGCCATGAAATTTTCCCACGGAGGTAAAATTTCACTTTGTCTGAATATGGTCAAGTTTATACTTGTTTTTCATGGTTTTCCACAGGGATCCTAATGGTGAAATCAGATTTAACATCTGAGCAGTGGATTTTCAGCTCATCCCTGAAACAGAATCTTTGAGGAATCTTGAGGGAATCTAAAAGATTCCTTGAGCTTCGAATTTTCAAATTCTCAGAATTCAGATTTTGGACAATTGTTTCAGCACTACTCAACACCACAAATCTGATGGTGTATTCAGATTTGTCTTTCTCTCATTTCTTCTTTCAGTCACTTTTCTAAGTGCCAGTGCAGATGTCCATCTTCATGTGCGAACAATCTTCTTCTTGCGATCGATGCTGTGAGATCGATGTTTCAGCAAGCTTCAACACTTTGATAGCCTTTGCTTTAGATGGCCCTTGGTGGTGAGGTATATGATGTGTTCATGTACTTCTTCTTTCTGCATTATGTTGTACAGATCCATGATTGATGTTGATGCAGGATCTTGTTTATTACATGTTGTCATGATTCCTTGCTTGATTTGATGCGGAATCTTTCTATGTGATGTACTTTCTGTCATAACTCTTTATGTTATGCTTTGATATCCCTTGGTGTATGTTGCTGGGATACTCTTGTTGTTGTCATGCATGTGTTTTTCTTTGACATCCCTTTTGTGCCATGTTGGCAGGATGCACACCATGCTTGTTTTTGTGTCATACTGATAGGAGTCTTTTGATTGAGATTTCTAGTTGTGGAACATCTCTTTGAGCCACTCCTGTGTGAGGGAAATCTTCCTTGTATGATCGAGACATCATCTCTGTGTACATCATCTTTATTGACAACACATAATGCAGCGACCTACACCATCTTGACACTGGGGCTCGGAGACATAGTCCCTCCTAGACAAACTCCGTTATCAACGGCTTATGTTTTCATTGTTGATGATTGTTATGTTCCTCTTCTTTACAACATGTAGATGTATTCATTAATGTTCTTTTAAAAAGATATTTTAAGACATCACAAAAGTAAAAGGTCTTGGAAGGGTCCCTCTTCACACCCGTACCTGGATCAAGTGGTATCAGAGCGGTCTTTATGTGTATGTGAATTACAGTGTGAATAATCGAACCTGCAACGACAGAGAATGAAAGAGAAATGTACGAGACCATGGTAAACATTTCCAAGAGAGTGGAAATTGTGTATGAAACTCTAAAGAAAGAGACAAAGGAAAAGGAGCGATTGTAGCTTCAGTTGCAAGCCATTATAAAACGCCATGGAAGAATTGAAGCAAAACAAACATAATCTTCAAATAAAGAACGATGAGTTGAAGATGCATCTACATGAAGAGAAGGAGGAGAAAAAAAGTTTGCTATGACAGCTGAAAGCAAAGGACAAGGCCTTGGAAAAGCTGCAGTGTGACAAATGTGAGGTAAAAAGTAGTTCTCCATCTTCATGTATGTTTCCTGATGATGATTTCGTTGTGTTTGAAAATCACACCATAGGAATTGGCTCTAAACTGTTGAAGAGAATGGGGTATGAAGGAAAAGGCTTGGGCATTAATTGCCAAGGCATTGTCAACCCCATCAAAGTGGAGGAATTACCCCATCAAGCAGGACTTGGGTATGTCAGGAAAGAAGATGGGGAATGCACTGAGACAGTTAGCGAACCACCAATGACGGATGATGAGCAGCCCTCATCAGTTCTTTCCAAATCGAAAGAGAAGGTAAAAGATGTTGATTTCCTTTAGATTTCATCTTCTCATAGTATGATGTCTATTGGAGATGTGGAGATCCTAGTTACAGGGACGACTATGAGGCTCCTTACAAAGCCGAGGCATGAGGAAAAAGAACTTGGTGTTAATAACCAAGGCATCACTCAAACTTTGGAGGTTGTGCATGAACATCGATTTGCAGGATCAAAATACACTAAAGGAGAGTGCTCAAAGGTGTCAGAGTCGTCCGAGACATTGTTGAAGAAAGAGAATGATGGGAAAACATCCCCATCATCCCATGGCAGTTTTCATCATAGGAAGAGAGTTGAGGCAAGCTCTCATCACCATGCTAACATCATAAACAAAAAAAGAAGGTATAATCACTTTCGATCTTCAAATGTTCATTTTGATTACGATCATGTTGTTAATAATGAACGAAGATCAAGGCATCGAAAAACATGTACTTTTTATGGTTTACCTAACCATACCTTTTCCAAGTGTTGGAAAAGAAGGGTAGCACTCATGAGGAATGAAAGACCCTCTCCACAGCATGAAAGGAAACAGGTTAAGAAGATATGGAGGAAGAAAGCCTACTGCAGTCATTGCGACAGAAATGGCCATCAGAGAGCCACTTGCTGGAAGCTCCATCGAGAGTAGCGCCTTAAAGACAAAGCGTCGGTGTGTGAACCAGGAAGAGTAGTTGTTCGACAAGCTAAACCACCTCAAGGAGGTGACCCATTCACATTGATCAGTGAAAAATGGTTTCTAGACATGTTATAATTTCATGGTCATTCTTTTGTAAATCATTTGTTGCATTTTAAAGTGTAAAATTGATGAGGTGTTTCCATCACTGGGTCAGCAACAATGATGTCTGGTCATGTTTTGAGTTGTATTTTGAGTTGCATGTTAAAACTCTAAAATTGATGTTATGTTTCCATCGCTTGTCGAAACAATAGTTGTTAAGTTATGGTATGTTCTATGCTTATAACAATTTACTTCTTTTTCTTATTATATTCCACCGACTATCAATCACATGTACATAAAGTAAAGTGCAGATAGAACATTAAACGATCGACAGAAAACAAGCCAAGACAAGAGATATAAGATGTGGCGGCTAGCCAGGGACAAACCCCACAATGTGTGGGGAAACCCTTTGATCAAATCTTCTTTTATCTTCAATAATTCAGTAGAGAGAAATAGTACAATAAATCTGATTCATATCAGCAGTAGCAAACCCTATATCAGTAGCATCAGCATTAGCAGCTTCATTATCAAACTAGGGCAGACCATATCTCACAAACCGACCGTCGGATTGACTTCATTCCACCACCAAAAGTTTCAGATTCCAGAGGAGGTTCAGATGAACCTACAGTGCAGTTCAGATGAGGAGGTCTTCTAGGCCATGCAAGTCAATCTTTACTTCTGCAGTTGCAGCTTCAGTTTCAGTAGTTTTCGGCTTCAAACTAGGGCAGTCGATATCTTGCAAACCGTTCGTCGGATTGACTTCATTCCACCACCAAACGTTTTGGCTTCTAGAGGAGGTTTAGATGAACCTACAGCGCAGTTCAGATGAGGAGATCCTCTAGGCCACGCAAGTCAATCTTTACTTCTGCAGTTGTAGCTTCAGTTTCAGCAGTTTCTGGCTTCAAACTAGGGCAGTCGATATCTTGCAAACCGTTCGTCGGATTGACTTCATTCCACCACCAAAAGTTGCGGCTTTCAAAGGAGGTTCAGATGAAGCTATAACATAGTTCAGATGAGGAGATCTTCTAGGCCACGCAAGCCAATCATTACTTCTGCAATTGCAGCTTCAGTTTCAGCAGCTTCCGGCTTCACATGTGTGAGAGAGAGAGACCCATTTCAGCGCAGTAGAGAAGAGACTCATATCTGCGCATTAGAGAGAGAGAGATGTGATGAGATGAGTGATTCCAAATGAGGAAAAGTCCTCTTATATTTATACTCAACGTTGGTGGGTGAATAGATGCGACTGTTGGGCTTCTGAGCCTACATGAGTTGTAGGTTGGCCTGATAATAATTCCATAATAAAAAAAAACTCATATCTCCATGAATAATTATCGGAATTGGATGACCTTTATATCAATCCTACACCTCTCGATGAGAGGAATCTAATAAAAATATTATTAGCCATGAATAAGATGACCCACATGAAGTTTTGCCCTGGTTGCCAATTTTAACACTCCCTCTCAACCATGGAGAACTTCATCTGCAATCTGTCTATCGGTCGTTACTATTCATCCATCAAATGCATTGCCTTGTACAGCATGACCCTTGCCCTGCTCTGCTCTATTTTGCCTATTCTGCTTTGTCTTGTTCTGCCCTGCACTGATCTGTACTGATTTGTTCTGTTCTCCTCTGCTCTTGCATTGTTCTGTTCTACTCTGCTTTTGTCCGAATTATGAAGAAGAAGAAATGATCGAGGATGTATCATACTGACTCAAAGTCAGTCTCAGAGTATGTACCACTGGTCCTAAACCAGTCTCAACCAACCCAAAGTCAGCGTCATAGTGAGTACAACTCCAATGGTCCCAGACCAATATCATCCTCCACTGACTCAAAGTCAGTCTCAGAGTATGTACCACTGATCTCAAACCAGTCTCAACCGACCCGAAGTCAGCGTCATAGTATGGTACAACTCCTACGACTGGTCCCAGACCAGTATCATTGATCCCAGATCAATGGAGGTCATCCTAGCATAGGGAGTATGGTAGTTACAACGATGCGTCCATTGGTACTACTATGGTCCCTAACTTCATTTCCCTGCTCATTGATCAGATGAGAGGTACTTCCCATGAGTCCCAGACTGCATGGATAGGATGCCTCGATAGGAGAACTAATCAATCCTGTCCTCACAGGAGAACACATCAATCCAGGCCACCATGGAGAACACATCAATCCAGGCCTCATAGGAGAACACATCAATCTTGCTACAATTGCCATGGAGAACACATCAATCCAGGCCTCACAGGAGAACACATCAATCCTGCTACAATTGCCATGGAGAAACATCAATCCAGGCCTCACAGGAGAACACATCAATCCTGCTAAAATTGCCATGGAGAACACATCAATCCAGGCCTCACAGGAGAACACATCAATCCTGCTACAATTTCCATGGAGAACACATCAATCCAGGCCTCACAGGAGAACTAATCATCCTGCTACACAGGAGAGCGAATCATCCTGATCCACAAGAGAGCGAATCATCTTGTCCCACAAGAGAGCGAATCATCTTGTTCCAGTGTGCACCACCAGGGGAGGGTGAGTCACCCTGTGGTCATATGTTGCTCCAGTAGGAACCGCAAGCCCTCAGAGCTCCCAGAGCTCAATGTATGCAACATGCAGGACCCTTGTACAAGGGTTTCTTGCCGACTCCAAGTCGTTTGGGAAAAATCACAGATTAGATCTTTCCTCGGGGCTTTGACAAGGTGTATCGACCTGTACATCATCTTAATGCGATGGAACCTCCTTGCTCATCGACTTACCATATCCCAGATGATGTCTATCTGTTGGAGCAATCGACGAATACGGGATTCCTCAATAATCGAATCCCACCTCTGGTTGTTATAGAGAATCACAGTGGTATCCAATGTAAATCCAAACTCACTGAAGAGCTTTCGCAACCAGACTACCTCACATGAGGTCATGCTAGCAACAATATATCCTGCTTCGGCAGTGCTCAAAGCCACCGACTTCTACTTCCTTCTCATCTAGGATATCGAAGCAGATCCCAAGGTGAAATAGCACTCGGAAGTGCTCTTACGGTCCACCACACTGCCTGCCCAATCAACATCAGTATATCCAAGTAGTCTCACATCTCCGGCAGTGTATCTTAATCCATGAGAGATTGTGTCCTGAAGACATCTCAGAAGATTCCTGGCATCAATGCAGTGAGGCTCAACCAAATATGAGCTCATAATGCTAACTGCAAAACATATGTTCAGACGGAGGTTCACCAAGAACATCAATGTGAATGATTTTTTGAAACTCAGAGGCATTTCCCAAGTCCGGTCCGACATCACTACCATATAACTTCTAAAAGTTAAGATCCTCGAGGTAGTCACAGGCTTGCAGTCCATCATACCGAATCTTTCCAATATATTTACCACATATTTTCCTTGAGATAGGAAAATTTCCCTTGGCTTCTTCCACACTTCAAGTCCTTGGTCCTTCATTTCAAATTCAAAAGCCATCTCCCTCTTACATTTGTGAATGAGAGGTTTTGCACCTGTTAGAAAGAGGTCATCCACATACAACACCAGTATGAGAGGCTTGTCATCTTCAACCTTAAAGTAAAGGTTAGGATCGGCTTCACTCCTAGTGAATCCCAGCTTCATCAAGTAGCTATCGATCCTCTCATACCATGCTCGGGGTGTTTGCTTCAGCCCATAGAGAGCTTTCTTCAACCTGCATACATGAGATTTTCGATCATAAATCTCAAATCCTTCGGGTTGCTCCACGTAGACCTCTTCTTTGATCGAGCCATGCAAGAACGCAGTCTTGACATCCATCTGATGTAGGTTCCATCCTTGTGAAGCAGCAAGGGCTGTGATCGAGCGGATGGTCGTATATCTGGCAACAGGTGCAAATATCTCATCATAATCTATACCTTCCTTTTGGGAGAAACCTCGAGCAACAAAACGAGCCTTATACTTTTCCGTGCTTCCATCTGCTGCATGCTTTATCTTGTAAAGCCATTTGGAAGTAACAACAATCTTGTCTTGGGGTCTAGGAACTTCTTCCCAAACATCATTCTTCATAATAGACTCATATTCTATGGTCATAGCATCCTTCCATAATTAATGCTTGATGACATCTGAGAATGATGAAGGTTCATTTTGTATGATCGTGCTCATGATGGTCAGGTATCCCTGATACCTGTTAAGTTTCTTACTTTGATGGAAGGTTCCTCAGGGTGCAGCATGTCCTTCAGCATCATCAAGTATCCCCCTAAGCCATGAAGACCTCTTCCTAGAAGAGGAAGGCTCATGTGGAGGAGGATCAATCGGATCCATGGGTTCTTCTACATCAGGCATTGATTCATCATCCTTTTCTTTCAGTTCCCTAGTGTCGGCTTCTTGAGAGCTCCTCAAAGTCGGAAGATTGATCACCTTGCTGAGAGCCATATCTTCGTCAAAGGTGACATCATGACTAATTATGACTTCCCTTTGACCGGCTACGTAGATTCTATAGGCTTTAGTATTTTCACCAGAGCCCACAAAAATTCCCTTCTTTCCAGATGCTCCCAATTTATTTCTTTTCTCTTTCGGCACATGAAAGTATACAGGGCTTCCAAAAAAAATTTAAAATGAGAAACATCAGGTTTCTTACCGGTGATTTTTTCTTCAGGAGTCTTGGAACCCAATGCTTGATGAGGGCATCGATTTTGTACATATATGGTAGTGTTTGCAGCTTCAGCCCATAGAAACTTAGGAAGACTTTGATCATGTAGCATGGCCCGGACAGCTTCCATAATTGTGCGGTTCTTCCTTTCTGCCACACCATTTTGTTCAGGAGTATATGGTGTAGTAGTCTCCCTCTTGATGCCAACCTCTTTACAAAAATCATGGAACTCATTAGATTCATATTTAGTCCCATTGTCAGTTCTTAAGATCTTGATCTTCTTTTCAGTTTGATTCTCGATTAGGGCTTTGAAGTGTCGGAACCAAGGGAACACTTCATCCTTCTTTTTCAAGAAGTATATCCAGGTCTTTCGAGAATGGTCATCTGTAAAAGTGAGATAATATGAGTATCCTCCCAAGGAGTTCACAGGCATCATACCTGATATGTCTGAGTGAACTAGTTGTAATATATCGAAGGTCTTGCTTTGACTTGAAGGGAGTGGTCCCCTTTTGAGCTTTCCTTCGGCACATCCCGGACATACACCTTATTTCTCTACTTGGAATTCAGGCATCCCTGTCACCATTTGTCTTACACCGAGTATAGCTTTATAATGAAGGGGGGTAAACCTCTAATGCCAAAGTTCAAACTGAAGAGATGTGTCATAAGGCATGACACCTAGCAGACTTCCATCGACCTGATATAATGAATCAACACTAAACCCAAGAGTAAAGGCATATTTAACATTATTTTTCCATATACGTACCTTGCCATCGCTGAAGGTTACCTTGTAGCCTTTGTATTCCATTGCCAAGATGGACAATAGGTTCCTTTTGAGGTCAGGTGCATTTAATACATCCTAGAATTTCCAGCCTTCTTGAATGCTTGTCCTCTTCCTTTATTTCCTGCATTCCTTTTTCCTTTGTTGTTGAATTTTCCATTCCTTCGATTACCAAGAGAGGGATTTTGATCATCGTCACGGTGAGAATCCTTTCTACCAGGGCATTCCCTTGCATAGTGACCTGCTTTAAAACATCGTCCTTTTCTTCCACCCTTAAATCCAGCCTTTCTTTTCGATTTAGACCTAGAATTATTTCTTTTCTTAGCATGAGAAGAAAAAGCAGCAGGAGGACTTTTAGGCAAGGGCATTTCCTGCTCTTTTACCCTTGATTGTTCTTGAATGCATCTGGCCATTAATTCCTCGAAACTAGGAATTACATTATTGTTCAGAAGAGTAGTCCTGAACACATACCATTCAAATGGTAATCCTCCGAGAGTTGTGAGTGCCATTTCTCTGTCAGTAATGGTTTCCCCAATAGATAGGAGATCGTTCTTGATCTCGGTGATTCTTAAGAAGTATGCTTGCATACTTTCATCTTTACCCTTCTTGATTTCCCTCAGCTTATTTCTAAGAAACAAAACTTGATTTGCATCATTAACTTTAAATAAACTAACCAGTCTATCGTAGATTTCCTTGGAGGTGTCTAGATTAGAGATGTAGGCCACCAAGTGCTTGTTGATAGAGTCCCGGATGATCTTCTTTGTTTTGACTTCTCCATTTTTCCATTTGTTCCAGGCAGCAGCAGATGCATTTGATGAAGGCTCAACAATATTGCCTCTTACATGGTCCAGCACTCCTTGATCTTCAAGGGTTAGATCGATAGACATCTTCCATCCGTGATAGTCATCTTTCTCACGGAGCTTGTCTTCGGCAGGAAAGAGTGTTGAGGACCCCATAGTTCTTTTAGGATAGCCTTGCCACTCTTCTCTTCAATGATGGCTCTTGCTCTTTCTCGGGCTTTGTCTTCACCTCAGCTCTGATACCATGTTAAGGTATGGTATGTTCTATGCTTATAACAGTTTACTTATTTTTCTTATTATATTCCACCGATTATCAATCACATGTACATAAAGTAAAGTGCAGATAGAACATTAAACGATCGACAGAAAACAAGCCAAGACAAGAGACACAAGATGTGGCGGCTAGCCAGGGACAAACCCCACAATGTGTGGGGAAACCCTTTGATCAAATCTTCTTTTATCTTCAATAATTCAGCAGAGAGAAATAGTACAATAAATCTGATTCATATCAGCAGTAGCAAACCCTAGATCAGTAGCATCAGCATTAGCGGCTTCATTATCAAACTAGGGCAAACCATATCTCACAAACCGACCGTCGGATTGACTTCATTCCACCACCAAAAGTTTCGGCTTCCAAAGGAGGTTCAGATGAACCTACAGCGTAGTTCAGATGAGGAGGTCTTCTAGGCCATGCAAGTCAATTTTTACTTCTGCAGTTGCAGCTTCAATTTCAGCAGTTTCCGGCTTCAAACTAGGGCAGTTGATATCTTGCAAACCGTTTGTCAGATTGACTTCATTCCACCACCAAAAGTTTCAACTTCCAGAGGAGGTTCAGATGAACCTACAGTGTAGTTCAGATGAGGAGATATTCTAGGTCACGCAAGTCAATCTTTACTTCTGCAGCTGCAACTTCAGTTTCAGCAGTTTCCGGCTTCAAACTAGGGCAGTCGATATCTTGCAAACCGTTCGTCGGATTGACTTCATTCCACCACCAAAAGTTGCGGCTTTCAAAGGAGGTTCAGATGAACCTACAATGTAGTTTAGATGAGGAGATATTTTAGGCCACGCAAGTCAATCTTTACTTCTGTAGTTGCAGCTTCAGTTTCAGCAGCTTCCGGCTTCACATGTGTGAGAGAGAGAGACCCATTTCAGCGCAGTAGAGAAGAGACTCATATCTGCGCAATAGAGAGAGAGAGATGTGATGAGATGAGTGAGTCCAAATGAGGAAAAGTCCTCTTATATTTATATACAACGTTGGTGGGTGAATAGATGCGACTGTTGGGCTTCTGAGCCTACATGAGTTGTAGGTCGGCTTGATAATAATTCCATAATCAAAATAAATTCATATCTCCATGAATACTTATCGGAATTGGATGATCTTTATATCAATCCTACACCTCTCGACAAGAGGAATCTAATAAAAATATTATTATCCATGAATAAGATGACCCACATGAAGTTTTGCCCTGGTTGCCAATTTTAACAATAGTGTTTGGCCTAATGTATGTAAATCATGTGTTGCAGTGATGATGTGTTTTCTATCACTTTTTGAAGCAACCATGATGGGTTGGCCTTGTTGTCATAGTTGGGGTATTATGTCCATCTTGTTGTAAACTTGACCACCGAGTATGTGTTATAAACTTGTGGCAAGTATGGGACATTTGGGTCTTTAGTTTGGTCATGTCATTCAAAGCATGTAATTCGCAAAACCATGTACTACAGGTTGCAGAGGGAAAGTGTCAGCTCGTCGCTTAAGGCTCCGAAGAACAAAGGTGAAGGAGATGGAAGTGAGACCTTTTCAGGACACTTGCGATGTAGACAGGGTACAGAGAAGATGAAAATTATTGTCCATGCTTTTGGAGGAGCAAAAGCTCCTCAGTGGGGAGGATTGATCCAGGTGGATCTTCAGGAACACACATAGGACAAGGAGGACTTAGGGATGCTCAAAAATAAAAGTCATCGGAATGACTTCAACCTAGGACCAGATCGTAGATCGTGTTGTCCTGATCGCAAAGTTGTGAACGGTTCATCAAACCGAACTCGTATGCAAAATATAGAGCTCTTCAAAGTTTGACATGACAAGGGAAAAAGCGGGGCCCACAATGCGCTACATGGCATCCCAATTAGCACGTGGGACCCACATGGCAGCCCATCAACCATTGACACATGGCAGCCTGTCATTGGTCTCCTAAACCTACACAAGAAACAAAAATTGTTTAATATAGTTATTAAAATAACTATATAAAAACAATAAATGAACAAAATGCATAAAATACAAAACTATATTAAAACATATAATAACCAAAATGTATTTTTATATATATTAAAAGTTAAAAAAAACAAACAACGTTATACCATATATGAAATATGGTTAGAACCAAACCAACATGGGATTCAAAAAAAATAGTCAAGCCACGTGTTTTTTTAGCACGATATATTAAAAGGGTTTTGGGTATAACATAATAACAAACTACATGCCAAAACCCACGTGCTCGCATCTAAAAGCCTTCACGTGGATCGAGGATGGTGGAAGGGTTAAAGTATTTTTTTTGGGTAAATATATATATATATATATATGGTGTATATTGGTTGGGTTATAAAATTGTAAAAGGATATTTGTGGAGGCGCAAGATTTGACCTCGTAACCTCTTCCGCACTATTTTAATGCTTTTACTAATCTACCCAAACTAACTTCTTGGTAATTCCGCTGGGAATATTATTTAATGACTCAGTGTTTGTCAGTGTTGGAGGAGAAGGACTACACAAATTTCGAGATAGGAGAGGGCATGGATTTCGAGGCGAATTAATAATTTTTAAACGCAGGAACCATGAATTTTGCAAGAGGGCAAAATTTTCAACTTCACAGAATTTGACAAATTTTATATGGATTTTACACCTCTCATCACCACAAACACGATGGCACTATCCATTTTTCAATCTGAGTTCTGCATCTTCCAGTCATTTCCAGAATGCACGCAGAACCATGATTTCAGCGAAAACAGGGAGCAGAACCATGAGCCATGAAATTTTCCCACGGAGGTAAAATTTCACTTTGGCTGAATATGGTTAAGTTTATACTTGTTTTTCACAGTTTTCTGCAGGGATCCTAATGGTGAAATCAGATTTGACATCTGAACAGTGGATTTTCAGCGCATCCCTAAAACATAATTTTTGAGGAATCTCGAGGGAATCTAAAAGATTCCTTGAGCTCTGAATTCTCAAATTCTCAGAATTCAGATTTTGGACAGTTGTTTCAGCACTACTCAATGCCATAAATTTGATGGTGTATTCAGATTTGTCTTTCTCTCATTTCTTCTTTCAGTCACTTTTCTAAGTTCCAGTGCAGATATCCATCTTCATGTGCGAACAGTCTTCTTCTTGCGATCGATGCAGTGAGATTGATGTTTTAGCAAGATTCAGCACTTTGACGGCCTTTGCTTCAGATGGCCCTTGGTGGTGAGGTATATCATGTGTTCATGTACTTCTTCTTTTTGCATTATGTTGTACAGATCCATGATTGATGTTGATGCAAGATCTTGTTTATTACAGGTTGTCATGATTCCTTGCTTGATTTGATGCGGAATATTTCTATGTGATGTACTTTCTATCATAACTCTTTATGTTATGCTTTGACATCCCTTAGTGTATGTTGCTGGGATACTCTTGTTGTCGTCATGCATGTGTTTTTCTTTGACATCCCTTTTGTGCCATGTTGGTAGGATGCACACCATGGTTGTTTTTGTGTCATACTGATAGGAGTCTTTTGATTTAGAGTTCTAGATGTGGAGCATCTCTTAGAGCCACTCCTGCATGAGGGCATTCTTCCTTGTATGATCGAGACATCATCTTTGTGTACATCATCTTTATTGACAACACATAATGCAGTGGCCTACACCATCTTGACATCGGGGCCTGGAGACGTAGTCCCTCCTGAACGAACTCCGTTATCAACGGCTTATGTTTTCATGTGTTGATGATTGTTATGTTCCTCTTCTTTAGAGAATGCAAATGTATTCATTAATGTTCTTTTAAAATGAAATTTTAACACATCACAAAAGTAAAAGGTCTTGGAAGGGTCCTTCTTCACACCCGGACCTGGATCACCAGGTATGTTCAGAAAAATCATCCAGACACTCAAATTTGGGACAGAAAGAGGCACGTGTGCAGACAAGAAGAACTATTATAGAAGCTTCAAGCTATCTAGCATTGCTTTCCTCCATCGAACCTCAAAATGTAAATGAAGCATGTAAAGATGAATGTTGGGTCAAGGCCATGAATGAAGAACTTGAGAAAATTGAAAAGAATAATACTTGGCAATTAGTTCCTAGACCTCATGACAAGAATATCATAGGAACTAAATGGATATTCAAAAACAAGTTGAATGAAAATGGAGAAGTTATTAGAAACAAGGCCAGACTTGTTTGCAAAGGGTATGCTCAACAAGAAGGAATAGGTTTTGAAGAAACTTTTGCACCTGTTGCTAGACTTGAAGCCATAGGAATGTTCCTTGCTCTTTCTAGTTTTCAGAAATTCGAAGTATACCAAATGGATGTAAAATCTGCCTTTCTTAATGGATACTTAGAAGAAGAAGTCTATATTGAGCAACCAGATGGATTCATTCTTCGAAATGATGCAAAACTTGTATGCAGACATAGAAAAGCTCACTATGGTCTAAAACAAGCTCCAAGGGCCTACTATTACCGTCTTGACAAATATCTTCATCAACAAGGTTTTTCAAAAGGATCAGCTGATAGCAATCTATATACAGAGATTGACAATTATAAATTGTTAATACTTGTTGTGTATGTTAATGATATCATTTTTGGTAGCAATGAAGAAGCCATAAGTTGGAATTTTGCTTCAGTAATGTAGTAGGAATTTGAAATATCCCTGCTTGGTGAGCTTACATATTTTCTTGGTCTACAAGTTCAACAAAATAAAGATGGTATTTTTCTGTCACAAACCAAATATCCCAAACAGATCTTAAAAAAATACAGCATGGAAGATTCTAAACTAGTTTGTACCCCAATGGTAACAGGATGTAGTCTTAGTTCAAATGATGAATCAGCAACAATACATCAACCAACCTACAGATCCATGATTAGCAGTCTGCTTTATCTAATAGGTACCCAACCAGACATCATGCATGTAGTAGGAACAGTTGGAAGATTCCAAGCAAATCCAAAGGAATCACACCTTCAGGCAGTCAAAAGGATTTTCAAATATCTTCAAGGGACACAAAATTTTGGTTTATGGTATCCTAGAGAAACAGATCTTACACTTCATGCATATACAGATGTAGATTGGGCAGGAAGTGTTGATGATAGAAAAAGCACCAGTGGTGGTGCATTCTATATGGGTTCTAGATTGGCGTCTTGGTTCAGCAAGAAACAATGTTCAATTGCATTATCTACAGTTGAAGCAGAATATGTGGCTATTGCATCTTGCTGCACACAACTCCTTTAGATGATGCAAACATTGCAAGACATTCAGATCACATGTACTCCACCCATCCCCATTTTATGTGATAATACAAGTGCCATCAGTATTTCAAAGAATCCAGTCATGCATTCCAAGACCAAGTATATACCCATCAAATATCATTTTCTACGTGAACAAGTGCTTGAACAAAAGGTCAAATTGGAGTATGTTCCCTCCAAAGAATAGGTTGATGATATATTCACCAAACCACTGCCCAGAGAGACATTTGAATATCTTAGACAAAAGCTGGGAGTAGTTGATGCATCATCCTGCTGTTAAAATTTATCTGTTTCAGAGAAGGGTGGTTATACATGAGTTTCATGAAGCATAGTTGCGTACATACGCTGGTTTCTGTGGATACAATTGCGTATATGTTGGTTTCAAGAAAGGCACTGGGCTAGACTCGGGATGAAAGGGGTCTGATATGGGTAAGTGAATTATCTGATCTGCTTGATGATGGTAACATTCTGTGGATGACATGTGGAAATATGTTGGCTCTCATAAGTTTTCGATAACTTGATAACTCTTCTACTATCTGAAATGATCTGATCTGACAGTGATCATCTGGCATAGGTTCAGGGTGAGCATATACTTCTAATAATGCATTGTTGGCATTATCTTAGAATATCTTGGTACAAATTCACACAGTTATTTTTGAGTCATGTGGAACAGGTTTAGGGGGAGATCATGGTTGCTGATCTGGATGCTGATTGACAGATGGTGCTGATGATAGTTATTGATGACCCTCATGGTCTTGTCTCAGATATTTGGTCTTTTTTATATATGTCATGTATATCTTTTAATGTAAAGGTCATGAAATGACCTATTTTGTTACCCCATTATGCATGGGATGGATGATGTAATGTTCTTGTTTTGATATGTATAAACAATTGGTATATCCCCACTTGGTTGGGTGGATGAGTCAAACTTGGTATATCCCCACTGGGTTGGGAGATGGATGCATGTATGAGTCATTGCTAATAGGAAGGTCATTTATGATGTATGTATAGAGTCATGTTCTTCTTTTATAACATCCTTTTGCAGACCTTGCTTATATTGGGAGCATGGACTTGATCAGCACACTTCAACATATCAGAGAATTCAGCATGTACTCAGGGGGAGCACAACCCTTTGCCCTTGATGACAAAGGAGGAGAGTGGCTTGGGGTTGCCATCAAGTGTAAAGGGGGATATTGTTGGCATTATGACATAGATTTGGCACTATGACTCAGGTGTTGTCCTTGATGGCAACTCACTCAAATGATAAATCACAGTTCAGACTCACAAAATGAAGAAAAGAGAGGTATATGTAGGTTCCCCACTGACCAAGCCGCGTGTACACGCGGGTTAGCAGACCAAAAGGAGTGTATAATGTACACATGCACTTTCATAGAAGGAAAGGTGCATACATGTTGGAAAACTAAGTTTTGGTCCATGGTATTTGGTCCATGGTATTTTGATCCATGGTATTGGTCCAAGGTACCTGGTCCGAAGTGTTGATCCCAGGTATTTGCTCCAAGGTATTGGTATTAAGTGGTTTTTGGTCCATGGTATTGAGTAAGGCCTAAGACTATAAAAGGAGGAGATGCTCATTAGGCAAAGGCACTCAAGTATTGAATATCTAATGAAGAGAAAGATCTAGTACAAAGGTTATTGGGTTATGGTGCATAGCTGGATCTGAACCAAGGATGAACCTTAGCACTTGATAAAGGATAAGATCTAATGATAGGTCAAGATCTTAAGGCTTGAAGTGAAGTATCTTTATGTGATTTGATCATTTATCTGAATAACTAGCACATGTTGTCATCTACAAATATGATGATCTGGGTATAACTGAAGTATGGAATTGTTGTAAAGTTTAAATCATCATTTACAGATCTGTACGCAGGTTCACTTTAGAAAGGGCACGTATATACGATGGTTCTACATATCAAAACAATGTATACATCTTAAATTTGATTTGCAGATCCGTATGCAGGTTCATCTTGAGAAAAGTGTGTATGCATGTAGGTTCGACACATTGAAGTAGCATATACCTCATAAAATATGTTTTAGCTGCTTCTGTTTTCTGTTGCAATGTTTTGGGTTCTGGTTACTGTATTCTGGTTATAGCATTCTGAAAGATCAGATTGAAGGGTTGTCAAAGTGATTGGTTGACTCAGTTGTGGTTGGAGCAAAGGAGATTAGTTGATTTGATGATTGAATGATGCTATTGATGGATCTAGTCTGAAAATTTATGAAACATGGTCCCTGGAAGAAAAGAGAAGGTTATAGCCTTCTGTAGGCCGGCACTTACGTACTAGTAAACATATCAGCTAGTACAAGAGCTAGGAGGTTGTAGCTCCCTTCCAAGAGAAGCTGGAGAATGAGAGAAGATTGTAGCCTTCTACAAGTAGAAGCCTTTGTACTGGTATAAGACTACACCAGTACAAAAATTGTAAAAAGAAGTTTCTAATTTAAAAAGAAGATAGAGATGATTGTCGCAGGTGGTTTTCACCCACATTGGGTTTCCAGCTTCTATCTTGTGTTCATGTGTGTGACTGTCTGTTCTGTTTTTACTGCACCTAGTTACTGTTTATATGGTTATGATGCATTGATTACAGATAAACATATGATGAATTAACTGAATCATAAGTTTGCAGGATATACGCTAGTTGCCTTAAACACAGTTGCATATACATGTGAGTTCCATTAACTAAAGTAGCGTACATGAATCTAATTATGGAAATGAAAAATTATTGACTTGCTAATATTGATTCACCCCACCTCTCAGTATTATTTCCAACAGAAAACATCTTTGATAAGCTTGTTTGGTCCAACCGACAGGTGAAAATGTCAAAAAACACTAAAAAATCCACAGTTCTGCCTCCTTTTTCACCTTGGCGTTGCACTTTTGACCAATCTTGGGAGAATCAACTTTTGGAGGGTCACAACTTGCCCATTGTGACAACTAAATGTATATCTAGAAACTAGACAGGTCAGTCTTTCTAGTGAGCTATCATGGACTCAATTTGGACACAGGGAATGCCCTCAAAAGTGGAGCTAAAGTTGGCACTGCACTTAGGATAGTGGCGCTGCGCTTTTGACACAAATTTTCTGAGTTTCATTATTTTGTAAATTTTCTCAATTTTGACAGTTTCACCTTGACAAATCATGTTTTTACCAATGTAATTTATGGATGTAAATGTAAATATGATGTGGATAAGTTACCTATGGTAAATACATTGGATAAATGTCATCATGAAGTTAAATGAATCAACGTCATTGTAATCAGGGAGGAGTCACTTGGACCTCCCTACACTCTATTTATCAGTTCAGATTTTTGTGGATCTCTTCCTCAACTCAGGGATTCAACCCCTGAGGATGAGAGAAGGTCGTTTTGATGTCTATATCATTCCCTTCTTCACTCTTGGGAGAGGTTGGAATTAGTTGGATGTTTGGCTTTTGATCAAGAGACACTATTATATCAGAATTGGGCCAGTTTTTAATAGATGAGTTGCAGCTATTTCCTTGGGATACTTGTGGTATGAACATTTAGCATTGTTTCTTCTATTGTCTCATATGTTTGATTGTGTTGTTTATTCCATCAATCATTTCATGTCTATTTTATGATAGTTTTCAAGTTGATGAACAAAATTCATGAGTTTTCATGCTCTGTTTTGGGCAAACTTTCATAATCTGTAATCATTTCTTTAGTTTAGGAAAAATTCATGTGTTTTCATGCTTTTCCTAGCTCCTCATTCGTCGAATTCATCCCACAGAAATACCCTTAAGTGTTAGGTTTTCTACCTACCCTGCCCATTTGAATATTTACAATCATATCTCATTTTCCTTGACCTAGTTCTTGACCTAATCCTCATCCAGCAGCCCATTTCAAACAATGAAACCCTTATGCACATCATAACTAGCCTAAAACCCCAACTCATCTCACCCTCTTTGCTGTGATTTTGTGGAGAGAGACCTCTCCGACTTGGTAGGGCTAGATACCAAGTCAAAAGGTTGGTCTGTGGTTACCTCAGCTGGACTCTTCCTCAGCCTTGGAGATTCGAAGGAGTGATAACATACTGGCACTATTGCCAAGGAGCAAAAGATTCATTTTCCCTGGGTGTACGACAAAGTTTAGATCTGATTGTTGATGGTGGACAATGATCAGGAACACAAAGGCTGAAATCATTCACCTGGTGACTCCAAATTAGTTTCGAAATCAAATCCAAAGACTCCACTTGAGGATGAACCTTGCCAAGATTTATGAAAGGAAAACATGGGAAGATCAGGTATTCAACTTGGACTTTTATTCAGGACATCATGTTGTTTATCATGAAATATCTCTTCTCTTTTCATGAGAATTTCCAGAAATTTTTCCAAGGTATATTATGTTTGAGAAAAGATCACGAAACTCCATTGGATTCCTTTCCTTTGAAGGTTGTAAATACAAATTCCCCATATGCCTTTGATCTTGGTCCAGACCCTTTTTCCAAATCTTATGATGACCATCTTCAAATTGATGAACCTCAAGAGATCAAGGCTAATCCTACAGCTTCTGAACATACTCCTACACCTTGTAAAATTCCAGATAGATACAAACCACTCATCTTACCTCCTATACTCCATGCTTTCCCTGAAAGTCATTACCTATATCTTCCAAGGTTTGATGGTGAATGTGACAACATCACTGCTGAGAGACATATGCATAATTTTGAGACTTTCCTCGACCTTTTTGAAGTTGATAAAGAGGATGTCAGTATTAGGTTCTTTTGTCTTACTTTGAAGGGAAAATTCAAGAGTTGGTTCAAAAAAATACCGGCTACAAGCATCTCAGATTTCCCGTAGTTTATCAAAGTTTTCCGTGACAAGTGGGTGGTCAAAGAAAACCCTTTCCTGATTCTAGAAGAGTATGACCAACTGAAAAGACGTTGAGGGGAGACAGTACAACAATTTTCTGCGAGATTCAATCAAGTCTATTGTTTGATACCTGCCAATATAAGACCTCCTCCTGGCTCAACTCTCTTACATTACCCGAATGCCTTTGATCCAGAAATGGAGTTTCAACTGAGAGAAAGGAACCTTGCAACACTTGAAGAGATGCAGAATAGTACTAGAGATGTAGAGGCCAATCTGCTGATTAGAAGGGCAAATTTGAAGGAAGAAAAGAGAGAGAACATAGATGCAAAGCACCTGACATCTTCAGAGGTAAAGCTTGACATTTTCGTGAGTGCAGTGGAGGAAATAATGCAAAAGATCATCGTGAGAGATGAATTTTTCGTTCAAGATCACCATGACCCACTTATCCCAGAAAAAGAAGAGGTTGTTGGCCCTAAACACTTTCCTGCTAATCCCAACTACCATAGATCAGAAAATGGATTTATAGATCAATCCGAGGAGCAACAATCTGTTGATCTAATGTGTATGTTTTATTTGATGATTTACCAAAGTTTGATTAGTATGATGATGATTATGTTCTCCAAAGAGAAGCTAATCTTGCAAACCAAACAGTAGCTAGTTTGTGGGAGGAGGAAGTTCAGTTTCAATAACTCAAATACAGTGATCAACCGATGCATATCAGCTATGGTAATGGGGAGGAAAGTACAAAAAAAATGGAAATAAGTGAAGGATCTTTACCTCTTTGTTTTACTTCATTTTAGTTCATGAGAGACAACTTTAATGCAATAAAAAATCAGCAGTCATTAAGTTTTGATCTTGAAAATCAAAAGGATAATGAAATTCTTGATCAGAGCTCCTTACCCTTGTGTTTCTCCTCATTTGCAAAAATAAGAGAAAACTATAAGTAAGAATATAAGCGAGTGGTCAACACTATAAATGATAAACCTTCTCCTGAATTGATTTTTGAGGAAATCATTTGTGACATAGAATCCTCCTTAGCTCTAGATTTGCAGCCACCAAATTCCATTGAATTTCAAATTGCAGATGAAGGCTTGGAAGCTAAAATATATAATCAAATGATGCAAGATGATTCTATACCATTATGTCTTGAAGTATTTCAGTTTTTAAAGGAAATTTTTTATAATATCTCTAGAGCAAAGGATGAGCAACTTGTAGAAACTCATGCAGTCTCATTAGAACCAATGGAAAATAGGTTGCAACCGTCTTTTCAAGTTTTTCATGACCCAATATCTGATGTGTTGGATAATATTTGCAGTAAAAGTCCTTCTCCATTAGCTAACTGTGAGCCTAAAAAGAGTGTTGATATAAACTTGATCCGACAACCGGTTTCTTTGTCATTTTCAGCAGGAGTCTCATTACAAAGCTCATCTAAAAATTTGCAGTCATATCAGGATAGTAATGAAGAAGATTCCTGTTTTTTTGTTGATCATCAAGAAAAATTAGTCACTCACGAGTTTCAAGATCCTTTTTTCAACTTGCTGCAGTGATCAAGGGAAAAAAGCTCGGATGTTGGGAAAACTTTAAAATCAAGGTACGAAGACTACCTAGAGCAGAACAATAATAATATGGGCTAGAAATCAATATGTATTCCTATGAAGATCATTTTGCAGCATTTTTGAGGTCAGCCAGAGGGCTCATGCTTTGCAATTTAATCAAGATTTAATCTGATTTCAAGCTTTCATGGGAGTTGCCTTTCAATAGTTCTCTCTTCCTGATCATAAGCAAGCACTTGCAAAGAATTCAAATAGCAGCCATAATGCTTACATGGTTGCATTGCTTGTTCCATTTCACCTAATAAGGTGATGAATGGATCATTTAGATTAGGTTTTGCTGAATAAGCTCAATTCTAATCATAGTTTTTCAGTTAGTTTTTAGTCAGTCTCGAGTCAGTTTATTGAGTCAAGTTTTCAGTATTTAGTCAGTCTTTAGATTTTGACTCCATGCCTAATGGATAGACACTTTTTCTCTGGTGTTCTTGGCACCTCCAAGGATCTACCATCCCCAGTTAGAGCCAATGTTAGTGTCAGTATTTGAATCCTACCATCAGTGATCAAAAATCCTCTTTTCATATCATTTTAAGGGTCCCACTTAGAGGTTTTTTTTATCATTCCACTTGCTCATGCAAAAAATTAGTTAGTGATGGTAGTCCTAGTCCACAAACATCACTCTTCCATAAATGTGATTACTTGATGGCATAGTTTCATATCTTGTTGACTATACATCATCCATAAAGTTAATTTTATCATGCCATTTGTATGAGTCATGAGGTTATCATGTCACCTTGAAATTCACTCCTTCAAGGTCTTATTAGGTCTTTTAGGGTTTTTCAAGGTTTCATTAGGTCATTACGGTTTCCAAGGTTCCAATAAAACTCCATTCCATTGCATAATGCCAGCAAGTAAAGCATGATCAAATAACATCTCTTCACCATGTGAAGATGATTTGTAAAGCGAAATGCTTATTTCATCATGTAATTTTGAGTTCAAATGTAAATTTTTATATTTTAACTATGTAATTTTATGTTATTCAATTTGTAATAAGTTCATGACTCCCAAGCTACCAACTCAAAGTTCCACATTTCAAGAATTAAAATGTCAAAGTCAAATGACAACTAGAATGGAATATCTTTCCAATGAGCTATCATGAGCTAAATTTTGAGTTGAGGAAAGCCTCCAAAAGTTTCTTGCAAGAGCAGACTGCATTTTCCACCCACATTCTCACTTTTTTTACCAATCTTGGGAGAATTGATTTTTGAGGGGCTATACTTGATCATTTTGAGTGCTTGATATGTCCATTGCGTATCTAAGAAAGTGATCTTTAAAACAAGCTATAATGAGCGCAATTTGGACTTTGGGAAGGCACTCAAAGGTTTATTTGAAGTAGGTGTTGCACTTAGGAGGGAGGCGCTGCGCTTAGAGTAGTGGTCACTGCCTTTTTTAACACAGGCGTTGTGATTCTGGGCAAGGCATTGCGCTTTTTCCCAGTACGCTGTGCACCTACCCAATTTCACTTGCAAGCTTCCAAGATTTGTGTAGGTCCTCCGAACCCTCAGCAAAGGGTTTCTTGACCTCCTTGAAAGTAAGTAACATCTAATGCCACCTCTTAGGATTCCTAAAGGAAAATTTTAGTGGTGTTTGAATCTTCTATTAAAATTTGGTGTCTTCCTTGCTAAAAACCATATTTTCATTCCCAATTTCAAAACATACCTCCTAAGTCTTGCACTACCCTTCGTGCATATCTAAAAACCCTATCCCTACCCTTACACTACCATTCCCTTTCCCCAGAGCCCTTTATCATCTAAACCCTAAGACCTAGGTATCTCAATTCCCTAGGCTCCCAAATAACACAACATTTCTACTCCTTGTCACCTCCCTCAATTTGATAATCCCTTCCCCCATATCCCTAATTTTTTCCATCCCATTCCCCACTCCCTAAACATACATTTCACTCCCAATTCATCTCCCTAGGGTTTCTAGCCAAGACACTATGGAAGAAGAGAAACATAGATTTCATGGAGGAAGAAGAGAGGGAAGAGAGAAGGCCACATAAGGGAGGAAGGATTAACTAGCATTTCGAGAAGCTCTTGGACAAGGCCAACAAATACAATGGCATTTATAGAAAGATGGCAAAGCATTATGCCATGAGGAACAAAATTGCAAGGTCAAAGCTTAAGAGGGAAAATGGAAAAATTGAAACCCTAACCATGCAATAAGAGAAAAGGAGGCTTGATATACTTGTTGAGGCCTCACGCTATTCCATCGGTCATTATTCAGCAAATTTTTGAGCATTTTTGCAAATTTTGGAAATTTTGTACATTCCTAGAGAGATTTGTGACACATGGAAGGCATCTTTTGACCAAAAGGAGACCACCATCAGATTCATAATGTTGAATACATGCAAGAAAACAACTTTTCTAAGCTTGTTTGGTCCAACTCGCAGGTGAAAATGTCAAAAAACACACAGAAAACCAGAGTTCTGCCTCCTTTTTCACCTCAACGATGCACTTTTGACCAGTCTTGGGAGAATAAAGGTTTGGAGGGTCACAACTTGATCCTTGTGAAAACTAAAGGTATATTTGGAAACTAGACGGGACTGGCTTTCCAATGAGCTATCCTAGGCTCAATTTGGACTTGAGGAATGCCCTCAAAAGTGGATCGGAAATTGGCACTATGCTTAGGACAGTGGCTTTGCGCCTTTGACACAAATTTTCTGATTTTCATTACTTTGTAAATTTTCTCAGTTTTGACAGTTTCACCTTGACAAATCATGTTTTTACCAATGTAATTGATGAATGTAAATTTTAATATCATGTGGATAAGTTACCTAGGGTAAATACATTGGATAAATGTCATCATGAAGTTAAATGAAGTTTCGTTGTAATTAGGGAGGAGTCACTTGGACCTCCCTACACTATAGGTATTAGTTCAGATTTTTGTGGATCTCTTCCACAACTCAGGGATTCGACCCCTGGGGATGAGAGAAGGTTGTTTTTATGTCTATATCATTCCCTTCTTCACTCTTGGAAGAGGTTGGAATGAGTTTGATGTTTGGATTTTGATCAAGAGACACTATTGTATCAGAATTTGGCTAGTTTTTAATAAATGAGTTGCAGCTGTTTCCTTGGGATACTTGTGATATGAAAATTTAACATTGTTTCTTCTATTGTCTCATATGTTTGAATGTGTTGTTTATTCCATCAATAATTTCATGTCTATTTTATGATAGTTTTCAAGTTGATGAACAAAATTCATGAGTTTTCATGCTCTGTTTTGGGGAAACTTTCATAGACTATAATCATTTCTTCAGTTTAGGAAAAAATCATGTGTTTTCATGCTTTTCTTAGCTCCTCATTAGTCTAATTCATCCCACACAAATACCCTTAAGAGTTAGGTTTACTTCTTACCCTGCCCCTTTGAATGTCTGCAATCATATCTCATTTTCCTTGACCTAGTTCTTCACCTAATCCTCATCCAGCAGCCCATTTCAAACAATCAAACCCTTCTGCACATCTATTGGGCCACTAATTTGTCATTATTAATATCGATTTTTAATGCCTATTTCATCCATTTCTACCCTTGTTTATCATGCCATTTATCATAAATTATCATATAATTCCATTTTATAATTATTTATACTCTTATGGATAAATATCATTTCTTCTCCTTTATTTTTAATAAATTGATGATTATTATGCAAGATTTTACCAATGATGGTTTATTAATGGATTTTTTGTAACATCACTCATGATTTTAGTCTCCAAGATCTTTTCCAGAGTGCAAATTTGATCTCCAACTCATAATTAAATATTCCAACTTAGAAATTCGCTGGAATAAGAAGTGACGGTTTTGCATTGGCCATTTCGAACAAATCAAGGAGAATCTTGAACATCCGAAACATGGGTTCTGTCAAGCATGGACCAAATTAGTTTTTTAATGTGTGGTTTTCCAAACTTCGGTTTGTATCAAGAGAAGCAGAAGGTTCTTCGAAGATGATTTTCTCAGATTTGTTGTTGTGGCCGTTTTCCAAATTCTTCCAATTGCAATACCAAATTCAACTTGTTCCTGCTAAACGTTGATGGAAAGATCTTTCAAATATGATCTTGTTGATCAATTTATTTTGTACAATCCAAATTTGTAATCGAATTTAGTTTGTAATCACTTTGTTGTAACTTCCCTTTGCTCTCTGTGTATTTAAATGAAAACAGAGATCAAAGAGAGAAGGAGAATTAGAGGATAATGAGGGGAATAGGGGGAGAATAGAGGATAATTGGGGGGATAAAGGAAGGATAATTAGGAGACAGGAGATGGACAATTGTTAGATAGGATGTAGGAGAAGAGATAAGATATGAGAGATGAGAGGATGAACAATTGTTGAATTTGAGGCAAAGCTAAGAGCTTCATTATGCTGTAATTATTTCTCTCATATGTTTTAATGAAGGAAGTTATCCATTTAGTTTTACATCCGTTATTTGTAATCTAATCTGAGTTACTTCTCAATGTGGAATTTAGTCTTGGGTAGTTGGGCCCACTACCTTGGACGAGGTGTTGCCTTGAACATGTAAATTAGTGTAGTTATGTGTTTTTTTATTTGAATTTCAATTGTCATTCCTTGAAGTAGATTTCCTTTCTTTAAACTAATTTGTTGTTTTCTGCATTTTCCAGATTTTTTATTTCATCCAATTTCCAGATTTAATTTAATTTACTTCTCTAGATTAGCATTTGAATTATGTTGGGTGCAATAGATTAAATTTCCAATTCAACAATGTGTGGTTTAATTTAGCAATGATTCAAGTTGTGTGATTAGCATAATTTTTTTTTCCTATCATTTACTTTCTTCTTTTTAATTTTACTTTTATTATTCAAGTCTTACATTTTATTTCTTTTTGAATGAGCTTGATAGTATAGAACAAAATCATGTAGAACCAGTGTTAATTGTTGGTATTGTTATGCATATATTTCATTGATTGCCTTGAAATAAAAAGATGCTCCTCGGGTTGATAATTAATGTCTAGGTGATTAGTTCTTTTATTTATTTATTAAGCAATTGATTTTACCCAACAACATCATAACTAGCCTACAACCCCAATTCATCCATCCCTCTTGGTTGTGATTTTTTGGAGAGAGCCCTCTCTAGCTTGGTAGGGCTACCAAGTCAAAAGGTTGATCTATGGTTACCTCAGCTGGACTCTTCCTCAGCCTTGGAGATCCGGAGGAGTGATAACATACTGGCGCCGTTGCCAGGGAATGAAAGATTCATTTTCCCTGGGTGTACGACAAAGTTTAGATCTGATTGCTGATGGTGGACAGTGATTAGGCACACGAAGGCTAAAATCATTCACCTGGCAACTCCAAATCAGTTTCGAAATCAAATCCAAAGACTCCACTGGAGGATGAACCTTGCCAAGAAATATGAAAGGACAACATCGGAAGATTAGGTATTCAACTTGGACTTTTATTCAAGACATCATGTTGTTTATCATGAAATATCTCTTCTCTTTTCTTGAGAATTTCTAGAAAGTTTTCCAAGGTATATTATGTTTGAGAAAATATCATGAAACTCCATTGGATTCCTTTCCTTTGAAGGTTGTAGATACAAATTCCTTGAATGCCTTTGATATTGGTCCAGACCCTTTTTCCAAATCTTATGATGACCATTTTCAAATTGATGAACCTCAAGAGATCAAGACTAATCCTACAGCTTCTATACATACTCCTACACCTTGTAAAATTCCAGATACATACAAACCACTCATCTTACCTCCTATAATCCATGCTTTCCTTGAAATTCATTACCTATATCTGCCAAGGTTTGATGGTGAATGTGACAACATCACTGCTGAGATACATATGCATAATTTTGAGACTTTCCTCAACCTTTTTGAAGTTGATGAAGAGGATGTCAATATTAGGTTGTTTTATCTTTATTTGTAAGGCAAAGTCAAGAGTTGGTTCAAAAACCTATTGGCTTCAAGCATCTCATATTTCTCGTAGTTTATCGAAGTTTTGTTTGACAAGTGCGTGGTCAAAGAAAATCCTTTCCTGATTCTAGAAGAGTATGACCAGCTGAAACGATGGCCAGGGGAGATAGTACAACAATTTTCTGCCAGATTCAATCAAGTCTATTGTTCGATACCTGCCAATATAAGACCTCCTCCCGTCTCAACTCTCTTATAGTACTCAGATGCCTTTGATCCAGAAATGGAGTTTCAGCTGAGAGAAAGGGACCTTCCAATACTTGAAGAGATGTAGAACAATGCAGTAGATGTAGAGGCTAATTTGCTGATTAGAAGGGAAAAATTGAAGGAATAAAAGAGGGAGAACATATATGCAGAGCACATGACATATTCAAAGGTAAAGCTCAACATTTTGGTGAGTGTAGTGGAGGAAATGATGCGAAATATCACCGTGAGAGATGAATTTTCTGTTTAAGATCACCATGACCCACTTATCCCAAAAAAATAGGAGGTTTCTGGCCCTAAACACTGCCTGCTAATCCAAGCTACCATAGATCAGAAAATGGATTTATAGATCAATCTGAGAAGAAACAATCTGCTGATCTAATGTGTATGTTTGATGCCATTACTTTTGGTGATTTTCCAAAGTTTGATCAATATGACGATGATTATGTGCTCCAAACAGAAGCTAATCTTGCAGACCAATCAACAGTTGGTTTGTGGGAGGAGGAAATTCAGTTTCAACAGCTCGAATACAGTGATTAGCCAATGCATATCAGCTATGGCAGTGAGGAGGAAAGTGTATAAAATTTGGAAATAAGTGAAGGATAGTTGCCTCTTTGTTTTACTTCATTTCAGTTCATCATAGACAACTATGATGCAATAAAATATCAACAGTCATTAAGTTTTGATCTTGACAATCAAAGGGATAATGAAATTCTTGATCAAAGCTCCTTACCCTTGGGTTTCTCCTCATTTGCAAAAATAAGAGAAAACTATAAGCAAGCAGAGAAGCGAGTGGTCAAAATTATAAATGATAAACCTTCTCCTGAATTGATTTTTGAGGAAATCATTTGCAACATAGAATCCTCCTTAGCTCTAGGTTTGTAGCCACCAAATTACATAGAATTTCAAATTGCAGATGAAGGCTTGGAAGCTGAAATATATAATCAAATGATGCGAGATGATTATGTACCGTTATGTTTTGAATCACTTCAGTTTTTAAAGGAAAATTTTCATAATATCTCTAAAGCAAAGGATAAGCAACCTGTAGAAAGTCATGCAGTCTCACTATAACAAATGGAAAATAGGCGGCAATAGTCTTTTCAAGTTTTTCATGACCCAATAGCTGATTTTTTGGATAATATCTGCAATAAAATTCCTTCTCCATTATCTAATTGTGAGCCTGAAAAGAGTGTTGATATAAACTTGATCCGACAACCGGTTTCTTTGTCATTTTTAGCAGGATTCTCATTACAAAGCTCATCCAAAAATTTATAGTCATATCATGATGGTATAGTCTATCATCAATAAAAATTAGTCACTCATGAGTTTCAGGATCCTTTTGTCAACTTGCTGTAGTCATTAAGGGAAGAAAGCACAAATGTTGGGAAAATTTTAAAATCAAGGTATGAAGACTACTTAGAGTAGAATAGTAATGTATTATATGGGCAGGAAATCAATATGTATTCCTATGAAGATCCTTTTACAGCATTTTTGAGGTCAGTTGGAGGGCTAATGCTTTGCAATTTCATCAAGATTCAATATGATTTCAAGTTTTCATGGGAGTTTCCTTTCAGTAGTTCTCTTTTATTACTCATAAGCAAGCACTTGCAGAGAATTCAAATAGTAGCCAGAATGCTTACATGGTTGCATTGGTTGTTCCATTTCACCTGATCAAGTGATGAATGGATTAGTTGGAGTAGTTTTTGTTGAATAAGCTCAATTCTAAGCATCTTTTTTGAGTTAGCTTTCAGTCAGTCTCGAGTTATTTGATTGTGTCAAGTTTTCAGTATTCAGTTAGTATTTAGCTTTTGACTCCATGCCCAATGGATAGGTACTTGGTCTACGGTGTTCTTGGACCTTCCAAGGAGCTACCATGCCTAGCTGGAGCCAATGTTAGTGTTATTATTTGGATCCTGCCATCAGTGATCAAAAATCCTCTTTTCATATCATTTTAAGGGTACCACTCAAAGGCTTCTTTTATCATTCCACTAGGTCATGCAAAAAATTAGTTAGTGATGGTAGTCCTAGTCCAAAAACATCACTCTTCCCTAAATGTGATTACTTGCTAGCATTGTTTCATATCTTGTTGACTGTACATCATCCATAAAGTTAATTTTATCATTCCATTTATATCAGTCATCAGGTCATCATGTCATCTTGAAATTTAGTCCTTCAAGGCCTCATTAGATCTTTTAGGGTTTTTCAAGGTTTCATTAGGTCATTAGGGTTTCCAAGGTTCCAATAAAACTCCATTCCATTGCATACGACCAACAAGTAAAGCATGATAAAATAACATCTGATCACCAGTGAGCTATCCTGGGATTAATTTGGACATCGGGAATGCCCTCAAAAGTGGAGCTGAAGTTGGCACTGCGCTTAGCATAGTGGTGTTATGCTTTTGACACAAATTTTCTGAGTTTCATTATTTTGTAAATTTTGTCAGTTTTGATAGTTTCACCTTGAAAAAAAAAGGTTTTTACCAATGCAATTTATGGATGTAAATGTAAATATCATGTGGATTTACCTACGGTAAATACATTCGATAAATTTCATCATGAAATTAAATGAATCAGTTTCATTGTAATTAGGGAGGAGTCACTTGGACCTCCCTACACTCTAGGTATCAGTTCAGATTTTTGTGGATCTCTTCCTCAATTTAGGGATTCAACCACTGAGGATGAGAGAAGGTTGTTTTAATGTCTATATCATTCCATTCTTCAGTGTTGGAAGAGGTTGGAATCAGTTGGATGTTTGGCTTTTGATCAAGAGACACTATTGTATCAGAATTGGGCCAGTTTTTAATAGATGAGTTGCAGCTATTTCCTTGGGATACTTGTGGTATGAACATTTAGCATTGTTTCTTCTATTGTCTCATATGTTTGGATGTGTTGTTTATTCCGTCAATCATTTCATGTCTATTTTATGATAGTTTTCAGGTTGATGAACAAAGTTCATGAGTTTTCATCCTCTGTTTTGGGAAAAATTTCATAGTTTGTAATCATTTCTTTACTTTAGGAAAAATTCATGTGTTTTCATCCTTTTCCTAGCTCCTCATCAACCGAATTCATCCCACACAAATACCCTCAAGTGTTAGGTTTTCTGCCTACCCTACCCCTTTGAATATCTTCAATCATATCTCATTTTGCTTGACCTACTTCTTGACCTAATCCTCATCCAGTAGCCCATTTCAAACAATCAAACCCTTCTGCACATCATAACTAGCCTAAAACCCCAATTCATCCAGCCTTCTTGGCTGTGATTTTGTGGAGAGAGACCTCTCCGGCTTGGTAGGGCCAGATACCAAGTCAAAAGGTTGGTATGTGGTTACCTCAGTTTGGCTCTTCCTCAACCTTGAAGATCTGGAGGAGTGATAACATACTGGTGCTGTTGTCAGGGAATGAAAGATTCATTTTCCCTGGGTGTATGACAAAGTTTAGATCTTATTGTTGATGGTGGATAGTCATCAAGAACACGAAGGATGAAATCATTCACCTGGCGATCCAAATCAATTTCGAAATCAAATCCAAAGACTCCACTGGAGGATGAACCTTGCCAAGAAATATGAAAGGACAACATGGGAATATTAGGTATTCAACTTGGAATTTTATTCATGACATCATGTTGTTTATCATGAAATATCTCTTCTCTTTTTCGGAGAATTTCCAGAAAGTTTTGCAAGATATATTATGTTTGAGAAAAGATCACGAAACTCCATTGGATTCCTTTCCTTCGAAGGTTGTAAATACAAATTTCCCGTACGCCTTTGATCTTGGTCCAAACCCTTTTTCCAAATCTTATGATGACCATCTTCAAATTGATGAACCTCAAGAGATCAAGACTGATCCTACAGCTTCTGTACATACTCCTAAACCTTGTAAAATTCCAGATAGATACAAACGACTCATCTTACCTCCTATACTCCATGCTTTCCCTGAAAGTCATTACCTATATCTTCCAAGGTTTGATGGTGAATGTGACAACATCACTGCTGAGAGACATATGCATAATTTTGAGACTTTCCTTGACATTTTTGAAGTTGATAAAGACGATGTCAGTAGGAGGCTATTTTTTCTTTCTTTGCAAGGAAAAGTGAAGAGTTGGTTCAAAAACCTATTGGCTACAAGCATCTTAGATTTCCTGCAGTTTATCAATGTTTTCCTTGACAAGTGGGTGGTCAAAGAAAACCCTTTCTTGATTCTAGAAGAGTATGACCAACTGAAAATATGGCCAGGGGAGACAGTACAACAATTTTCTGCGAGATTCAATCAAGTCTATCGTTCGATACCTGCCAATATAAGACCTCCTCTCGGCCCAGCTCTCTTACATTACCTAGATGCCTTTGATCCAAAAATAGAGTTTTAGCTTAGAGAAGGGAACCTTCCAGCACTTGAAGAGATGCAGAATAGTGCTAGAGATGTAGATTCTAATCTGTTGATTAGAAGGGAAAAGTTGAAGGAAGAAAAGAGGGAGAACATATATGCAGAGCACCTAACATCTTCAGAGGTAAAGCTCAACATTTTGGTGAGTGCAGTGGAGGAAATTATGCAAAAGATCATCGTGAGAGATGAATTTTCTGTTCAAGATCACCATGACCCACTTATCCCAGAAAAACAAGAGGTTGCTGGCCCTAAACAATTACCTGCTAATCCCAACTACCATAGATCAGAAAATGGATTTATAGATCAATCTGAGGAGAAAAAATCTACTGATCTAATGTGTATGTTTGATTAAATTAGTTTGATGATTTGCCAAAGTTTTATTAGTGTGACAATGATTATGTTCTCCAAACATAAGCTAATCTTGCAGACTAATCAATAGCTAGTTTGTGGGAGGAGGAAGTTGAGTTTTAGTAGCTTGAATACAGTGATCAACCGATGCATATCAACTATGGTAGTGAGGAGGAAAGTACATAAAATTTGGAAATAAGTGAGGGATCTTTACCTCTTTGTTTTACGTCATTTCAGTTCATCAGAGACAACTTTGATGCAATAAAAAATCAGCAGTCATTAAGTTTTGATCTTGACAATCAAAAGGATAATGAAATTCTTGATCAGATCTCCTTACCCTTGTGTTTCACCTCATTTGCAAAAATAAGAGAAAAATATAAGAAAGAATATAAGAGAGTGGTCAACACTATAAATGATAAACCTTCTCCTAAATTGACTTTTGAGGAAATCATTTGTGACATAGAATCCTCCTTAGCTCTAGATTTGCAGCCACCAAATTCCATAGAATTGCAAATTGCAGATGAAGGATTGGAAGCTAAAACATATAATCAAATGATGAAAGATGATTCTGTACCATTATGTTTTGAAGAATTCAGTTTTAAAGGAAATTTTCATAATATCTCTAAAGCAAAGGATGAGCAGCTTGTAGAAAGTCATGCAGTCTCATTAGAACCAATGGAACATAGGTTGCAATAGTCTTTTCAAGTTTTTCATGACCCAATAGCTAATGTGTTGGATAATATCTGCAGTAAAAGTCCTTCTCCATTAGCTATCTATTTGCCTGAAAAGAGTGTTGAAATAAACTTGATCCGACAACCAGCTTCTTTGTCATTTTCAACAGGAGTCTCATTACAAAGCTTATCCAAAAATTTGCAATCATATCAGGATAGTAAAGAAGAAGATTCTTGTTTTGTTGTTGATCATTAAGAAAAATTAGTCACTCACAAGTTTCAAGATCCTTTTTTCAATTTAATGTAGTGGTCAAGGGAAGTATGGATGAATGTTGGGAAAATTTTAAAATCAAGGTACAAAGACTACCTAGAGTAGAACAGTAATGTAATATATGGGCTAGAAATCAATATGTATTCCTATGAAGATCCTTTGCATCATTTTTGAGGTTAGCCATAGGGCTCATGCTTTTCAATTTCATCAAAATTCAATATCATTTCAAGTTTTCATGGGATTTTCCTTTTAGTAGTTCTCTCTTCTTGCTCATAAGCAAGCACTTGCAGAGAATTCAAATAGTAGCCAGAATGCATACATGGTTGCATTGGTTGTTCCATTTCACCTAATCAGGTGATGAATGGATTAGTTATAGTAGGTTTTGCTGAATAAGCTCAATTATGAGCATCTTTTTTTAGTTAGGATTTAGTCAGTCTCGAGTCAGTTTATTGAGTCAAGTTTTCAATGTTTAGTTAGTCTTTACATTTTAACTCCATGCCCAATGGATAGGCACTTGGTCTACGATGTTCTTGGTACCTCCAAGGAGCTACCATCCCCAGTTGGAGCCAATGTTAGTGTCAGTATTCGAATCCTGCCATCAGTGATCAAAACTCCTCTTTTCATATCATTTTAAGGGTCCCACTTAGAGTTTTTTTTATCATTCCACTAGGTCATGAAAAAAATTAGTCACTTATGGTAGTCCTAGTCCAAAAACATCACTCTTCCCTAAATGTGATTAATTGCTAGCACAGTTTCATATCTTTTTGACTGTACATCATCCATAAAGTTAATTTTATCATGCCATTTGTATCAGTCATGAGGTCATCATGTCACCTTGAAATTCAGTCCTTCAAGGTCTTATTAGGCCTTTTAGGGTTTTTCAAGGTTTCATTAGGTCATTAGGGTTTCCAAGGTTCCAATAAAACTCCATTCCATTGCATAATACTAGCAAGTGGAGGGTGATCAAATAACATCGCTTCACCATGTGAAGATGATTTGTAAAGATAAATGCGTATTTCATCATTTAATTTTGGGTTCAAATGTAAATTTTTATATTTTCACTATGTAATTTTATGTTATTCAATTTGTAATAAGTTCATGACTCCCAAGCTACCAACTTAGAGTCCCACATGCCAAGAATTAAAATGTCAAAGTAAAATGACAACTAGAATGGAATATCTTTCCAATGAGCTATCATGAGCCTAATTTGGAGTTGAGGAAGGCCTCTAAACGTTTCTTGCAAGAGCAGACTACATTTTTGGACCCCCATTCTCACTTTTTTACCAATCTTGGGAGAATTGATTTTTGTAGGGCTATACTTGATCATTTTCAGTGCTTGATAGGTCCATTGTGTAGCCAAGATAGCAAACTTTCCAACAAGCTATAATAAGCACAATTTGGACTTGGGAAGGGACTCAAAGGTTTATTTGAAGTAGGTGTTGCACTTAGGAGGGAGGAACTATGCTTACAGTAGTGGTCGCTACCTTTTTTAACATAGGCGTTGTGCTTTTACCCAGTACGCTGCGCACTTGCCCAATTTCACTTTCAAGCTTCCAAAATTTGTGTAGGTCCTCCAAACCCTCAGCAAAGAGTTTCTCCACCTCATACCAAGTAAGTAACATCTAATGGCACCTCTTAGCATTCCTAAAGGAAAATTTTAGTGGTGTTTGAATATTCTATAAAAATTTGGTGTCTTCCTTGCTAAAAACCCTACTTTCATTCCCAATTTCGAAATATACTTCCTAAGACTTTCACTACCCTTCCTACATATATGAAACCCCTATCCCTACCCTTACACTACCATTCCCTTTCCCCAGAGCCCTTTACCCTATAAACCCTAAGACCTAGGTATCTCAATTCCCTAGGCTCCCAAATACCACAACATTTATACTCCTTGTCACCTCCCTCAATTTGATAATCCCTTACCCCATATCCCTAATTTTTTCCATCCCATTCCCGACTCCCTAAACCTACATTTCACTCCCAGTTCACCTCCCCATGGTTTCTAGCCAAGACACTATGGAAGAAGAGAAACATAGATTTCATGGAGGAAGAAGAGAGGGAAGAGAGAAGGCCACATAAGGGAGGAAGGATTAGCTAGAATTTTGAGAAGCTCTTGGACAAGGCCAACAAAGACAATGACATTCATAGAAAGATGGCAAAGCATTATGCCATGAGGAACAAAATTGCAAGGTCAAAGCTTAAGAGGGAAAATGGAAAAATTTAAACCCTAACCATGAAAGAAGAGAAAAGGAGGATTGATATACTTTCTTAGGCCTCACGTTATGCCATCAGTCATCATTCAACAAATTTTGGAAAGTTTTTGAGCATTTTTGCACATTTTGGAAATTTTGTACATTCCTAGACAATTTTGTGACAGGTGGAAGGCATCTTTTGACAAAAAGGAGACCACCATAATATTCATAATGTTGAATACATGCAAGAAAACAACTTTCCTAAGCTTTTTTGGTACTGGCAGGTGAAAATGTCAAAAAACACACAAAAAACCATAGTTCTGCCTCATTTTTCACCTTGGCGATGTGCTTTTGACTAGTCTTGGGAGAATACACGTTTGGAGGGCAACAACTTGATCATTGTGAAAACTAAAGGTATATCTAGAAACTAGCCAGGAAACGATTTCCAATGAGCTATCCTAAGCTCAATTTGGACACCAGGAATGCCCCCAAACGTGGATCGGAAGTTGGCACTATTCTTAGGACAGTGGCGCTGCGCTGTTGACACAAATTTTCTGAGTTTCATTATTTTGTAAATTTTGTCTGTTTTGACAGTTTCACCTTGAAAAATCATGTTTTTACCAATGTAATTGATGGATGTAAATTTAAATATCATGTGGATAAGTTACCTAGGGTAAATACATTGGATAAATGTCATCATGAAGTTAAATGAATTAGTTTCATTCTAATTAGGGAGAAGTCACTTTGACCTCCCTACACTCTAGGTATCAGTTTAGATTTTTGTGGATCTCTTCCTCAGTTCAGGGATTCGACCCCTGGGGATGAGAGAAGGTTGTTTTGATGTCTACATCATTCCCTTCTTCACTCTTGGAAGAGGTTAGAATCAGTTGGATGTGTGGCTTTTGATCAAGAGACACTATTGTATCAGAATTTGGCCAGTTTTTAATAGATGAGTTGCAGCTATTTCCTTGGGATACTTGTGGTATGAAAATTTAGCATTGTTTCTCCTATTGTCCCAGTTTTTAATAGATGAGTTGCAGATATTTCCTTGGGATACTTGTGGTATGAAAATTTAGCATTGTTTCTTCTATTGTCTCATATTTTTGAATGTGTTGTTTATTCCATCAATAATTTGATGTCTATTTTATGATAGTTTTCAAGTTGATGAATTGAATTCATGAGTTTTCATGCTCTGTTTTGGGGAAACTTTCATAGACTGTAATCATTTCTTCAGTTTAGGAAAAAATCATGTGTTTTCATGCCTTTCCTAGCTCCTCATCGGTCTAATTCATCCCACACAAATACCCTTAAGAGTTAGGTTTACTTCCTACCCTGCCCCTTTGTATGTCAGCAATCATATCTCATTTTCCTTGACCTAGTTCTTGACCTAATCCTCATCCAGTAGCCCATTTCAAACAATCAAACCCTTTTGGACATTATAACTAGCCTAAAACCCCAATTCATCCAGCCCTCTTGGCTGTGATTTTGTTGAGAGAGACCTCTCCGGATTGGTAGGGCTAGATACCAAGTCAAAAGGTTGGTATGTGGTTACCTTAGCTGGACTCTTCCTCAGCCTTGGACATCCCGGGGAATGAAAGATTCATTTTCCTTGGGTGCACGATAAAGTTTAGATCTAATTTCTGATGGTGGACATTGATCAGGAACACCAAGGATGAATTCATTCACCTGACGACTCCAAATCAATTTTGAAATCAAATCCAAAGACTCCATTGGAGGATGAACCTTGCTGAGAAATATGAAAGAACAACATCGGAAGATTAGGTATTCAACTTGGAATTTTATTCAAGACATCATGTTGTTTATCATGAAATATCTCTTCTCTTTTCCTGAGAATTTCCAGAAAGTTTTCCAAGGTATATTATGTTTGAGAAAATATCATGAAACTCCATTGGATTCCTTTCATTTGAAGGTTGTAAATACAAATTCCCTGTATGCCTTTGATTTTGGTTCAAACCTTTTTTCCGAATCTTATGACGACCATATTTAAATTGATAAACCTAAAGAGATCAAGACTGATCCTACAACTTCTGTACATACTCCTACACCTTGTAAAATTATAGATAGATACAAACCACTCATCTTACCTCCTATACTCCATGTGTTTGCTTTCCTTCAAAGTCATTATGTATATCTGCCAAGGTTTGATGGTGAATGTGACAACATCACTATTGAGAGACATATGCATAATTTTGAGACTTTCCTCGACCTTTTTTAAGTTTATGAAGAGCATGTCAATATTAGGCTGTATTCTATTTCTTTGCAAGGCAAAGTCAAGAGTTGGTTCAAAAACCTATCGGCTGCAAGCATCTTAGATTTTGCGCAGTTTATCAAAGTTTTCCTTGAAAAGTGGGTGGTCAAAGAAAACCATTTCCTGATTCTACAAGAGTATGACCAGCTGAAAAGACGGCTAGGGTAGACAATACAACAATTTTCTGTGAGATTCAATCAAGTCTATTGTTCGATACCTACCAATATAAGACCTCCTCCTGGCTAAGATCTCTTACATTACCTAGATGCCTTTGATCCAGAAATGGAGTTTCATCTAAGTGAAAGTAACCTTGAAACACTTGAAGAGATGCTAAACAATGCAGTAGATGTAGAGGCTATTTCGTTGTTCAGAAGGGAAAAGTTGAAGGAAGAAAAGGGGGAGAAAATAAATGCAGAACACCTAACATATTCAAAGGTAAAGCTCGACATTTTGGTGAGCACAGTGGAGGAAATGCTGCAAAAGATCACCGTGAGAGATGGATTTTCCATTCAAGATCACCATGGCCCACTTATCCCAGAAAAAGAAGAGGTCGTTGGCCTTAAACACTTGCCTGCTAATTCCCAGCTACCATAGATTAGAAAACGGATTTATAAATCAATCTGAGGAGCAACAATATGTTGATATAATGTGTATGTTTGATGACATTACTTTTGATGATTCTCCAAATATTGATTAGTATGAAAATGATTATGTTATCCAAACATAAGCTAATCTTGCAGACCAATCAGCAGCTGGTTTATCAGAGGAGGAAGCTCAATTTCAGTGGCTCGAATACAGTGATCAACCGATACATATCAGTTATGGCAGTGAGGAGGAAAGTGAATAAAATTTGGAAATAAGTGAAGGATCTTTGCCTCTTTGTTTTACTTCATTTCATTTCATCAGAGACAACTTTGATGCAATAAAAAATCAGTAGTCATTAAGTTTTGATCTTGACAATCAAAAGGATAATGAAATTCTTGATTAGAGTTCCTTACCCTTGGGTTTCTCCTCATTTGTAAAAATATAAGAAAACTATAAGCAAGCAGATAAGCGAGTGCTCAACACTATAAATGATAAAACTTCTCCTGAATTGATTTTTGAGGAAATCATTTGCGACATAGAATCCTCCTTAGTTCTAGATTTGTAGCCACCAAATCCCATAGAATTTCACATTGCATATTAAGGCTTGGAAGCTGAAACATATAATCAAATGATGCAAGATGATTCTGTACCATTATGTTTTGAAACATTTTATTTTTTAAAGGAAAATTTTCATAATATCTCTAAAGCAAAGGATGAACAACCTGTAGAAAGTCATGCAGTCTCATTACAATCAATGAAAAATAGGTTGCAACAATAATTTCAAGTTTTTCATGACCCAATAGCTGATGTGTTGGATAATATCTGCAGTAAAATTACTTCTCCATTAGCTAATTTTGAGCCTGAAAAGAGTGTTGATATAAACTTGATCCGACAACTGGTTTCTTTGTCATTTTTAGCAGGAGTCTCATTACAGAGCTCATCCAAAAATTTGCAGTCATATCAGGATAGTAATGAAGAAGATTCCTGTTTTGTTGTTGATCACCAAGAAAAATTAATCACTCGCGAGTTTCAGGATCCTTTTGTCAACTTGCTACAGTCATCAAGGGAAGAAAGCACAGATGTTGGGAAAATTTTAAAATCAAGGTACGAAGACTACCTAGAGTAGAACAATAATGTATTATATGGGCTAGAAATCAATATGTATTCCTATGAAGATCCTTTTGCAACATTTTTGAGGTCAGTCGGAGGGCTCATGCTTTGCAATTTCATCAAGATTCAATCTGATTTCAAGTTCTTATGGGAGTTGCCTTTTAGTAGTTCTCTCTCTTGCTCATAAGCAAGCACTTGTAGAGACTTCAAATAGCAGCCAGAATGCTTACATGGTTGCATTGGTTGTTCCATTTCCCTTGATCAGGTGATGAATGAATCAGTTAGAGTAGGTTTTTTTGAATAAGCTCAATTATGAGCATCTATTTTCAGTTAGTTTTCAGTCAGTCTCGAGTCAGTTTATTGAGTCAAGTTTTTAGTATTCAGTTAGTCTTTAGCTTTTGACTCCATGCCCAATGGATAGGCACTTGGTCTATGGTGTTCTTGGCACCTCCAAGGAGCTACCATCCCCAGCTGGAGCCAATGTTAGTGTCAGTATTTGAATCCTACCATCAGTGATCAAAACTCCTCTTTTCATATCATTTTAAGGGTCCCACTTAGAGTTTTTTTTTATCATTCCACTAGGTCATGCAAAAAATTAGTCACTGATGGTAGTCCTAGTCCAAAAACATCACTCTTCCCTAATGTGATTACTTGCTGGCATAGTTTCATATCTTGTTGACTGTACATCATCCATACAGTTAATTTTATCATGCCATTTGTATCAGTCATGAGGTCATGTTGTCATCTTGAAATTCAATCCTTCAAGGTCTCATTAGGTCTTTCAGGATTTTTCAAGATTTCATTAGGTGATTAGGGTTTCCAAGGTTCCAATAAAAATCCATTCCATTGCATAAGACAAGCAAGTAAAGGATGATAAAATAACATCTCTTCACCATGTGAAGATGATTTGTAAAGAGAAATTCTTATTTCATCATGTAATTTTGAGTTCAAATGTAATTTTTAATATTTTCACTATGTAATTTTATTTTATTCAATTTGTAATAAGTTCATGACTCCCAAGCTACCAACTCAGAGTTCCACATGCCAAGAATCAAAATTTCAAAGTCAAATGACAACTAGACTAGAAGAGCTTTCCAATGAGCTATCATGAGCAAAATTTGGAGTTGTGAAAGGCCTCCAAAAGGTGCCTGCAAGAGCACACTATATTTTTGCATCCCCATTCTGCATGTTTCAACTAGTAATAGGAGAATTGATTTTGGAGGGTCTATACTTGATCATTTTTAGTGCTTGATAGATCCATTGTGTAGCCAAGAAAGAGAGCGTTCCAATGAGCTATAATGTGCTCAATTTGGACTTCGGGAAGGCACTCAAAAGTTGATCTTAAGAAGGTGATGTGCTTAGGAAGGAGGCATTGCACTTAGAGCAGTGGTTGCTACCTTTTTTAACACAGGCGGTGTCCTTCTGGGAAAGGTGCTGCGCTTTTGCCTAGTATGTTGCGTGCGTAACCAATTTCACTTGCAAGCTTCCAAAATTTGTGTAGATCCTCCAAACCCTCAGCAAAGGGTTTCTTGACCTCCTAGCAAGTAACATCTAATGCCACCCCTTAGCATTCCTAGAGGCAGATTTTAGTGGTGTTTGAATCTTCTATAAAAATTTGGTGTCTTCCTTGCTAAAAACCCTAGTTTCATTCCCAATTTCCAAATATAATCCTTAATACTTTCACTACCCTTTCTAAATATCTAAAAACCCCATCCCTACCATTACGCTACCATTCCCTTTCCCTAGAGCCCTTTATCCTCTAAACCCTAACATCTAGGTATCTCAATTCCCTACGTGCCCAAATCCCACAACATTTCTACTCCCTGTCACCTCCCTCAATTTGATAATCCCTTCCTCCATCTCCCTAATTTTTTCCATCCCATTCTCCACTCCTTAAACCTAAATTTCACTCCCAATTCATCTCCCTAGGGTTTCTAGCCAAGACACTACGGAAGAAGAGAAACATAAATTTCATGGAGGAAGAAGAGAGGGAAGAGAGAAGGACACATAAGGGAGGAATGATTAACCAACATTTGGAGAAGCTCCTAGACAATGCCAACAAAGATAATGTCATTTAGAGAAAGATGGCAAAGCATTATGCCATGAGGAACAAAATTGCAAGGTTAAAGCCTAAGAGGGAAAATGCCAAAATTGAAACCCTAACCATGCAAGAAGAGAAAAGGAGGCTTGATATACTTGCTGAGGCCTCACACCATGCCATCAGTCATCATTCAGCAAATTTTGGCAATTTTTTAGCATTTTTTCAAAATTTGGAAATTTTGTATGTTCCTAGACAATTTTGTGACAACTGGAATGCTAGGCGTGCAATGCCCTAGGTGTTGCGCTTCTGTTTGAGGAATATTTTGACCAAACAGAGACCACCATCAGATTTAGAATGATGAATACATGCAAGAAAAAAGCTTTTCTAATCTTGTTTGGTCCAATGGGTAGGTGGAAATGTCAAAAAACACTGAAAAAACGAGAGTTCTGCCTCCTTTTTCACCTTGGCGCTATGCTTTTGACCCGCCTTGGGAAAATAAACTTTTGGAGGGTCAAAATATGACAATTGTGAAAACTAAAGGTATATTTGGAAAATAGACATGACAAGATTTCTAATGAGCTATCCTGGGTTCAATTTGGACACCGAGAACACCCTCAAAAGTGGAGCTGAAGTTGGCGCTGCGCTTTTGACACAAATTTTCTGAGTTTCATTATTTTGTAAATTTTCTTAGTTTTGACAGCTTCACCTTGACAAATCATGTTTTTACCAATGTAATTGATGGATGTAAATGTAAATATCATGTGGATAAGTTACCTAGGGTAAATACATTGGATAAATGTCATCATGAAGTTAAATGAATTAGTTTCAATGTAATTAGGGAGGAGTCACTTGGACCTCCCTACACTCTAGGTATCAGTTCAGATTTTTGTGGATCTCTTCCTAAACTTAGGGATTTGACCCCTGAGGATTAGAGAAGGTTGTTTTTATGTCTATATCATTCCCTTCTTCACTCTTAGAAGAGGTTGGAATCAGTTGGATGTTTGGCTTTTGATCATGAGACACTATTGTATCAAAATTTGGCCAGTTTTTAATAGATGAGTTGCAACTGTTTCCTTGGGATACTTTTGGTATGAACATTTAGCATTGTTTATTCTATTGTCTCATATGTTTGAATGTGTTGTTTATTCCATCAATCATTTCATGTCTATTTTATGATAGTTTTCAAGTTGATGAACATAATTCATGAGTTTTCATGCTCTGTTTTTGGGAAACTTTCATAGTATGTAATCATTTCTTTAGTTTAGGAAAAATTCATGTGTTTTCATGATTTTCCTACCTCGTCATCAGTCTAATTCATCCCACACAAACAACCTTAAGTGTTAGGTTTTTTGCCTACCCTTCCCCTTTGAATGTCTGCAATCATATCTCATTTGCCTTGACCTTGTTCTTGACCTAATCCTCATCTAGCAGCCCATTTCAAACAATCAAACCCTTTTGCACATCATAACTAGCCTAAAATCCCAATTCATCCATCCCTCTTGGCTGTGATTTTGTGGTGATTGCCCTCTCCGGTTTGGTGGGGCTAGATACCTAGTCAAAAGGTTGGTTTGTGGTTACCTTAGTTGGACTCTTCCTCAGCCTTGTAGATCAGAGTAGTGATAACAGAAACTTTGGGCCTTTCCTAAAAGGATCAATAGTCTGATGTTGAAACTTCTAGAAATGATAAAAGTAGTAGAGGTCGTGGTAGGATAAATTATAGAGGTAGGGGGGCAAAAATAATCAGGGAGACAGACAACAAAATGATAGACAACAAAGGAATTTTAATGATAGACCAACTATCAAATGTTTTAGATGTGGTAAAATTGGTCATAATGCTACTAAATTTAAAATCCGTTTGGAGAAAGTCAGTGAAAGGAGATAATCAAAAGATCAACCACCAACAGATAAGGGAAAATCATCAGACTCTACACATTATATTGTTGCTCACTATAATTTTAATATTAATGATGTTTTCAACACTACATTTTCTTCATGGCAAGATAGTTGGATTTTGGATTTAGGAGCCACTTGTGATATGACATTTAGGCGAGATATTTTTGAAACTTTTAGTGATGATATTGATGGTGTTATTTAATTTGCTGACAAGTCTCAAATTAAACCATCTGGCATTGGGTCTATTCGTTTGAAGATACCGAATCTTCCAGATTATGTTCTATAGGATGTACTTTATATTCCATAGTTTTAGAGAACTTTGATGTCTCTTATCCATATTCGACAACAGGGGCATTCTATTAATTTATTTGATAGCATCATCGAGATAAGAAGATCATATGATCATGAAGTTATTATGACTGGTGTGGAATAAGGTATGCTTTTAAAGTTAAATGGTACTTTATCTACTAATTCTTATGAAAGTTTTGCTTTTTTGGCGCAACAAAGTGACATCCTATCTCCTATCTTGTTGCGGCATGCTTGATTTGGTCACATACATTATGGAAGCATCAGAATTATGAAAAAGTAAGGCATTAAAGGTATTCCTATAGTTCAAAGAAAGATTACACCTTGTGATGCTTGTATTTTGGGAAAGCATTCTAAGAAACCTTTTCATAGTTCTTCTTTTAGATCTTCACGAAAATTAGGTCTCACACATTCAGATTTATGTGAATTTATGCTTGTTGAAACTGCAAATGGAAATAAATATGTGCTAACGTTTATTGATGATTACTAGAGAATGAGTTGGGTATATTTATTGAAAGATAAGTCACAAGTGTTTGAAGTTTTTAAAACTTTTCATTTGATGATTAAAAATGAAACTCAACAGAATATATTCATTCTCAAAACTGATAACGGTGGTGAGTATACTTCTCATGTTTTTGAACAATATTTGAAGGACAATGGAATCAAACATCAGACTACAATACCTTATAATCCACAACATAATGGGGTTGTAGAATGTATGAATAGAACTTTGCTTAATATGGTTAGATATATGATGTTCTTTAAGAATTTTAAGTTGATCTTTTGGGGAGAAGCAGTGCTTTGTGCAACTTATATTCACAATCGTTGTCTTTCTTCCATCATCAATAATGAATATCCTTATGAAATGTGGTATAATCATCTTCTTGTTGTTCAACATTTTAGAGTCTTTGGTTCTCTATGCTATGCATTAATTCGTAAACATCAGCGCAACAATTTGGTTGCTAGGAGTCGCAAATGTATTTTCTTGGGATATTCTGCTACTTCCAAAGCATACAGGTTGTATGATGAAGAAAATAAAAAATTCATTATTTCGAGAGATGTTATTTTCATTGAATCAGATAAGGATAATTCCACTCTTGATAGGGAGCTGGCTCATTTGGAAAAATTTGCATTTACAAAAAGTTTTATTTTGAAACTGATAATGATGTTCCACATACTCAAGGTGGGGGGGGTTCCCATTCTCGATCAATCTGTAGTTTTTCCATCTCTGACTCATGAGGATGTTTTTGCTGAAGAAAACTTGGAGGATAGTGTTGTTTCTATAGGTTCAGAAACTGTTCCTGAAGAACCTATACTTTAGGATGAGCAGCCATCACAACCACTTCAGCAACCTTTGCGAATATCTACACGTGCTCGAAAAGTTCCAAGCAAGTATGATTATTTTGAAACAGGAATTTCTTCTAATGGTGATTCAAGTAATGTTTCTCATGACTGTGAATTCAATCATTATACAAATAGCGAACCTAATTATTTTGAAGAAGTTGCTAATTGTGATGAATGGAAGGATGCAATGCAAAAGGAATATGATGCACTTATTAATAATGGAACTTGGAGGTTAGTGGATCCTCTTGTAGGTGTCAAACCCGTTGGTTGCAAATGGGTGTATAAGGTCAAATACAAAGCATATGGTTCGCTTGATAAATAAAAGGAAAGGCTTGTAGCAAAAGGTTATGCTCAGAAGGAAGGTGTTGACTACACAGGGACATTTTCTTCTACAACAAAACTGGGCACAATTAGAACATTGTTTTCTCTTGTAGCTCAGAATAGTTGGATGATACATCATATGGATGTTAAAAAAAAATTTTTGAATGGGGATTTGAAGGAGGATGTTTATATGTTTCAGCCATAAGGTTTTTCTGTCAAAGGTAAAGAGAAAAAGGTATGTAAGTTAGCAAAGGCTTTCTATCGATTGAAACAAGCATCTCGTGCATGGTATGAAAAATCAAATGAACACCTTCTTAAGTTTAATTGTTATTTGATCTGGATAATATAACTCTTTTTGTTAAGAAAATTGGAAGGTCAGTTGTATATTTGGTTGTATATGTAGATGATTTGATGATCATAGGGAACAATGATGACTCTATAGCGTCCGTTAAAAGAGAATTACTGAAAATTTTTGACATGACAGATTTGGGTTTATTACATTATTATTTAGGGATTGAAGTTGATCAAAAACCCAAATATATTTTCATTTCTCAAAAAAGTATATTGGACAGCCATTAGACAGATTTGGAGTGCAGGATTGTAATCCGTCGCTACTCCTTTGGAGTAGAATTTGATGCTTACTTCCACTGAAGGAAGTATGTTTGAAGATCCAAAAAATCACATGCAACTTGTTGGAAGTTTGAATTTTCTAACTACTACTCAACCTGACATAGCTTTTGTTGTAGGGATGCTTTCTAGGTTCATGCATAATCCATGTGAAGGTCATTGGAATGCAACAAAGAGAGTGCTCAAGTATTTGAAAGACACTCGAACATATGGAATCAAATATTCCAAAGTTGCAGATTTCCATCTCACCAACTATTCAGATTCTGATTTTGAAGGAGATAAGGAGAATGGAATCTCTACTTCTGGTTATTTTCTGAGTCTTGGATCAGCAACCATCAGCTGGAGATCACATAAGCAATCTGTTCCTATTGATTCTACCATCGAAGCTGAATACATTGTAGCAACTCAATCTAGGAAAGAAATCATTTCGATTCGCAAAATAGTTGAAGAATTGTAGGAGAAACAAAAGGCTTCAACTGCACTACTCGTTAACGACTCTTCTGCAATTCAGTTGGCCCAAAAACCCAAGTTTCATGATCAAAGTAAGCATATTAACACCAAATATCACTTGATTCGACATTATGTAGAGACCAAAGTTATTAATCTGACACATTGTCCTACTTCAGAGCAGATTGCAGACATATTTACAAAGCCACTGGGACGTGAAAAGTTTGAAAAGTTCAGAATGTTACTTGGCACGTCAGATGTCACTTCGAATTAAGGGGGGAATGTTAACTAATCATTCAGGATTGTTACTGTATAATATGTAATTAGTTTTACATTCCGTTTTTATGGTATAATAAGTTACAGAGACACAACTGTCTCGTACCTAGATTGCACATGTATAAATAAGTAATTTTATCATTAATACAATGCTCTTTCATTTTGTAGTTTATTTGGGCTTGTACAGCTTCACTGTCAGCATCCTTTTGGATTTCCACAAGATTCACAGACAATAGAGATGGTGAGTGCTATTGTCGAGTATTCAATAAATCTATATTTCATTTGATGAGTTTCTGCATCAATTATCAATTTTGATAATGGGTGATGATATATCTTCATGTGCTCAGTGAACAACATGGTTATATTGTAATAGCAATGGGAAAATATTCCCCCGACATGGAAAGGCCAAGATCCTTGTGGCTCGGGATGGGATGGCATTTCATGCATCGCTTCCCGAATAACATCATTACAAGTTTTTGGTGCACCTTGTGCCTATATCATACTAACAAGATCTTATTCTCTAATTCTATATTCATGTTGTTTATGGAACTCTCTTGATACATTTTATTTTATTTATTGGAATTTTTCCATGGAAAAAATGTTACATGCTTTTAGCTTCGATGAATCTCATAGGACAGATGCCCCTTGAAATTGGACTCATTTTAGCCTTAACATATTTGTAAGTTGATTAAAGCCATCACAATAGTACCAACTAGCTCCATGTATCCTTCTAAGCCGGATCTGATATGCATCTAGAGATTGCAAAGGAGTCAAGTAAAAAAATTCATTTGTTGGCACTCATATCCATCTAAAGATTAAAGAGGCAATTTGTATCATATAGGAATTATGAGAATTATAGTAAATTAGAACATATTATGGTTTGGATAGGGGATAAAGATATAATATGTGGATTGAGCACATGAAGTTTCCATCTCAGGGTTTTATCATACAATCCAAGCTTGACAGGACTGATTTCGACTAGTTTGGGTAATTTCCAACATATCTGCACATTGTAATTATTTTGAATCTTGTGATTGACACATGAATCATGATTGAAATATCGACATTTGATTGATGACCAATTTCTAGCTCGTTTTAGTATTTTGATAGGTTGTAGCTTTACTGGGCAAATTCCAGAAGAGCTGGGCAACCTGCGACTTACTCTGTAAGTAAATCAAACATACTTCATTTTATTCACAAGAAGATGCACTTTATGATGTAATGAACCATCATTAATTTTGGTAGGGACGTGAATTCGAATGAATTATACGACACTATTTCTCCTCCTTTGGATAATCTTACTGAACTCTAGTGGTTGGACATTGCCAACAACTCCATTGGCATGCGACTTCCAGTAGTGGTGTAGGAGCTTTTGAATTGCAATCACTTGTGACAAAGAATGTAGAGGCAGAAATACCTAGAGAAATAACTCAAGACTCGAATGGAACCAATAACTCTTCTCATAATTCAAAATGAGTTAAATAACACTATATAGGAGACAAGGAAAGAAACAACAAGAAATGATGGGAGAAAGTTCCAGCTAAACTCAACTAAACTCAAGTGAATAAAAACCGATTATGACACTTAGTGGACAGTGACATTAATTATCAACACCCCCACATAATCTCATGTTAGGGTCCAACCCTAACCCCTTTATTTATGTAATAAGCCCAAGGGGCCTTGTCAAAGTCGTAGTTAGTTAGAGAGTCAATAAAGCCCGTAAGGGGTTATATGCATTAATAATAATTGTAAATGGTTTACCTGCATTATAGAAAATGGGCCATAATTATTTATAAATGGGTCATAGTTAATAAATAAAATGGTTAACCCGTGTTATGCAAGGGACCACTAATAGTTAGGGTTTTGGATACCATTAAACTATAAATAGTCTTAGGTAGTAAGGGAAGACTCATCTAGTCTTATTGTAATTGAGCTCTACTCCGTTGGAGGTTTCCCCCTCGAAAAGACAAGTGAACATTGTATGTTTCTTTTGAATAATTAAATATCTTTGCAACTTGTCTCATTTTATGTGATATTTTTGTGTTTTGGGCTATATTGCTACGTATTCCCAAGACATCCTTCAGAAGTCATGAAGGCCATTATGAATTCCTCGTCATACGATTTGGTCTTTGTAATGCTTCATCCACTTTTCAGAGCCTCATGAACCACCTTTTGAACCGATATCTCAAAAAATTTATCCTGGTCTTCTTTGATGACATTCTCATCTACAACATAACATGGGACAAATGTCTTTAGCATGTTGACTAAATCTTTCAATTGCTCTAGGATCACAAACTATTTGTCAAATTATCCAAGTGCTCCTTTGGAATGGAAGAACTAGAGTATTTGGGATACATTGTAGGTCATGATGGACTGAGGGTTCATCCAAAAAAAATTCAGGCAATGCAATATTGGCCCCAACCAAAATTTTAAAGAATTTGAGGGGATTCTTGGGTCTCACGTGTTACTATTGCATATTTGTTTGCAATTATGGATGCATTTCTAGACTCCTCACTAATATTCTCAAGAAAAAAACATTTCTCTGGACTAATGTAGCTCAACATGCCTTCTTGGCTCTCAAACATGCCATGTGCTCCACTCCAGTATTGGCCTTACCAAATTTCACCAATTTTTTTTGATTGAATGTGATGCTTCATGTACGGGTATTAACGCCATATTAATGTAGGAAGGTATACCATTGGCTTTCACCAGTCAAAAACTCAATGACAAAAACTTGGATCAATCTACATATGAGAAGAAATGATGGCCATCTTACGTGCAGTAGACACTTGGCGGCCATACTTACCAAATCCACACAGACCATCATAGCCTAAAATATTTTCTAGAGAAACATCTATTGTCGCCACAAAAAAATCAATGGCTTGCAAAAATGTTGGGATATGATTATGAGATAATTTAGAAGAAGGGGCATGACAATGTAGTTTTTGATGCCTTATCACGCAAATTTTTGGATGAGGGCACCCTTCTATCACTCTCTCTACCCATACTAGATTGGATTGAAGAGGCCCACAATGAATGGTTCTCCCACTCCTCTTTGTCCCAACTCATTAATCACTTACGAGAAGACCCTAATTCCTACGAAGGCTACGCTTGGAAGGATGATGTTCTTTACTAAAATGGTCGGGTTGTGCTATCCCCGATCTCCACCCTCAAAACCTGCATCTTGGCTGAGTTGCACTCTATGATTGTAGGACATTTAGGCTTCCAAAAGACTTATGCACGAGCATGTCATTATTTCTTTTGGTCCAGCATGAAGAACAAAATTCCTATCTTTGTCGCTGAATGCAATGTATGGCAACACAACAAAGAGGAAATGATCAAGCTACTGGGAGCCTTACAACCATTTCCACTCCACTCCAACTCATTACTAGTCTCCCAAAGTTAGGAAAAGAAGTACTCATCATGGTGGTTGTTGACAAACTTTCCAAATATGCTGACTTTTGCACTCTACCACACCCATTTATCCCAACATTGGTGGCTCAAGTTTGCTTGGACCAAATATTCAAACTGAATGGCATGCCAACTTCCATTGTATCTAATCGAGACCCCACTTTCAACAACAAATTTTGGTAGGAACTTTTCAAGGTCCAGGGCACACAACTCCATCTAAGTACAACTTATCATCCCCAAATAGATAGTCAAACAAAAGCAATGAACAAATGTTTAGAGACCTATCTGAGGTGCTTCACTTTAGACAAGAAACACCAATGGGTGCAGTGGCTTCCTTTAGTTGAATGGTGATATAATAATGACTATCATGAAGGCACAAGATGATGCCATATGAGGTAGTGTATGGCCAACTCCCACCTTTCCCAGTTACTTATATCCCCGGATGTTCTAAAGTATAGAGAGTTGATAATCTCCTACAAATCCATTCTACCATAATCACTCACCTCAAACATAATCTACATCAGGCTCAGAACAAAATGAAGGAACATGATGATAAACATTGTTCTGAGCACTCATTTCAAGTAGAAGACCTAGTGTTCAAGTGAATCCAACCATATAAGCAAACCTCTCTCAAGGAAAAGGGTTGCCAAAAAATAGCACCAAAATTCTGTGGGGTTGATCAAATACTTCATCGTGTAGTTGGAGTCACTTACAAATTGGCCTTGCCAACTACTTCAAAGATCCACCTAATATTCCATGTATCGTGCCTAAATAAAATTGTGGGGAACAATTGCAGGGTTCAAACAAGTCTGCCAGAATTGGATGATGAAGGCTCACTTTGGCTCCACCCAGATCAAGTCCTTGATACTTGCAAAAGACATCTCCACTACCACATGATCAAGGAAGTCGTCATCAAGTGGAAAGACACCTCTATAGAAGATGTGACATGGGAACCAACCACTATTCCTCATTAGTTTCCACAGCTTCAGCCTTGAGGACAAGGCTTCTTTTGACAGGGGAGAGCATGTTAGGGTCCAAACCTAACCCCTTTATTTTTTTAATAATCCTAAGGGGCCTAGTTAGAGTCATAGTTAGTTAGAGAGTCAATAAAGTTCGTAAGCACTTATCCACATTAATAATAATTGTAAGTGGTTGACCCGCATTATAGAAAATGGACCACAATTAGTTATAAACAGACCATAATTAATAAATAAATTGGTTAACCTATGTTATGCAAGCGACCACTAGTAGTTAGGGTTTTGGATGCCATTAAGTTATAAATAGTCTTAGATAGTAAGGGAAGAATCATTGAGTCCTATTGTAATTGAGCTCCACTTTGTTGGAGGTTTCACCCTTGAAGAGGTAAGTGAACATTGTATCTTGCTTTTGAATAATAAAATATCTTTGCAACTTGTCTCATTTCATGTGATATTTCTATGTTTTGGGCTATATTGCTTCGTATTTCTAGTATTATAGATTTCTCATAGGTCAAGAGCATAACATCTCAGTTGTTACAAGTATTGAAACTTACAATTCCTAATTTCTCTCTTTGAAATTCAAAAACATTTTTCCCAATGGATTTGTGAAAATATTTGCAATTTGATCTCTTGAACCACAAAAACTAAGTAAGATATCTTCATTATTAACAAGCTCATGAATGAAATGAAAAAGTGTGTCAATGTGCTTGTTGTTTTTGTGAAAGACATGGTTTTCTGATAAATAAATTGCAGAACTATTATCACAGTAAATAGGATTTGGCTCCTTTTAAACATTTGAAATATCCTTCAATAGTCTCCTAAGCAATACTACTTGACAAGTTGTTGAAGTGGCAACTACATACTCTGCCTCTGTAGAAGATATTGAAACGATGGGTTGTTTCTTGGATGCCCATGAGATCAGATTGGTTCCAAGGTGAAAAACATACCCTGAGGTGCTTTTGCAATCATCTAAACTTCTTGCATAATCGTTGTCTGTATAACCTAAAAGTGAGCAATATTCTGAATGTGTGTAGAACAAGCCATAGTCAATTGTTCTTGCAACATATCTTAAGATCCTTTTTGCAACCTTCCAATGAGAAATATTGGGTGATTTCATAAAAGTGGAGACAAAAACAATTGAAGACATGATATAAGGTCTAGTTGCAGTGAGATACAATAGACTACCAACAAGACTTTTATAGAATGTTGAATCAACTGGTGGTGCTACATCTTGTTTTCTCATCTTGGTGCCTAGAGAAATTGGAGTATTAGCTGGTTTGAAATTGGTCATTTTGAATTTTTATAGGATGTCAGTGGCATATTTTCATTGACAAAGAAAATTCCATTAGCAGATAGCTAAAATTTAATGTCTAAGAAGTATTTCATGAGGCCTAGATCGGTCATATCAAACTCTATTTGCATTGTTTCTTTGAATTCTTCTAACATAATATTTCCTATATAAAGAAAATCATCAACATAAAGGAAAATAATCAAAATATTACCTTCATGAGTTTCGAAACAAAGTTGGCTCATGGATGCTTCTGCTAAAACCACTTTTGATGATATAAGTGTTGATGTGGCTGTACCAAGCTCGAGGAACTTGTTTCAAGCCATATAAGGCTTTCTTCAACTTGTACACCTTATGATCCTATCCTGGAACTTGAAAACTAGGGGGGATTCTCCACATAAACTTTTTCTTGCAACATACCATTTAAGAAGGCAGATTTTACATCAAGTTGAAAAACTTTCCATTTATGTTGAGTTGTTGTGGCCAAAATAGTTATGACAATGTCTAACCTTGCTACTAGAGAAAAGGTTTCACCATTGTTGACACCAAATTGTTGCGATAATCCTTTGGCAAATAGCATTTCCTTATGTTTCTCAATTTCCCCTTTTTTCGTTCAGTTTGGTCTTGTATACACAATTTACACTAATTATGGTTTTGTCTCTTGGGATATCAACTAATTCCCAAGTCTCATTCTTCTCTATGGAAAATATTTCTTTATTCATTGCATCAACCCAATGTTTCTCTTTTACTGGATTTTCGAAATGGGTTTGTTGAGATTAAAGGAAGGCACACATATTTTGTTGATCAAACTCATGCTCCTACTCATATATTTCTTTGATGCTTCTAGTTTTCTGATTGTCTTATGAGGATGATGAATCATTGTTGGATTCACTATTGGAAGATGTACCATTTTCAGAGTGGTATGGATCTTCTTGAACCTGCAATCTTGGTAGTTGCGGTGGATGTACAAGCTGATTTAAAGCTTCGTCAATTTGATCAAACCAAGATTTATTTTCAAAAAAATTAACATCTTTGCTTTAGATTGTTCACTATAGCCTACAAAATACATCTTTCACTCATATCATCAAGCTTCTTTCTTAGCTGCTGAGGAACATGTGCAAATGCTACAGATCCAAAATTTGTAAAGTGAGATGCATTCACCTTCTTACCATCCTATGCTTCTTGAGGTATTGTATCTTGGACTCTGGTTGTGGGAGATATGTTGTGAACATAGACTGCAGTAGAAACTTCTTCATCCCAATAGTCATTGGACAACTTCTTCTCACAAAGCATACATCTGGCCATATTCATGATTGAATGGTTTTTCCTTTCTGCTACTCCATTCTACTATGGAGTATATCTTGTTTTGTTCTACATGATGATTCTTTATTCTTGACAAAAATATTTGAAGTCATTGGAACTGTATTCTGCTCCTTTTTCTAACCTGGGAACTTTTAAAGACTTTCCACTTTCCTTTTCTTCTTTTTCTTTGAACTCTTTGAATCTTGAGAAAGTATCAGATTTATTTTTAAGAAAATATTTAGTACTCACCTAAGGGGCCCTACCTACATAGATGAAGTACTGAGATGGAAATCACAAACATAAGCTAAACTCAATTTTTCATTAACACAAAAAATTAGTGACAGGAACAAAATTAATGCCTTCTATTAAGAAATGAGTTTTGAATTACAAGATCCTAATAATTAATTAATAATGATACTCTTTATACTCGAGTTGAGTATTGGGACTTATGTAAATTACGTTTCCTATTCTAATCATGAAATATTTGAGAATGAAAATGAGGATCTGAGATTGTTAATATGTTCCTAAAAGATGGATAATGCTTGACCAGAGTGCAAAACTGATATTTGGCATTTATTCCACTTTTATATTCATGTTTATATGGATATTTCTCTTCATATGAGTTAACATTTTATACTTTTTTCCTTTTCCACTGTCCACTATGCCACTCAACCAATATTTTTGTTGCATCCATCATCATTCCAACTAGTGTAACTACAACACAAAATAGTGATGGGAATACATTGTATCTAGGGTTGTAGCAATAGTCAACCATTGGTGTCACAACAACAATTAATCATTAAGTTACAATAACAGTCTCATCAGTGTTGTAGTAATTTAAAATGATGTTGCAAGAACATTGTTGGTGTTACAATAACATGACCAATGTTGCAACAACTCAATTGGTGTTGCACGGTTTCATCTGGTGTTGCAACAATGTAGAAAAGTGTTGTAGAAATGCAACTAGTGTTGTAGTAGTGATGATAGCACCTGTAACCTACTTTTCACCAATTTATCACACACCTCTTCATTAATAAGTGTAAAAATATTAGTTTTTCCTTGAATTACACTAGCATAATCAATTAAAATAACATGAATGAAGAGAAATCATACCTTAAGTAAAATATACCATTATGCATAGGTTAAGAAAAAAAAAGAGTAAGGTGATGGTGAGAAGTGATAAAAAAGGAAAAGGATGGGTGTAAAAGGTGGTAATTCAGTTGCTTGTCACTAGGAATGAGAGTGTAATATCTCATTTTTTATTTTTTTTCTTATCGATGCCACTATAGTAGATACATAGGCGAGCAACTTATATAGGGCCATTTTCATGACACCTACAACATTTTTTATATGCATGAGGGTACATGGTAGTGGATTTTGTATACAAGTGCTATTTGATGTGGCACTGCTCAAAGGGGTGCCAACATGGGTTATAAGGGTTTCCAACTAGTTAAATCCTTTGGTATTTTCTATGGGTATGCTTTTGCAACCACAAGTTTAACCATTAAAAAATAGGTGTATATGTTATTTATAGATGTTGAAACATGTCCCTAGCCTAAAAAATATTATTATTCTATAAAAGGTGCAAGGAAAGTTCTCTGATTTCACTTGTGATATGTAAAATAGAAACATTTTAAGATGAAGTTACACATATTACTCAAATTTATCATAGAAATAAATAGAAAAACAAACACAATGGACAATATGAACCGAAATATTATACCTTTTCTAACATGGAGATAATGTTCATTCACCTTTTCGAGGGGGAAACCTCCCAAAAATTAAATATCATATTACAAATGATTTCCAAGACACCTTTTACAATGTTTCTACACCTTTATATAGTAGTTTCTATCTTCAAAGAACAATCTAGAGAAGGAAATTTCTACTAGGTGGAATCTTCTGGTAAGCCTTCTTATAATAATTGCATTCACACTAAAACATAAACGTTATTTACTAGTGATGGCCTCCATACGTAGCGATACATAGTAATCTATCTACTTATAGTGTTAGGAAGGTCAAGACCCTAAAATGATGTGTGCATAAACTTTGGAAATTTTAAAAAACCTAAGAATGAAAATTTCAATTAAGAATCACCAAGCACATAGAAAAGTAAAACTATTAGATAGTATGAAGAAATATGGACTAAAACTATTATAATTTGTACAAAATGCATACAATTTCTAAATATCTGAGCTATACATGCTGGTGGGTATAGCCAATAGAAGTATAATAATATCTTATTAGTTTTACATGTGTGAATGCTTGTTCTATTCATTGCAAAATAATAATAAAAGATCGTGCAATATTTCCCGAAATAATAATTTTCTGAAATTAAAACAAAAACGTAATGGTTGTAGATCATCCTTAACTTCTCATCACCTAAATCTAATTCAAAACTTCAATAGAATGAGAATTGCATATATGCATATTCCTAACATATGCATAGAGAGGAAAACTTAAAACTATAAAAATGGAGAAAACATAAAACACATACTTGTCACAATAGCAACAAAGTTGATATGAATGTTATCGCAGATTGCACTGCCAAGAAATGGCTATGGAAGTAAAATCTGAAAAAAATGTTTGAAGAGGCAAGAAAAGCAGATCGTAAGTGAACAAACAAGAACATGAGTAAAATATCTAGAAGTGGAGCCACTGAGGTAGTGCAAATATATATGGATATAGAGCATAGGGGTGACTGATGGTCGTAAACATTGAGATCTAAGTTGGTAGAAGTAAATATGGTAGGAAAATGAAGTAGCATGTATGTGAAAGAAAGAACAACACAAAGGGACAATAAATAAGGTATATCATTTGAGTTGATGGAGACGAAAGCATGCAAATCATAGAAGGTTAGAAAATATTCTAGCTAAATTAAAATAAACATTGAGGAGAGAGGTAAACAATGTTATGACTATGTTCAAAGGTGATTTGGCATGCCCTAATTCCTTGCACAAATCTTCAAATGAAGAAGGGCCAGAGAGAAAGCTCACAAACCTCTTACTAAAAACATATGAAAATTTTTCTATTCACAAAATATGTTAAATTATCAATATAGATAGAAACAATATAGAAAAAACACTTTTAAAATGACACTAAGACAAATGATACTAAAACTTCCAATAATTATTAAATAAAATAAAAAATAAAAAATAAAACTTCCCATAAAATCACCATACATCGTTAATATATATGTGTATATGTTAAAACCTATTTTAAAGTGGAGAGAACTAATAACTTGTTAATACATTTATACCGCGTTTGTGAAATTAGAATTTCAAATTGTATTAAGTTATTGTTTTAAATTTTTTAATAAAGTAATAAATATATTTCCGTAAAACTTACATTATACTTTCTTATAATTATTTATAATTTTAATCTTATTTATATTTAAAATATCCAATGTTATGCTTAAAATATCCAATGTTAAACATTTGGCATAGAATTCTTTTTTTTTTTTTTTTTTGTTTATGAATGTGAGTCCTTATATCAAATTTTATAATCATCACATTGCAGTTGCTCTAATATACTTTATAGACAGAGAGGAAAACTAGTATTACTTTCATTAGTACAATATTATTTTTAAAATTGGAATACATGCATATTTTTTTAAATCTTGTGAGAGTTGTTTGTTCTTGGGTGGTCATCACGTGCAATTCGTCGTCCCTATAGCCATATATACAACGCAAATGTATTATTAAATGATAAAAAAATAATTTATTATATTTTTGAGTGAATAAATTTTAATTTTTTGTATTTATAAAATTGTGAAAAATATGTTTTCAAAAATATATTTATTTTTTAGCATGGTTTATATTGGAATTGAGTTCTAAGAATTTTGATTTCTTACCCATACAACTAGACCAGATTTGATTTGAGGAAAATATTCTTTCTCTAATACATTATCAAACATATAAAAAATAATTGAAGTAGTTTTAATTTCAATTCAAAAAATAATTAAATAAAATTTAAAATTCATTTATTTCACCACTTAATCACACACCACTTGTTTATATAAACAAAGTTCATTGAATAAATAAGTAACTTAATCTATCTTCCACCTTTCAACGATCCATAAACGTTTTGACTAACCAAACTTCTTTACCCATGAACACCATTCATAAACAATCTGCAGAGGGTGCTAGCTTGATGTTATTATTATGATTTTTTTAAAGGATAACTATATAAGATATACCGATACTGGCTGGATTAATTCTGAGTTGCTACTAATACTGGCTGGATGGATTCACGCTACTCTCTATATATTCATTGCATAGATTGTTTCAAGAACCCTGTCACGTATGGACTGAGTTTGTATTTCATTAATCAGATTTTATTTCTTTACATAGTTTTAGGTTATAATTACTTGAAATCAGGTTATAATTATTGAGTCAGGTTGTATGTTACCGAATTGTGTTAATATATATTCAAATAAGTTGACGCTAATAATGTATATTAATCACATTTATTAATATGGTTGTGGTAGTATTAAGTAAAAGACATAAATGTTTTTTACATTAAAAAAGTATAATTTTTTGATATATCTGAAAGTATTATTAGATAATTAAAATAGATGTTTTAAAACTAGTTTAGATCAATCTTAATTTCAGATCTATTAACCATAAACAGGAATCAAATCTTTTGAAGTCCAAACTTCTTTGAGAGTAAAAAGAGATTTGATCTTTTTGAGTCTTACTAGATATGAAATTAAGACTGATCTAGGTTATTCTTTTCTCTTTAAAGAGTTTTTTCCCATTTAAATAGGCTATATTCCACATGAATACCATGGATCAATATCCTATGTTATTTTTATTTTAATGTATGGTTACATTACAACATCTCTTCTACACCAGGCTAGGGAGTAACTCTTAGTGTGAAAGGGGTTGTAAAGTGAATTATTAAATGAGAAAATTAAAATTACTATTTTTTACAAAATGTTTATGATTTTGTTCAAAAATAAAATATATTTATTTACTTTATTAAATTTAAAATATTTTTTTATTATATTAAAATAAAAAATAACTAGATATGAACATGATAACATTTAGAATAATTTCGAATATAGGGTGGGAAGATGGGAAGGAACATGTTGAACACCCTTGCCATGGATGATAGAGTTTTCATTATGCTTGAAAGAGACCATCATGAAAATCCCTTGTTGCGTAGAGTTGCCTTTGTGCATCCAACTCCCTTCCATTTCAATGTAAGTTAAGATGAGTATGTTCCACTTGAAGGAATGATGCGATGGGTTTTTTTATGGATAATGATCGTTAACAAGAATCAATCTCTTGTCTAGGAAATTTCTAGATGTGAAGGATGACTCTATGGATCGTTCTACAAATCATTATTGGATGACTAATGTGGCCTATTTCCTCCCCTATTTCTTATCATATGGATATGCCAACAATGAAAGGTATAGCTTAGTGCCCCTCCTTATAACAAAGAGCTCCAAGCCACCATATCCACTACTGTAATTGGTAAAAGCAGGTTGTTATGATTGAGTTAATTCAATTCTTTTGTTGGGGTAATGTAAGCCTTTACTTAGTAAATCCAGTGGATTTGCATCCTTCGTCTAACAAAAAAGGCCTCAGTTAGATGATACCTTTGAGGGACATCATAGGGAAGTTCCAAAAATATTATCACCTACTTCATCATCTTCTTCCCGGGGCATCACATCTCTCACTGATTAGATAATACAATTTGTAGTCACTATGTGTATTTTTGGATATAGACATGACACATCAAAGGGGATATTGCAGGCGGGTGTTCTTAATACGAGGTGAGAGGTTGATCTTCTGCACTATTTAATTGTCAAAACTTTGGCCCTTCAATTCTAGGATGAAACCCTCTGAAATTCAAGAAGAAATCATGAGGTTGAACAAGAAAATGTTGGAAAATAAGGGGTTCTATTGAACATTGTGACACGTCCATACCTCTTTCCTTTTTTGTTGCCTGAGATTTCTCGATCCATCTTGGTTGAGTGGGTCAATGATATTGAAGCATTCCCTAGTGATATTGTTTATCAAACCTTTTGGTCTTCTAGAATTTTGATGGGGATGATGGCGTTGGCTATGAGTGATGGTCGATGGAAATGGATGCAAGGTTTTAAGGGTTAGGGCCCTGATGGGGTTGTTGCTTCAAGGGAGTCAACTCAATGGTTATGGTGCAATTGATCTGAATCTTGGGGGGAGGCCCCCAAGATCTGAAAAAAATGAAATGCCAGAAAAAAATGAAAACACAATAAACAAAACTACAAAGAATTTTATTTTTTATTAAATAGAGAATAACTGTAAAAGATACTTTGTGGTGGACAATCTGTCCTTTTACAAAATGTGACTTGTTACTTATAGCCTTTTTTGGTTACAATACCACAGTTAAATTCCTTGGGTAGTTAAATACCATGGGTGAATAAAGACGATGGGTGGATGTCATTTACAATACCATAGGTAAATTATATGAGTAGATAAATACCATGGGAGGATGAATACCAAGAGTGGATGCCACTTACAATACCATGGGAAAATAACATGGGTGAATGAATGCCATGCGTGGATGCCACTAACAATACCATGGGTAAATTCCATGGGTTTATAAATACCATGGGTCGATGAATACCATGGGTAGATGCCACTTACAATACCATGGGTGGATGAATACCATGGATGGATGTCATTTTCCATTCAGATTATTCATCCCTTCCTAAGAAGAAATGGTCCCCATTATGTGAAGTTCCATCTCGAGAAGCCTTTGTTGAATATGAAGAGCCATTGAAGAGAAGGGTTTTGTGTGGTTAATCTGTAACCATGATGAACAAATATCTAAGGACAAAGATACCCTGTAATGCTTGTGACCTATAATGAAACTAACAGTGTGCGGCTTAAGAAATGGAATTCGATGAAGCGTGGGTTTGTGGATGACACATAACCATGAAAAATGAAGATCCAAGGACATAGATACCTTGTAATGCTTGTGACCAACTGTGATATTAACATCATACGACCTAGGAAATGGAATTTGATGATAAGCATTTTGTGTGGTTGAACCATAATTGTGATGTTGACTGTTGATGAAGTAGCAGGTGCCTACATAGCCTGGGGTGGGAGGGGACGTCTCCAAAGAACCCAAGTCGTATGTTGTTATGTTGAAACGGATGAATGTAAAGGAGGTGCCTATTAAAGTGGGGTGGGAGGGAATGTCTCCAAAGGGAATCCACTCCGATTGTTGCTCCATATATAAAAACAAATTTAAAATGGGCATAACTTGGTCAATATAACTCAGAATCTTTATTATAACTTGTTTTTGGAAATAGAATGACCATTTTGCATCTTGCCATGTGATTGGAATCCCTATATGGATACTCTAGATAAATACCATGGGAGGATGAATACCAAGGGTGGATGCCACTTACAATACCATGGGTGGATGCCACTTATAGTACCATGGGTAAATTCCATTGGTGTATAAATCCCATGGGTGGATGCGACTTAAAATACCATGGGTGGATTCCATTTTCCATTCGGATCAACAATAGTGACGACATGGGATGGTATGTGATTGAAGACCTCAACACCAACTAAATCGTATTTTCTTGTAGGCCTCCCTACTTTGTTTACTAGTTCGCCTTAAATCCAATCAACATCTATTTAGCCTCGAAAGAAACTTGATTGACCCCTTAGAAACTACTTCACCTTCCTACAGAAAAATTATTTTGATTTTCCCAAAGCGACATTTCAATGCAAAGAACTTAAGGACATTTAGCTAGGATTTAGTAGCCCAAGATACTAAGAATTCAAATTGGCATCAATGCCCTGCTTTAATGCATGCCTTCAGCAAGCCGTCATAATTCAACTCCATAGTTCAACAACTCTCGTTAGGCTTTGATTCCTCAAATAGGAACTCAATACTCAACACTTTCAATCCTCGAAAAGGCATTCCAATCCTTCTAGATGGATTGTATATCCCATACTTGTTAATTACTAAAATCATATTAGCATTAAGAATTTGATCATCCTCCCTCTATTATAGGCAATACACACATAATTTCCTAAACCATACATCCAATTTTAATTCACATTAAACAAAGAAAGAGTATTGAAAATATTCTTTTATTAGCCAAATTCTGACATACAGAATTCCGTGAAATGATCACACCATATGTGCATCCTATGCCCTAGCCCTTTCTCTTCTCTACCTTTCACTCTTTTCCACTCAACCTTTCTCAAAAATTGCCTTTTAAGCTCCATCTATACATACATATATAACTTATTATTAACTAGAAACTCTCCTAATAGAATAAAGACTATTTGAACATCTTTCCCAACTCCTGGAATACTAACTAACACATCATCTTATGATTTGTCACATGTATTATATGCCACATGGCTAAGAGTGCTAGTTCATTGAAACAACCTAGCAACTTAGATTCTTTCTAGAATTTGAGCTCATGTATTTACATGAGAGCTTCACTATTTCTAAATGTATACACAATTTCCTAGAGGGAATATCTCCTCCCCTTGGGAAATTTCATGATGCCCCTTGCGTTTAGGAAAAATGGTTTTCCCGAGGTTGATTCTCTTGCATTAGATTTCCTAGGTAGAAAAGTTTATAACCTTTTAGTCATATGTACTCAAATTGTTTAAGTCCTCCTGGATCCCATACTTTGTGTTGTTTCTATCCACAAGCTTGACACCTTGATTGTTTTTTTGTTGTTATCTTCAACTTTCTAGGGTCCCATATTCTATTTTTCTATTGTCTTGTTACTTTGTTAATGTAAACGTCTACAACTGGCCACATTTTCTTGCTTTCTTCTTCCTTTCCTTGCTGGATTTCATACTCTTAATTCTTCCAAGGCTAATTTATTATCACCATGACTTGTTCCTAGGTCATCACTTCTCACATTCTTCCATCATCTCTTTGATGAAAATTTGCTTCCTTGACTTGGTCCCATATTTGTCATAACCCCTTAAATTATGCCCTTCCATAGACTGTCCAAAAATCACTTAAATTACGACTTCAATTTTAGTACTCAAAGGACCTTGGAAAAACCTTATGGTCATTCTCACATAAACTTTTTGAAAAATATCTTCTATGGCCCTACACCATTGATTCAATGCTTATTTTTCTCCACTTCCTATATTATTTAATTCTTAGCAAGCTTTATGCCTACATCAAGACAACTTGATTGTACATCCCCTTTTAAGATACTAGTTATAATATCATTAAGCTGGCTTAAGATGCCTTCAGATTTCTTCTTTCTTCCTAAAATATCTTGGTTTCCCTTCTTTTGCAATTATTCTTCATTGAATCAATATCTATATGAGCTTTCTATCTCATCTAATGTTGTCTCATTGTTTGTAACGTATTCATTTCCTTATCAGCTTTGAAATTTCATTGCTTCCTCTATAGTCCTCCCTCACCATGTCTTTCATCATTTTGACTTTCCAAATGGTACTTGATTCCTATCAAGGCACATTCTAGATTGTGTATATTAAGTCTCTCTACTCCCATAGTTGATTCTTCAAACAAAATAATGGTAGCTTGTACAATCCTCTCCACATATAATTTTGGAGATAAACCACATGATGCAATGCTTCTTCCATTTCCACTTATTGGGGGGTAGTCTTTTGTCTCCTTGAATTTTGATTTCTTTATTGTCTTCCAAGACAATATCCTCATGAATTACAAATGTATATGGCATGGGGGCTTCACTCAATGAACCTATGACATAGCATGTGCATTCATGACATCAACTAACACATCCTCTATTGGATCATGAAAAACTTGAAAAGACTGTTGCAACCCATTTTCTATTGTTTCAGATGAGATTACATGATTTCCTACAGGCTGCTCATTTGAAGATATACTATGCTGTTTTCCCTTCAAAAACTGAAATGATTCAAAATAGAAAGGTATGGAATCATCTTGCATCATTTGATCATATGGTCCAACTTCCAATTCTTCATTTGCAAGTTCACAATCAACGGCATTCGGGGGCTACAAATCTAGATATGACAAGTCTTGAAAAAGGTTTTCATTGTTCTCAAGATGGTCCAGATCAAGACTTATCGATAGTTGATTTCTGATTGCATGGAAGTTGTCTCTAATGAACTGAAACGAATCAAAACAAAAAGGAAAATATCCTTCACTTACTTCAAAATTTGTTGTACTTTCCTCGTCACTGTCATAGCCGATATGCATCAGTTGATCACTATATTCGAGCTGTTGAAAGTGAACTTCTTCCTCCCACAAACTAGCTGTTGATTTGTCTGCAAGATTAGCTTCTGTTTGAAGAACATAATCATCATCATATTAGTCAAACTGAGGAAAATAATCAATATAAAGCACATCTGTATAAATTTTGAATAATAAAAACTTATTCACAGAGATTATCCTGATTATACACTATTGCAGAATACATGCATAATGCATAACCTCCTCTACGTTGATCATCAATTTAGCAGCATCAAAAACAATGAAACATCAATTGCATGCACACATTAACACAGTATGTAACCCGGGGAAAGCATACAGCTGAAAACCCCCAACTATCTGTATATTATAATGATTGAAAACATGTAACAATACATAGTACAATACTCCTCACAAGTACTCAGTACTATCTCCACCTGTTACACACAAAACTAGCTCAGATCCGAACAAGTCACTGGTTCAAATCTCCTCCGCTGCTTTGCCTGCCTCCACTGCACAATCCTGCAAAAGAAATCATGTGAGCACAAGCTACAATTGCCTTGATATTGGCCCACACTGCGCAATCCTCATTGGCATTACTCAATCCCATGCATGTGCAAATATCATGCACAACTAATAGTCACAACTCACCCTTTCACTTACCTCTAACACCTTTCTCAGTTGAACTGTCCATGCACTGAGTTAAATGATGTATTCTTTAGTTTCTTTATGAGTTAATAATTAGTGAATTAATTAATATTTAATTCACACAACTCATCACTAGTGCATTCTTTAGTTAGACTAAATACAACTAGTTCAACTAAGTCAAACTGAACACAACTCCATCAACTCCACATCCAACTCCACAGAACTCACATGCATGAGTTGTAACTGAAGTCCTCCATGCAATAGCTCAAATAACACATAAGAAACCACGTGATTCCTTTTTTCAGATGCATGTGCCACATACGTAGCTTGAACTAAAGTGCTCCAAGAGAATAAGATAATGTTTAGAGTCCAAATATTACTAAGGGCTAATAATATTTGACTGTTTCTATTTTTTAGCCTAGTAATCTAAAATAAACTCTGATCACTCCGCTGTGAACCAAAAATAGAAGTCCATCTACTTTTCCCAACATGACCGATCATCCATAAAAAGCATCCTGCAACTCATATACCATGATCCATATGTCTAAAAATAGACATAGTCTAAAAATTGACTTTGCGCCAAAAATAGCTTGCGGGCCCACTTAGTGAAGGCGACTCCTTTCCACTAAGCTCCATCATCTTGTTGCATTCTCAACAACATCATCAAGCATACATGTCATATCAACAGATCTATCTTCTGCAAGATGATCTACAAAACAATCATTATCAGATCTATGACAACTGGGGTAAGAAAGAAGATGTTTTGGATCAGTAACTTGTTCTTCTTCAATTAGTGAGCCATGGGATTGAACATTATACTCATTCCTTGTGGTGATCCTTTGCATCATCTCTTCTACTACACTTACCAAAATGTCAAGCTTTACCTCTAGAGATGTCGATTCCTCCAGATCTATATTTTTCATCTCTTCTTCCTTCAACTTTGCCCTTCGGATTAGCAAATGAGCCTCTACATCTACTGCACTTTTCTGCATCTCTTCAAGTATTGCAAGATTCCTTTCTCTCAGCTGAAACTCCATTTCCGGATCAAAGGCACCCAGGTAGTGCAAGAGAGCGGATCCAGGAGGAGGTCTTATATTAACAGGCATCGAATAATAAACTTGGTTAAATCTAACAGAAAATTATTGTCCTGTCTCCCCTGGCAGTCTTTTCATCTGATTATACTCTTCTATAATTAAGAAAGGGTTCTGTCTTACCACCCACCTGTCGAGGAAAACTTTGACGAACTGCTGTAAATCTGAGATGCTCTCATTAGGTAGGGTTTTGAACCAACTCTTGACTTTGCCTTGCAAAGAAAGAGCAAAAAGCCTAATATTGACATCTTCTTCATCAACTCAAAAAGGTCAAGAAAAGACTCAAAGTTCAATACTTGTCTCTTAGCAATGATGTTGTCGCGTTCACCATCAAATCTTGGTAGATATATATCATGATTTTTAGGGAAAGCATGGTATATAGGAGGTAAAATCAGAGGTTGTATCGATCTGGAACTTTAGAAGGTATAGGGGTATGTATAGAAGGTATAGAATCAGTCTTAGTCTCTTAGGGCTCATCAATTTGAAGACGGTCATCACAAGATTCAGAAGAAGGGTCATGATCAAGCTCAAAGGCATGCAAATCATTGGTATTCACAATCTTCAAAGGGAAGGAATCAACTGTAGGCCGAGGATCTCTTCTCAAACATAGTATACTTTGCAAAGCCTTCTTGACATTCTCGGGAAAAGAGAAGAAATAATTTATAACAAAGAACAAAATGTCTTGGATGAAATTCCAACTTGAATACCTGATATTTCCATATTGTCCTTTCATGTTTCTGCTAGTCAGGTTCATCCTCCAATGGAGTCCTTGGATCTGATCTTAAAACTGATTTGGAATCGCCAGGTGAATGATTTCAACTTTGCTGTGTCTGATCGTTTTTCACCATCAATAATCAGATCTGAACTTGATACATGTTATTGGGGCAATTTGCAAGTCATATGTTCAGCTTATAAGACTAGACTGGAGATTGAGTAAAGCAGCGTTTATCTACTTGCACTAATGCAAAGCAAAAGCATTTCCAAGGCTACCTAGCTCACTTTAGGCTCCGTCTATAGTCTACAAAGCAAAAAACACTAACAAACAAATAAAATTTTCTTCCCCAGTATGGTCGCCACTATGTTAGTGCCTAGATTTACCTCAGGCTGAAAAGGTAGGATCCAAGGCCAACATCAAACCATGCTCAGCCTGGTAGCTAGCCCTACCAGGTCAGGATAGGGCTCTCTCCGGGTCAATCTCAGCAACTGATGATCTATGGGGCTTGAGATGACTGAAATATCTTCTAATTTTAGGCGAGGTATATGTGCAAAAGAGTTGATTTGATAAAATGGAGTTTTTTTGGCTCAGAGGGAGAGGCACATTTTGGGGTGCGAGGATTGAGGCTCAGTTCTGCAGAGATCTCGATGGGGCAAGGTAGGCAATCGTTTTGGAACTTAAATTTGAATGAGATGGAAGGAATAGATATGTGATGTGTTGAAGAGGGCAAGAAAAATCATGGATCCTCCCCAAACAGCTGAAAACATCAAATAACTAAAGCAAACTTCAAGTAGAGCACTGCAATTTCAATGGATTCTACTTACACTCTTGTTTTTTAGTTCAGAAGAAACAAGATAGAGAATGGCATACATAACACATAAAGAAAATTCACACTTACAGAGAAAAGCACTGTACCAAGACAAATTGCCACATGGATCCTAAAGAGTGCTACAAATCTTGGTCTCAATTCCTTAGCCAAAATGAAATTATGAATGTACAATCAAGTTCTTTTCTTTCTCAAGAGTCCAACCATGCTAATGACTTAAAAATAACATAATATAGACAAACATAGCTCATCCTTGCCTTTAGGGGTCGAGCTCATAGGTTTAGGAGCTGATCCAACTGATTCTAAATTGAGAACTAGAAACTAGGCAACATAACAGCATGCCTCTAGAAACAAGGGAACTGATTCATTCAGTTTCAAACAACCTCTAAACTGATGAATCTATCTATACAAGTGAAAATATAAAATATTTACATCATAATCCATCAATTTTCATCAAATTACATCATAAATTTTCCATTAGGAAAGTCAAAAAGTCAAACTAGGTGAAGTTGGGTGAAAAACAGACCAAAACTTGGTCAAACTGGCAATTTTTCCTCTATGCGCCGCGCCTTATTCTCTATGTGTAGCACCTATTTGGACCCACTTTTGGAGCTCTTCCCGATGTCCAAATGAGCTCCACGTGTACTTGTTGGAAACGTTAGCCTGTCTACTTGCCAACCCAAGTGGAATTTGTCAATTTTGCCTCCATTTGCCCCTCTGAAGTCCATTCTCCCAACACTGCTTCTTGTGTGTCAAAATAGGGGCAGTGAGGTCATTTTTTCAGTGTTTTTGACCTTTTTAAGGGCTCAGAACCTGCCCAAATTTCCTGGCCATAGGTAGGAAAGCATTATTTTTCATGCAAAATCCAAAAATGTTGAGTTTTTGTGATTTGGAGGCTCCTAGCAAAAGCGAATGCCACGTGACGTAGCGCATAGAACAGAAATTTCTGTGTTTTAGCCCAAAAATTTCAAAAATGCAAAAAGTGTCCCAAATTTTTTGAAATTTGGGCTGAGTGCTCTCCATCAAGTGCTATGTTGGGCAAAGGAAGCCTCAGCCAAGATCTAAAGTTTATCTTGCACTTTTTTCCTCCTCGATCTCTTCTTCAACTTTGCTTTCAAGCTCCTAATTCTTGCCTTGCACACCTTGTTTCTTGCCAAGTAATGATATGCCAAGTTTCTCAATATGTTTTTCTCGTTGTTGGCCTTCTCCAACAATCTCTCTAAGTGGATGTTGGCTGTCTCAAGCCAAGACTCCTAATCGGCATTGATCTCTTGCTCAAGTGAAGTGAGCTCCACCCTCCTCCTTTGGGCAGCTTGGCGATTCTCCCGAATGTTTTGTAACTCCACGATTGCTCGCTGATATTCAAGCTAATTGAGGGGCATGGCCTTGATGTCTGCCTGCTACTCTTGGATGGTTTCTTGATGAGAAGTAGGTGAGCTGTGATGTGTTTTGACTTTTTCGACCAAGGGAGAGAGTGATATGTGGGACTGTGGAAGGTGGAAACAATGAGGGATTTAGGGACTGTTGGGGTAGGGTTTAGTTGAGGGAACAGGGAATTAGAGAACAATTTGGGAACTAAAAAGTATAGGACTAGGGTTTGGGAATTTGTATTTGGGACTTTGGGAAATGGGAATTGGGATTAGTGAATTTAGGGATACGTGAGTTTAAGGAATGGGGAAATGAGGGAAAATGGAGCAAGGGAGTAAATGGCGGACTTGATGGCTAAATAGCCAATACAAGCCCTAGGCAGCAATTACCTTTGAGGAAAAATTGCAAGGAGGTAGGGTTCGAAAAATTTCTCACTAAATCACCATAAACACCAAGGTAACTCATTCATTGGTCATGGGAGAAATGTTAACTTACTTGAACACAAGAAGATTGAGCAAATTTTGCAATTTGGGACAGTTTGTGAGTGAAATTAGGCTTCCATCTCTATGCACCGTGCCAGTTGCCCAATGCGTCGTGCCTTCTCTATGCGCCGCGCTAGTGTAAATTTGCATTGGAAATTGCAGCCCAATGCGTCGCGCCAGTTGCACAATGCATAGTGCTTTTTGAGGGAGACGTTTGGAGGGCGTCCTGGTGTCCAAAGTGGGCATGGGGTAGCTCGTTGGAAAGGTCTTTGAGTCTAATTTTTAACCCAGCTAGAATTTTTCAATTTGGAGTTCATTTTCCCTATCATAAATCAAATCTCCCAAGACTATCAAAATGTGCCAAATGAGGCTGCCGAAAGGCAGAGTGCTATTTGAGTCAACTTGTGAAGGTCTTCCTCAACTCCAAATTGAGCTCATGATAGCTCATTGGAAATATATTTTTGTTTAGTTATCATTTGAATCATCAAGCAAGTCATTTTGCCAACCAAGCTAGGAGAAAACTTGATTTTCCCATGGTCACTTCAGAGGTGCATCAATTCTCCCGAGGAAACTGTATTTTTGACATTTCTCTAAAACCATGACACCTGTGTAAAACGTGAAGGAATTTTTTCTTCCTTGGCCTATTGTGGACAAAAACCTATCTCATTTTTCCAAAATTCATCTTTTCTTACTCAGAAACATCATTTGAGTAATACCTACCCCGATGTGTGGAACAGGGGATTTGTTGAAATGAAGTGAAATGAAGGGGATAAGGGGCTTCTAAATTCTTGAGAAAATTTTGGGAAACAGGGAGGGATGCTAGAAAGTATGGGAAAGTTTAATTTCAAATATTGAGTGATGGGAAGGGGTCCAAAAGGGCAAAACACAGGCATAGTCTAGAAAATTGTTAAGTTGTAGCAAGAAACTAGGGTTTGTGCAAAATGAGGAATTTGGGGGATCTCAATGATGGGAAGTGTTTAATAAGGTACATTAAGGATAAGGGAGGGTGTATGAACATCAGGATACAAGTTTTGCTGATGATTTTACCATCCAAGGGAAATTGCCTTCAAAACCCTAGGAGAGGGAAATGAACCTTACCTAGGCACAACTGAAGCATGAACAAGGTGTAAAATGACCCAATGGAACTTGACATGATGATGAAAACCCTCTGAATGATGGCACTCAAATAAATGGTGACATGGACTGACATTTGGACAACTTTGAAAGGAGTGAAAGAAAACCCTAGACCTAATACCTAGTGACCAAATTTTGCTTGAAGACTGACTGAAATGACAAAATTTGACCTTGACTCCTTAAAATCACTTTGTAAGAGCATGTTTGATCACTGGAGGAAGGCTGCAAAGACTGACACTAACACCTTCATAAATCCCTCTTCTTCACAGGTGGCCTCATCCAGGCCAAAGTGCTTCCACTACACTTTAACTTCAGCAATGACTCACTTCCACAAGGTGGTTCCTCTCTGATCCAGAATACAAAGAGGTTATGCCAGAAACTCTCCTTCTGGTTCGACTTGAAAATACATAATTCACAGTCATAATTATCTTAAAGAAATAAAAATAAACAACATATATTCTCTTATATCCTTACCCGAATATTTTCCCAATTTATTATATGTTGTGGGTTGTACACATATTTTTTTAACAATGAACTGTGAAAAACGTTTTGGACCCGAATGTGGCTTGGTAATGCAAGCTTATAGGCTACCCGTCCAATTCATTCCAAGACTTGAAAAGGTCCACAGTATCGAGGTTCTAGTTTAGCACAACCCCTCCACTGTAAGGAACTTTTTCGGGGCTTAACTCTCAGATACACATGATCTCTTGGTTGGAATTATTTGTATGTCCTCTTTTTATCTACATACATTGTCTTCCTATCCTGGGTAGCCTTTAGATTCTGTTGAACTTTCTTGATAGCTTCCTCCATCTCTGCTAGCATGTCTGGACCTAGTGCTAGCTGATTAACAAGGTTATCCCAGTCCATGAGTACTCTACACTTTCTTCCATATAACACCTCAATAGGGCTCATGCCCAGTGATTCATGATGTCCATTGTTGTATGAAAATTCCACGAAGTGGAGGTAATCCCCCCACTTATGTGATTGTTGCAGTCCACGAGTACTCTGCACTTTCCTCCATATAACAGCTTAAGAGGGTTCATGCCAAGTGATTCATGATGTCCATTGTTGTATGCAAATTCCACGAGGTGGAGGTAATCCCCCCACTTGTGTGGTTGTTGCATTACAAACATGCGTAACATTTCCTCCAACACTTGATTCACCCATTCAATTTGTCCGTCCATTTGGGGATGGTAAGTTGTACTAAATTGGTCTAGGTGCCCAATCCTGAAAAGAGGGTTTTCCAGAATGTTGATGTAAATTTCCCGTAGCAGTCCGAAATTACCAGCTTGGGTATTCCATGCAGGTGAAACATTTCCCTCATAAATATGTCTGTGATTTCCATCGTTTTGTAAGTGGACTTTACAAGTATGAAGTGTACGGTTTTACTCAATTTTTCAACTACAACCATGATCGAATCATGTTGCTCCCTGGTGCGGGGCAGACCAGTGATGAAGTCCAATGATATGGTCTCTCATTTCCATTCTAGAATGGGTAGTGGTTGTAACAAACTAGTGGGATGTTGATGTTTTGCCTTCACTAATTGACACTCCAAAAATTTGGAAAAGTATTCAACAATATCCTTCCTTAATACAGGCCAAAAATACCCTTTCTTGATGGTTGTTAAAATTTTTGGCAACCTAGATGGCCTACACATGGTTTCCGATGAAACTCATCCATTATTAATTGTTTAATAGAGCTCTGGTTAGGAATATAAATTATGTTTTTAAAGGTAAGGAGGTTATCAAGATTTATTTCGAAATCTAATTTTTCTTCTTTTAACAAAGCTTCCTTTTTTTGCTGCTAAGGAAAAGTGTATTCTGGATCTTTGACTGATGCATCCTTTATAATTTCTAGAATGTTGGAGCGTACGTGGCTGATATGAACTTCATAAATACAATGTACCTTCCTACTCAATGCATCAGCCACTCGATTTTCCTTCCCCTTAAGGTGCTTCATCTCAGAATTGAACTCACTTAAGAATGTCATCCACTTGGCTTGTCGAGTGTTTAAGTTAGACTCGTTGAAGAAGTTAGTAAGGTTGTTGTAATCTGTTGGTAGCAAGAATTTCTTCCCCAATAAGTAATGTTGCCACATTTTAAGTGCATGCACTATCGTTGTTAGCTCCAGGTCATAAGCAGAATATCTTTGTTCATATTCTTTCAATTTTCATGATTTGTAAGCAATAACTTTTCCTTCTTTTCTTAGCACTCCACCAACACCCTCTTTACTTGCATCAATGCAAACTACAAAAGACTTTTCCGGATTTGCTACCTTTAGCATGGGTACAGTGGTTAGTAGGTGTTTTAGTCTTTCAAAACTCTGCTGACACTTTGTTGTCCATTAAAAGATGTGCCCTGTTTTTTGTAAGGAGGTCATAGGAAAAGAAATTTTTTAAAATCCTTCAATGAACCAATGGTAGTACCCAGCCAAACCCAGGAAGGATCTGATATCAGCGACATTCTTTGGGGTGGTCAATTCCATGATGGTTTTGATATTTTCCAGGTCTACTATGATTCCTTCTACTGATATAACATGACCCAAGTATTGGATCTAATCTTTGAAAAAGTCACACTTACTAAATTTGGCATATAACTGGTCCTCCCGTAAAATCTGTAGCACAATTCTCAAATGTTCCTTCTGCTCTTCCTGATTTTTTGAGTATATCAGAATGTCATCAATAAAGATTAGTACAAATTTATCATTATAGGGCTAAAAAATACTGTGCGTCAAACTCATAAAAGTAGATGGGGCATTTGTAAGGCCAAATGGCAGGACTAAAAACTCATAATGACCATAACAGGTTTGCAATGCAATTTTGTAAATGTCTTCCTCCTTTCTCCATATTTTATGATAGCCTAATCTTAGATCGGTTTTTGAAAATACTTTGGCAACCTACACTGGATCGAATAAATCATCAATACGTGGCAAGAGATACTTATTTTTTATGGTCACCTTATTTAGCTGACGATAATCAATACGCAATCTCAACATTCCATCCTTATTTCATACGAATAATACTGGGGCTCCCCAAGGGGACACACTAGGGAAAATGTACTTCTTATTCGAAATCTCCTGAAGCTGCATTTTGAGTTCTGACAACTCAGTTATGATCATGCGGTAAGGGTCCTTGGATACCGGGGCTACACCCTGAATCAATTCAATGGTGAAGTTGATATCCTGCTTGGGTGGTAGTCCAGGGATGGATTCAAGAAATACATCGAAAAATTCCTGAATGAAAGAAATATTATCCAAAGAGTTCATTTTATTCTTGGTGTTGGTAAATCCCACTTGAACAGCATAAATTTGGTAGCCCTTCCTAATACATTTTCCTAGATGACTAGCAGTGATAGGACACATATTTGTATTGGTCTTGATTCCTTGAAGTTCCCTTCTTTGTCTTGATTTTGAAATAAAACTGATATTTTTTTGTTTTCAATCAACCAAGGACCAGCATTTTTCCAACCAGTCCATTCAGATTAAAATATCGTACAAACACAAAGGAAGAATGTTAAGGTTCACATGAATAGGCTATTCCATTTTGGCAACTACCTTTCATTTTGCCCAAGTGGCTAACTGAACTAGCCAAGGTTTTGGGAATTTACAACTCAGTAGTTGACACTTTTCTACCACTTTAGGACTAACATAACTTAAACTAGCACCAGGATCAAACAAAACTTAAACAGGTTTCATAGCAATCATACCTTCACATTCAATCATAGTGGGTTGATATTTTGCTTGGTGATCATCCAGGGTGTCATTAATTCTAGGCATGCTCCTCGCCACTTCTCTGATCATGGATGCTTCCTGCATGTTTTCTAGCTATTCCATTCTTGCCTTATGCTAGCAATTTTTGTAGTAGTGTGGTTCTTCACATCCCTTGCATTGTAACAGTGGTTTTGATTGTTGATCATTACTAAATTTATTAGTTCCTTCTGACTGTCTACGTTCTGAATAAGTAATCTTGGCTTGATTTCTTGCTGGGAATTTACTTAAAGGATTTTTCTGTAGATTTCTGCTATTAGAAAATTTTGGATGTCTATTTGAAATCAAACTTATACCTTTCTTGTTTAACCCTCCTTTAGCTCCTTCATTTTTCTGTTTCATCTGATGATAACAGATGCAGGCCTTCCATACTGCATCGTCCATTGTTTTGGGGTAGTCAAACTCAAGTTTTTCCTTCATAAAATTGGGTAAGCTACTGATGAAATGTTGGATTTTAGCCTTTTCTTCTTGCATATAAGGCACATAGTGCAGCAGGGAACTAAACCTAGCCACATATTCATCCATGGTTAAGGTTCCCAACCTTAACTCGTGGAATTCCTTGGCTTTTTCATCATAGTAATGTTCAGTTAAATACTTGTCTTTAAAATGCTTTTGGAAGTCATTCCAGGTAACCTACTCCTCATCAATCTTTCTAACTAATTTAATATATTCTCACCAAAGAGTAGCCTTTCCTCTTAGCTCATACATTACCAATCGACCTTTCAATTTATCCGTGTATTGGTAAATTTCAAATTATTTTCTCATATCAATGAATCAAGCTTCCACTGCCTCCTCGGATTCACCTTCAAAAAGTGAGGGTTTAATCTTTTTAAATTCTCCCTGCAATTCATACTTCTGTCTCTTTGTCTTGCATTGGTCGGAGACATTTTTCGAGTGCCCTTCTTCATCTTCTCCATGTTTTTCGGCTAATTCTACATTTTCCTCTCCGTGCTAAGTTGTTGGGGTTTTCTCTCTATTTTCAGCACTCGAGTCTGGGTGTCATTGGTTATGCCGATTCGACAGACTTCCTAGGATCTTCTCCTATTCTAGGCGAAGTCTTTCATTGTCAGTTCTTAAATTGGTCATCTTTGCATGAAGCTGTTGCACAGTTTCAAGTAAGACTGTGTTAGATTCACAAGATTCCTCGCCCAGTTAAATCCAAATATCAAGATTAGCATTCACATAGTTTGTTCCTGGCAAATTGGGTGGTCCTGGGCTCCTCTGCATCTTGCCCCTTTTTGTGTGGAGGAAATCTCTCTCTCTCTCTCTCTATGTTCACATACAGATTCACTTAGTTAAATTACAGAGATCACTTCCATTGTTTCCATGTATATAATTTTGTTGAAATAATAACTTCAACTGCAGGTTTATTTGATTTGCGATGCGATCTATCGCATATCGCAAATCGCAAACTCATCCTGTCACCCTCCGTTATGTGCTATGTTTTCTGGCGATTGCGATGGTGCGATGCGATCCGATCGCATATCGCAGATCGCACCATATGTGTGTGCTCCATTTTTGTGTTCTGCCAAAAGCGATTTCTGCGATGCGATCTAAATGAAGTCAACGGTTGAGTACAGGCCTACAGTATGAATTTTACGTGAAGTGAAAGTTACATTTATTGACTGCCAGTAAATGTTAGTAAAACAGTAAATGCAATTTACTGTGGGTTGGTAAGTTTTGGTAAAGATTTTAATTTTATTTCAGCGGGAGTATGGGCACAAGAAAAAGTTGGTAAAACCATTTAATTTTACTGTTTTCTTTTACGAAAGCATGGCAAGTGAAAACGTGAAGTAAGTTTTTCTTGTTGTCATATATATATGTAATATTTTTTTGTGTAATAGAGAAGAGAAAAGAACGCAGCAGCGCGTATGAAAATATACACAGCAGTGTAAATGAGTATTGTAATGCACAGCAGTGCGAAGAAGTAAAAATATAGAACGCAGCAGCGTGTGAATGAAAAAGAAAGGCAGCAGCAGCAAAATAGAATATACAGCAGACACAGTAGTCTGAGTCTTTTGCTTTTGTAAATCCCCCTGTGAGAGAGGAAGAACCATATTTTGTAACAACAGTTTTTATTAATGAATAGAAATTTGTTGGTGTGTGAAAACTCTGTCAGTTGCAAATAATTTTTTTTAAGTTTTCGCTGTGTTAAGATCATGTGTGTTTCAAATAGAGCATCTTTGTTCTCTGTTCTGTGATTTTGTTTTTTGGAATTTTACCAGAAAAATTCCCAACAGTGGTATCAGAGCATTGTTCTCTGGTCATTTGAGTTTGAAATCACCTGAAATTTCCAACAACTGGTATCAGAGCTAATCTAGTCTCTTTGAAGGGTTCAAAGAAGGTGAAGGAAGGATTCTTACTGCAGCAACTTCTCCAGCAGTGTGAAGACTCAGGCAAAAGAATCCAAGTGAGATATTTGAAGCATAGTTAAGAGTGCAAGAATGGCTGGCACCAGCACCCGCAATAGCATGGGTATGCAGCTCCCACTATTTGATGGCAAAAACTACGATTATTGGGCAATAACAATGAAAGCCTTGTTTGCTTCCCAAGACTTATGGGAAATAGTTGAGGATGGTTTTGAACAACCAGCAGATGAAAATGAGTTTAATGCATTAACTCAGGGAGAGAAGGATCTATTAAAGAGCTACAAGAAGAAGGACTCAAAAGCCCTCTTCTTCCTGTATCAAGCAGTGCATGGAAGTGTGTTTCCAAGGTTAGCAGCAGCTAAGACATCCAAAGAAGCATGGCAAACTCTTAAAATAACCTATCAAGGTATGGAGAAAGTGAAGACAACAAAGCTACAGTTGCTGAGGAAAGATTTTGAGAATCTGAACATGAAGGAGTCAGACAATATTGACTCATTCTTCACTCAAGTAATTGGCTTGGTCACACAAATAAGATCTCATGGAGAGATACTTGAAGAAAGGAGGATTGTGGAGAAACTATTGAGGTGCCTACCCTCAAAGTTCCATGTGATTGTCACCACCATAGAAGAGACAAAGGATCTCTCAAACTTTTCAGTTGATGAGCTTCATGCATCACTGATCACACATGAGCAGAGGTTGAGTAGAAGTGAAAACTCATCTCTAGATCAAGCCTTCAAGACCCAGATGTCCTTTGGAAGAGGAAGAGGTCAAGGAAGAGGAAACAAGAGAGGAAGAGGCAGAAGCCAGAACAGAGGTGGAAGGAACAGTCCAACAAATGCTCAAGGAAGAGGCAACGATCCAAATCAGAACCAAGGCCAAGGCAGCAACCAACAAAGTGGACAACATCATGCTCAAGGACAAAGGTATGAAAAATCCAATGTCCAATGTTATTATTGTAAAAAATATGGGCATTATGCCAGTGAATGTAGGAAGAAGCAGCATGATGTGAATAATAGATCTAATGTAAATATTACTAGAGAAAATGTCAGCCAAGATAATGTGTTGTTAGCTTGTAACATGGCTGAAACAAATAGTGAAGACATATGGTTTCTAGACTCTGGTTGCAGTAACCATATGACAGGAAACATAGCCCTGTTTTTTGCTTTAGATCAAAGTGTGAAGTCACAAGTCACACTTGGGACTGATAGAAAAATTTCTGTTATGGGTAAAGGGGAAGTTAAAATATTTACAAAGCAAGGTGAAAGGAAAACCATAGCAGATATCTATTATGTCCCTGGAATGAGATGTAACCTCTTGAGTATTGGACAACTTGTTCAAAAAGGTTACAATGTTTTCTTTGAAAATGATGTATGCACCATCATGGATAGAGCACCCAGCAAGCGATGCATTGCTGAAGTGAGGATGACGAGGAACATGATGTTCCCTCTCAGAATAAGAGTAGAATTGAAAAACAAAGAAGTGATTGCAGTAGTTTCCCAAGAGGCTCTCCAAAGTGTGCCAAAGGATGAAAATTGGTTGTGGCACTTGAGATTTGGACATCTCAACTTTGGAGGTCTTAACTTGTTGAGCAAAAAAGGGATGGTAAGAGGATTACCATTGATAGAGAAACCTGACAGCCTTTGTGAAGGCTGCATATTGGGAAAACAACACAGAGAAAGTTTTCCTTCAGGGAAAAGCATAAGGGCAAAAGCACCCTTAGAGATTGTCCACTCGGACTTATGTGGACCGATGAAAACCCCATCGTTAGCAGGCAGCCAATATTTTCTAACATTCATTGATGATTTTACAAGAAAGACTTGGGTTTATTTCTTGAAGAACAAATCGAAAGTGTTTGAAAAATTCTGAAATTTCAAAGCACTTGTGGAAAATCAAAGTGGGCTGCACATCAAAGTTTTGAGAACTGGCAGAGGAGGTGAGTATATCTCCAAAGAATTTCTATGGTTTTGTAGAGAAAATGGAATTCACAAGCAATTTACAGCAAGGTACACCCCACAGCAAAATGGAGTTGCTGAAAGGAAAAACAGGACCATTATGGATATGGCAAGGAGCATGTTGAAGGCAAAGCATTTGCCAAATGATTATTGGGCTGAAGCCGTAAACTGTGCAATATATATTTTGAATAGGTGTCCTACAAAAGCTGTGATGAACAAAGTGCCTGAAGAGGCATGAAGTGGGACAAAGCAAGGAGTCACCCACATGAAATTTTTTGGATGTGTGGCCTATGCACACATTCCTGATCAGCTAAGGAGGAAGTTGGACAGAAAAGGGGAGAAATGTATCTTCATTGGATACAGTGAGGAATCCAAAGCTTACAGGTTGTATATCCCACCTACTAAGAAATTCTTTGTGAGTAGAGATGTTCAGTTTATTGAGGAGGAAGCTTGGGATGGAAGCATAGAGAAAACAGTTAATGTTAAAAACTATTTGTCTCATGATGAATATGATGAGGAGATGGAAGAAATACGTCCCCAAACAGCAGCGCCAACACAAGGACAGCAAGGAACACCTTTGAGGAGAAATGAGAGTGCTTCTCCAAGCACACCACAAGGAGGAAATTCAAGTGCATCTTCAAGCACTTGCACACCAAGTGAAAGAGGTAAGAAATTCAGAAATTTGAGTGACATTTATAATGAAGGAATGAATTCTTTGTTTGCATTATATTGTCATGTTGATGACCCTATTCATTTCGAAGATGCTATTAAAGATAAGAAATGGATAGAAGCTATGGATGAGGAGATGAATGCCATAGAAAGAAACAAGACATGGGATTTGGTTGAGCTACCAAAAGGTAAAGAAGTTATTGGAGTTAAATGGGTCTATAAGACCAAGTGCAATGCTGAAGGCAAAATTGAAAGACACAAGGCAAGGCTAGTTGTCAAGGGATACAAGCAGCAGTATGGGAGAGATTATGAGGAGACTTTCGCTCCGGTTGCAAGAATGGAAACCGTGAGAGCAGTGCTATCCATAGCAGCATAAAACAAATGGAAAGTCTACCAAATGGATGTGAAGTCGGCATTCCTAAATGGAGTGTTAAAGGTGGAGGTTTACATTGAACAACCTCTAGGCTATGAAAATAAAGGCCAAGAACACAAAGTTTGCAGATTGAAGAAAGCTCTTTATGGGCTGAAGCAAGCGCCAAGAGCACGGTACAGTAGAATAGATTCTTATCTACTGGAAAATGAATTTGACAAATGTGAGGGAGAACCCACCGTCTACATCAAAGAAAAGGATGGTAAGATTTTGATTGTTGTCTTATATGTTGATGATGTGATTTTTACAGGCAATGATGACTACCTCATTGAAAACTTCAAATCAGTCATGAAAGAAGAATTTGAGATGACTGACATGGGTTTGTTGAGATACTTCTTAGGAATAGAAGTAGATCAAAATGAAAATGGAATTTTTATCTCTCAAGCAAGATATGTAAATGAAGTGTTGAGCAGATTTAATATGCAAGAGTGCAAAGCAGCAATCACTCCCACGGTAATGGGATTAAAACTCAGCAAAGAGGACAACAGGAAGGATTTTAATCCTAGCTTGTATAAGAGCATAGTTGGCAGCCTTATGTATTTAACTGCAACTAGGCCTGACATAATGTTTGCTGTTAGTTTGATTTCCATATTCATGGAGAGGCCAAAAGAGGCTCATTGGCAGGCAGCAAAAAGAATTCTGAGGTATGTCAAAGGTACAAAAAGATTTGGCATTTTGTATACTTTTTCAGAAAATTCAGATTTGGTTGGCTACACCGATAGCGATTAGGCTGGAAGTGGAGATGATCAGAAAAGCACATCCGGTTACGTTTTTCACATGGGTTCAGGAGCCATTTCATGGGCTTCCAAGAAACAACCCATTGTGGCATTGTCTACAGCAGAAGCAGAGTACATGGCAGCTACAGCAGCAGCGTGTCAAGCAGTTTGGATGAGGACACTGTTAAGAAGCCTATGCCAAGAGCAGGTAACAGCAACGGTGATTTTTTGTGACAATAGCTCAGCTATTGCGTTGTCCAAGAATTCTGTGTTTCACAAGTGAACGAAACACATTGATACAAGGTTTCACTACATTAGAGAATTGGTGAACAATGGAGAAATTGTTTTACAACATTGCTGCACTCAAGAACAGGTTGCGGACATTTTGACCAAGCCTTTGGGACAGAAAAGTTTTGAGTATTTGAGGAAATGTCTGGGTATGATTGATAACCCAGCAGTTGAAATTAAAGGGGAGTGTTGAAATAATAACTTCAACTGCAAGTTTATTTGATTTGTGATGCGATCTATCGCATATCGCAAATCGCAAACTCATCCTGTCACCCTCCGTTATGTGATGTGTTTTCTGGCGATTGCGATGGTGCGATGCGATCTGATCGCATATCGCAGATCGCACCATATGTGTGTGCTCCATTTTTGTGTTCTGCCAAAAGCGATTTCTGTGATGCGATCTAAATGAAGTCAATGGTTGAGTACAGGCCTGCAGCATGAATTTTACGTGAAGTGAAAGTTACATTTATTGACTGCCAGTAAATGTCAGTAAAATAGTAAATGCAATTTACTGTGGGTTGGTAAGTTTTGGTAAAGATTCTAATTTTATTTCAGCGGGAGTATGGTCACAAGAAAAAGTTGGTAAAACCATTTAATTTTACTGTTTTCTTTTACGGAAGCATGGCAAGTGAAAACGTGAAGTAAGTTTTTCTTGTTGTCATATATATGTGTAATATTTTTTTGTGTAATAGAGAAGAGAAAAGAACGCAGCAGCGCATATGAAAATATACACAGTAGTGTAAATGAGTATTGTAATGCACAACAGTGCGAAGAAGTAAAAATATAGAACGCAGCAGCGCGTGAATGAAAAAGAAAGGCAGCAGCAGCAAAATAGAATATACAGCAGACACAGCAGTCTGAGTCTTTTGTTTTTGTAAATCCCTCTGTGAGAGAGGAAGAACCATATTTTGTAACAGCAGTTTTTATTAATGAATAGAAATTTGTTGGTGTGTGAAAACTCTGTCAGCTGCAAATAATTTTTTTTTAAGTTTCCGCTGTGTTAAGATCCTGTGTGTTTCAAACAGAGCATTGTTCTCTGTTCTGTGATTTTGTTTTTTGGAATTTTACCAGAAAAATTCCCAATAGTGGTATCAGAGCGTTGTTCTCTGGTCTTTTGAGTTTAAAATCACCTGAAATTTCCAACAAATTTCCCCCAAGAGTCTCAATGTTCAAACCTGAGGCTCTGATACTCTTTGTAACATCCATTAACCATATTACATAAAAATAATATAAAAATAAAATAAAAAAGTATCATTACCCATTAATTTATACATTAATTCAAACCTTAACTTATAAATATGAATCTCTCTCTCTCTCTCTCTCTCTCTCTCTCCCTCTCTAGATATATATCTATATATATATATATATATATATATATATATATATATATATATATTGGCCACGTAGGTGGGTGAAATTACAAGGCATACCTAGTTAATTAATTTCGGCATTATTGCCCACAGTTGGCTCTACCATATCGTGAGGACTCATATGATCCTCCATGAGGCAAATGGACTATTGCTCACCTTGGAATTTAATTTTGATTGTACACAAATCCACGTGGCTTGATCTCTGGTGATTATGTGGTTCGAAGCTATCCTTCGTTATGCTCCGACTGCGACAGGTGGTGTGCGTCTAGTCCATCGATCACATCAATGCCATCCGACGGTGATGAGGGCTCCAGGACTATCCATCTACCCAACACCCTGTTTCTTTCCTGTACATAGCTCATTTGCATTCCATGGTTGAGGGTTTTTGTTGCTCTGCGACCTTTCGCTCCTGGTTTCTCTATGGGTATCTTGTCTCAACCTCCAATCCCTATGGCTTCGCCTGTTCAACTATCGTGGGGAGGTAATTTCAAACCCTTGCTGCCTGCAGACCTAGTTCTTTGCTCAGGTCATACTCTGTTTTTATTGAGAGTTGTTTCAGCGCTTGGGATTAATGCATCCCTTTGCTGTTCAGGTTTGGCATCTAGCCCTTCAGGTGCTACGAGGAGTGGTGGTCATCCTCAATGGTATGAACCAAGTAAGCCTTTAATGTTGAAAAGGCTCTACAGTTGTTTATGTTTCTACATTCCTTAGGTTTTTCTAACCATAGAAGGGATGTGATACATAGTTGGACAACCCTCGGGTGTGGCTTACCGAACTCAGGTAAGGTTGGCTTGTTCCAATATCTCACAGAGGTAATACAAGAATGATTCAGGTTCTTCGTCCTTCTACTAATGTTTGCCAATGCTTTTGCATGTATGCTGCTATTTTAATAGGGATGCCTTATGGTTAATCCGTTGGGTTTTCGATGGTCATGCCTTCTCACAACTCTGCAACTGGTACAGGTTCGATCTCATCTTCCCGACTTCTCTTGGTTAATATGATGCGGTTTAGGTGACTAATGAATTTGAAAAGCGCATAAAGGACTATGTTTATTGATGTTGCACCCGAAGTTTTTCTAGTGAATGATATGTTTAGACCACTGGATATAAATTCCAGTTTTGGAATGTAATTATTTCTTTGTTTTAAGTCTGTAACCCTTTGGGAGAGACATAGAAGGGTCTCTCGGCCTTAACTTGGCCTTTTGACAAGAACTCTATTTCTTATTAAGTTATGAATCTGGGTTTATATGATATTTTTACACAGTCGTGTGTGTGTATATATATATCTTTAAAGGTTTTTTTTGATATCAGTCTATTGAAAGAATGGTATGTGTTTTCGTATTTTGGTTATGTCAATTGTGTTTAACTTGAAACACTTTATCTGCTTCAATTTTGGTTGACACACCTCTGCGAGAGGGTTGTTATTGTTGAGAATCGTTCTACTTTTTCCTTATAACGTTGTTTGTATTATAGCAGTAACCTCATGAATCGATATTTCTTGGTTGAAACTAGAATTCAACTTAGGGTTTCATTATACCTTCTATCAATTTCTAAGGGTTTGGTCTGTTCTTGTCAAATGACCTCTTTCGTCCGTCTCTAGCTTGCAGAGGAGGTAGATAAGTTGACATGAGGACAAAATTTAGTTAACGTTGATATATGAGAGATTATACATATATTTTGATTGGTCCAAAGTTAATAAATGTGAGATTTCATTATCAATTTGTTCTTTATACTTTTCCGCATATTTATATATATAATCTTGACAGGAAATGCTGAGTACTAGAGGTTTCATGCTTGTTGTTTGTTGACATTTCTGAGTACTAATTCATATTTCTCTCTACATATTACTGATTTTATTATTGTATCTTTATCACTGAATATGAGTATTTTACTAAAGCATCTTTATGGCTGAATATGATTGTTTTACTAATGCATCTTTATCACTGAATATGGTTTTTTTTACTAATGCATCTTTATCACTGAATATGATTATTTTACTGATGCATATTTATCACTGAATATGATTGTTTTGCTAATGCATCTTTATCACTGAATACGATTGTTTTGCTAATGCATCTTTATCACTAAATATGATTGTTTAATCATACTCCTAGAAACAAATAATTTCTCACTACGTAACACCATCCTGTAAATATAGACTAGAATACTTATTTGTTCCAAACTTGTAAATGGGTCAACCCAGCTTCGTCTGGAAAGTCTATCCTAAAAGCCTCGAGCATGGTGATTATGTCTTGTCTCTCCCTCGAGCACTTTCTCTGTTCCACGCCTCGATTTTATCCAGTTACAACTAGCACCTTGGGCCTTAGGACTCCACGGTCCAGCCTCAAGTCTTGCACTCAGATGACTATCAATGAGTAACCTCCCATTGGTCTCTGTCTCCTAACTCCATGATTGCTTCTCTTCACCCTTCTCTCCTTTTTCAGGAGAGAGGTGTAATTGTTTCTCTATTAACTATATCTTTTAATTAAGACAAACAATTATATTATATTAACATGTCCAAATTCCTAATTAATGATAATTAAGTAATCACTTGTTATCTGGCTTCCAATCTCAATCAATATCACAATATAAAATAAATACAATAAATCATACAACCAAATTTAATAACCATAATAAATCTTCCCTAAAACCTAGAGTGTTAAACTAAACAAATGTAAAGAAAATATATAAATAAAATACAATACAATCAACAAACAAATCGAAGGAGAATATATAAATAAACTACAATACAATCAACATCCACTTCTTAAAAATATTATCTATATCCCTATGGATATGCAATTCCAACCTCCTCCCATTACCTAACTTGCTTTTGGAGTCACTTGCGTGAGTTCATATCATAATTGTAATAACTTAACCATAAATAGTATTTTAATGGTGAGAGAGTATAAGCTAGATGTATACTTTTTTTTGGAAATTAACATAATATTTAATGAACATACTAATACCACATGCCCAAAAAACCATAACTCATATTCATTTTATATATGTTCATGTGACATTCTTTTCAATTAATCAATTAATTAAAATGTTAAAAAGATAAATCTCAACTATTATGAAAGTTAAATCCTTGACAATTAAATTAAAATTAAAAAAATCTTATTCCAAAATAAATATAACTATTCCCTTAATAAATACCATATTTTAAAATTTAAAACAACCTACATAATAAAATATCATATTTTTAAATTCAAAACAAATAAAAATATATAACAATTAAAAAATTCTGTATTTTTAAATTTAAAACAACCTCCATAATAAGTATCATATTTTTAAATTAAAAACAAAGAAAAATATATAAAATTTAATATCATATTTTTAAATTCAAAACAAAAAATATATATATAAAATTTAATATCATATTTTTAAATTCAAAACAAAAAAAATATACAAAATTTAAAATTTTTAATAATAAGTTAATAATAATTTAAGTTTATAGTCATCTGAAAAAAACTTTTTTCCACCAAAAAAAAAAAAAGCTGGCCAAACAAATAACCCAACTCTATATAAAAATTGCGCTCGAAGAAAAATGATTTCCACTCAGTTATTTAATTACTAAAATTTAAATTCTGCTTGGTATATCAATTTAAGTTCTACTGTATTTAAAATCTAATTAGGTGTCCCCATAGTCCCACTCAAAGTGGGAGGTTCGTAATGAAAAAGATTAACCTCAAATCAACAAAATTAAAATTAATAAACATAACAAACTTAAAATTAAAAACCATAAATTGTAACAGAACTAGCGAGATGCTACGTCCACCTGTCATTCTCCATAAATTAATAAACATAAGAAACTCAAAACTAAAAACCATAAAGTGTAACGAAACTAGAAACTGCTACGTCCACCCGTCATTGTCCATATTTTGGATTCAAATGCATCCTTGATACCACCATTACATTGTTAGATACAGTGAATGGATATACTCATTCTTACGTACGTACTAAAGTCTGAAACCTTCCAAGTGTGGTTGTCATTCTTAACGTCGCGTCCACATAGAAGTGCTTGCAGGGATATAACGTCACTTGGGATCTATGGAGTGGGTCACAGTGTATTCCCCGCTGTAATCAAAGGAACTGGAAGAGATTCCACCTGCATAAACGTACCTAGCATGGTGACTTCCACGCGGAGGAGCAGCTGCTTCAGAATTGTTTTGGTTCGCTGCGTTCAGAGATTCTGCTATGGATTCCAACTCCATCACCACATCCTTCATCATTGGACGATTAGCCGACTCCTCCACGCAGAGCAGCGATAACCCTACTAAGCTTTGAAGAAGTGTTTGAGAAATTAGAGAATCTCTGAGAAAGGGGTCGAGTATTTGGCGTCGGACTGCATTTATTCCACCAGTATCCATTGCAGTCTTCAACTCTTGAACCAGATATTTTCCTCGTTCAACTAGGGGTGGCCGAGATGCTAGGAGTTCCATTAATACCACGCCAAAGCTGTATACGTCGCTCTTCTTTGTCAGCAGTTGTGAGTTGACATATTCTGGATCGAGGTAGCCCTGCCCAAGCCATTGATTTTGACATTTGCATAAGCAAAGACTAGTTCAACCCTAAGCTATGTGTATTTTATGGGTGATTCCACCAAAACTTATGATAATAACTGAAGGCATCTATTATTTGATAGGTTGTCAAAATAAACTACATATCTAGAACTGAAAATCATATTAAATGGTGTCCAATGTGCATACATAATTTAGATTAGAAAATAGCTTGCAGGCATCTCAGATATTGTTTACCATACTCAAGTTTTATACAAATGGGCTTCTGCATTTGCAAAAGTGTGGATGATTTAAGTGGGACAATGTTGATACTCACCATGGTCCCTTTGACTTGAGTTGAGACGTGATCTATGATCTCTGCTTCTCCAATAAGTTTGGAGAGTCCGAAATCTGATACCTTGGCATTCAGATTCTCGTCCAGCAAGATGTTGGTCGACTTCACGTCTCTGTGTATAATGGGTGGATCTGCATGGTCGTGAAGATATGCCAGTCCCCTCGCTGCCCCTAATGCGATATTGATCCTCTTGCTCCAATCAAGACGAATTCCAGTTTTACCTGTTAGTTGGACAGACAAATCATTATTTTCAAATCAACGCCACAACTCAGTAAAAGAAACAGAAAATAAGTGTTGGCAGCAAACTACCAGAGAGATTATCTCTAAGGGACCCGTTTGGCATGTATTCATAAACAAGTAATCTGTTCCCTTCCTCAAAACAAAATCCAATCAGTGCCGTCAGATTTTTGTGGTGAACACGAGACAACAATTCTAATTCGTTCTTAAATTCTGAAACACCCTGCTTGGACTCTTTCTTCGCTTGTTTCACGGCCACCATCTCTCTGCCAACGGGCAGAATCCCTTTGTACACCTGAAAGACGACACGGCGTCAAAGATCAGATTGTCAAGATACTCAGAACAACATCTGAAAACTTATCCGAGGGCGGCTTGCTATTTGCTCCTCTTAAATCTGGGATCTGTGAAGTAGCCCTATGTTCTGAAGCCTATATATGGTAGGACAGAGTTTCCTTGTGTTAATATTAAGCATCACACACTAAAGGCAACCAATATGACCAATATAGGGAGCTATTAGTCTATGAATGAGTGGGGCAGTATATACCACTCTTTGGGGCTCTTTGGGGCTGTATATGCTATACTTTGGATTTAATCAAATATACTGTTTCTGCTTATTAATGGATAGCTCTATATATTATTTGTACTAATTCAGCATCATACATTAATTTTATAATTGGTTTAGTAAATAATTTGATTTAGGTTTTTATTTGATTGATTGGTGGAATGGCAAAGGCTGTGGTATGTGGTATAGTAGTTCGGTTAGAGGGAACCATCCAGCCAGTAAGAACAGGGTAAGACAAGACTCGAACTCGTGACCTGCATAATCGCAGGGACTAGACTACTTAACAGATCATCCCCATGAGACCAAACCTCTGCGAGTTGATTTAAGATTTTTTTCATCTTAACTAGAAAATAAAGATTTTCCAATAGAGAAAATAAAAAACGGCTGCCATAGCTTATTGCTTGATGTTTAATATTAAAACAAAACTATGTCAACATTTTTGCCGGACCAAAACATTAAATAACTTTCCACTCTCACCCTCTATACCTGTAGACATTCTTCACAACCAAAATTTTAAATAACTTTCAACCCTCGCTCTCTATATCCTTCACATTGAGTTTAGTACATGATGCTTAATATTTGCAGAAACTAGGTCAACATTCTGCCTGACCAAAACTTTAAATAACTTTCCAGACTCTCCTTCTATAATATGTGTAGAAACTAGGTCAACATTCTGCCGGACGAAAACATTAAATAACTTTCTACCCTCTCCCTCTATATTGTACACATTGTGTTTAGTGAATTTAGTACATGTTGCCTAATATTAACAGAAACTAGTTCTACATTCTTCTGGAACAATCCATTGAATTCTTATTTTCTTGTAAAGTGACACTATAGCAAGTTCTGTACCTTGCCGTAGCCCCCAGAACCAATCTCATTATCCATGGAGAAGTTATTAGTAGCCAGTTTCAGTTCTTGTAGCGAATACACTCTGGTACCTTTCAGTTTTGGAACATCTCCACTATCTCCTCTGCTTGTTGCATCCCAGGAAGCTGAACCCAAAAAAAAATCCTCAGTCCTAACACGAAATTTACATGGTGAAAGATAAAATAAATTACTTGAAAAAAGAAATGATAAATTACCGAACGGATTTGCGGCAAGAACTGCTTGTGCTGCTTTCCTTCTTTGCCGTAATGCGTAAATCGCAAGGGCAATAATGGCAAGGACCAACACTGTGGCACCAACTGCTATTCCAGTAATTGCCCCTGAACTTAAACCCTTCGACCCCTCTGAAATCAGACAACGGGAAACCTCATTTTCAGGTCAAGCAAACGTCTATTAAATAATATAAATGTCCATCGCAAACCGAGAGATAAAGAGGAAAAGTGAAATGTCCCACCGAGTAGAAAGTTGTAAACTGCTGGTTTGAAATAGTAGGGTATAAATCCAGCTGGAGGAATGTACGTTTGATTGCTGAAAGCTAAACCAATCTTTAGGATTTCCGATCGTTGAAAATTCTTCCTCCCGAGCGGTGGGAAAAGCCGTACTTGTATATTCAGCTGCCCGTAGACATCAATCAACATGCAACATATATATACTGACCCCTTTGTCAAGTTTAGTTGGGTCCATAGAGAATTCTCTAGCTTGTGAAATCTGGTAGCATTCGTCAAACTCGAAAAGGAGGGAGATCTGACGACCATGGTGCCCACATACGGCGTTGCACATTGACAAGTCTGAGGATTAACTGCCTGTAAATCCTCAGTGCATGGGGTATAATTTCCACACTGTGCTATATCAGTTTGGTAGGAAACCAATTGAAGATCTTCCGTGTGGCATGCTGGGCCACTTGATATAACTGGGCTTGAAATGCAGACAGGATTACCTTCAAGTCTGCGTTTGAAAACATGAACCATTTAAACCTTAACATAAGAATCTAAATAGATTTAACCATGAACTATGTCACAATTTAGGGTTCTCAAGAAACTGTCATATTGCTTCTGCCATTATCCCCTCTCCTACCATGTCTTCTGTAATGGTTCAAATTGTCAGTTTCAACTTCAATGAAAAAAGTTGCACGCCATCCTAATACCATACAGCACAGAAAAAGAAATCAAAATCTATTAGCTTAGAGGATTATTAAGAAATTTCTTACAGCAAAGTTTTGTTATAGCTTATTCCAAGGGAGATGCCCATGATGTTGTTGTATCGAAGGTCTATCCATTCGAGCTGCTGGCTGACATTGGATTCTATTCCCAGAGATCCGTCAATAGAATTATTTGAGAGAATCCTGCGCCATTCAAAAACAAGGATTACTAACTCTTCATGTCAGATCTTTAGCGTCATTTTAATATTGGCAGCACGGCAGAGAAAATAGTGAATACACTCACACTGTCTCAAGTTGTTGCAAGCTAAAGACTTCAGAAGGAAGTTGCCCATTCAAGCTACTGTGTTCCATCATACTATTGAACAAGGAAAAAGGGATAGAAAAACCAATTAGTTTGACAAATAACAAAATACGAATTTAAACCCTTGTTGACCATTGATCAGAAAGGCCATAACTGGCCATATCTTTGTATCGTAGTTTTTTAATTGCTAGTAAACATCAAGTCCCTTGAACTTACATAGTGGTCAATGATCCTAAAACAGATAACCAGGCTGGTACATTGGATACCTCGAATGGGTTATTACTTAGGTCCCTGACAATTACAAATATTATTTTGTAAATCTCCAGTTGATAAAATGATTGGTTTAATTAGCTAATTTGAACCTTCTACTTACAGGTACAGAAGGCTGTTTAATCCGGATAAGTCAGGAATAGAACCGTTGAGTTTATTATTTGATAGACGCCTAGCAAAATGCACAGAATCATGAGTACATATTTTTCCTTAATACAAAGCTATAAAACCTATGAACAGTCCAAATACAGTCCACAGTTGAACTTACAATTGAGTAAGTTCTCCTAGTTGTCCGATGCTGGACGGTATTTGACCTTCAAAAGAGTTTCCATCAAACTTCCTGTCAATCATGACAAGATTTCGATGGTCACATGTTTTGATATTTAAAACTGAATAAACTAAAAAGGATTGGATCGTATCCGAGACTCACAAGATGTCCAAGGTTGAGACATTTCCAAGAGTAGAGGGAATCTCCCCGCTAAACGAATTGCCATCGAACAGGCTTTGCATAATAATGATGGAACTACTGATCAGCTTCTAATTTGAATGATATAGTTTCATGTGAATTGAATTGAATTAAACCGTTATGGTACTTACACATGTTTTAGGGTCATATTTTCATGGAAAATCTGTGGTGGAATCGGTTCACTGAATTGATTTTGACTAAAGTGGCTTGAACGGCCAACGACAATACCGCCAATGAGTTAGTTCACGTTTCAGTATATACCATGCATATAAGCCACGCTCGCAAATATAAAATAATACTCACAAGTGACCGCAACTAACAAGCCCCTTCAGCTCTACTGGAAGTTGTCCGCCAATGGAATTGTTGGTAATGTCGAACCAGTAGAGTTTGGTAAGATTACCTAAAGCAGGAGGAATATTTCCGCTTAAACGGTTCGAATTCACGTCCCTATCAACGACAATGACGGTTCAGGAGCTCATACTGTGTACTTGTCTTCTTGTTCATAAAATTGAGCGTTTGATTTACTTACAGAGTAACGAGCTCTCGCAGGTTGCCCAGCTCTGGTGGAATGCGCCCAGTAAAGCTACAGCCTAGCAAAATCCTAAAAAAGAGGTAGATATTAGTCATCAACCAAATACCAACGTTCCAATCATGCGATTATCACAAGGTTTTAAGATGCTTACAATGTCTGAAGTTTTTGCAAATTTCCTAAGGTAGTCGAAATCGGTCCTCCCAAGCCTGGATTGTACGATAAGTCCCTGTAACGAAAGTTCGGTCCAGTCATCCGCATATCGTTTTTTATCAATTTTTTTTCTCTTCTTCGAGACAAAACAGGTTTATATTTACCATTTTTGAGGAAGGTAAATATTAGGCACAATGTACTAAGTTACTGTTTATTTATTTTAACGATTGAATATGAATATGAAAAGGTAGTGAAACAATTATTAATTTAGTGCATGTATTTAATATTTTCTCTCGAAAAAGAAAATATAAATATAAAGAAAAACAATAAAATACTAAAATATTTATTAAAAATTTTGAATTTTGAATTTAATTATTTTTAAATAATTTATGTAAATATTCTGAGAAAAACACTAAAACACCTATAAAAAAATTTCCAGTTTTGAAGTTAATTATTTCTCAGTAAAACTTTAAATTTGTTTTTATAGAATCTTGCAAGAGTGTAGTGTAACTGTGAGTTGAATTTAATTATTTCTCAGTAAAACTTTGAATTTGTTTTTATAGAATTTTGCAAGAGTGTAGTGTAACTGTGAGTTTAGCTCTGAGGAGCTTATGTCTTTTGGATTTTCATGATAATTTTGCAGGGATTTTTCCATTTTTTAAAATTTAAATCTAAATTGTATAATTAAGTATGTAATTAATCTAAGCTGTATAACTATGTATTAAGTTGATATTTGTGTAATTATTAATATGTCTTTCACTTAACTTTGTTACTTTGATAAGTTTTTTTAATTGAATATTGGTAAATTAAAATTTGTTTAATGTAGATTTTTATATTATAATTAGATAGATAATTAATTTAAGTTGTATTATTATATATGTAACTAAGTTAATATGTGTTTTTCGAATTTTGTTATATTGATAAAGTTTTTTTTAATTGAATGTTGGTAAATTAAAATTTATTTAATGTAGATTTTTATATTATAATTAGATAGGTAACTAATTTAAGTTGTATAATTATGTATGTAACTAAATTGATATGTGTAATTAAGTTGATAGAGATTTTCACTAAATTTTGTTATTTTCATAAGGTTTTTTATTTATTAAATATTAATAAATTAAAAAAATTTAATGTAGATTTTTATATTATAATTTTATATATTTTTTTTTGAATCATGAAATTTATAATTTAATTATTTTGTATTTTTAAATTCCTATTTTAGTTACTGTTAATAGCCATAGCCATGATTACTGCCTATGAACTTGCCCACTAAGCACTCATTAAGACGAGTTTGAAGTCTTCGCTCACTGGAATGCAAAAAAACGCCAATCACAACTTGCACGGCATCAATTCGACCACGCATAGGTTGCTGTGGCGAATCCTGTGAAGGAATCTGGTGAGCACTGACTGTATTGCCAAAACCTATCGACATTCACCAGCTGTGAATCACATCACAAGGCTGTGCAAGTTTACACTTACTAGAAGAAATTTTCAGTTAGATGTGACGCACATCTAACTGACTTTATATATGGGTAAATTTTGACATCAATATTGACTTTACTCACTAGGTGGATTTATAAGAGTTTTTCACCTACATCTAAGTGGCTTTATAGGTATTGTAAATTGTGACATCAGTGTTGACTTTACTCCATGGATGGTTGCACGAAATTTTCAATCTACACAACTAGCGTTACCCACATCTTTGGGTTCTGTCAAAGACACTGATAATTTTCATAAGAATTTATACAAGCTAACGTAGCTCCTTTGGTAATAGTTTGTATCTAAACTGAATATAAATTTAGTATAAGCCTATCAAAACAGGGATTTGATATCTACCCTAATACGTAATTTAAATTTTACATGGGGCTTGTTGGTAATGTTGCAATGGTTTTATTCGACTTACAGATATTGTAAAGCTGAAAGATATCCAATTTCAAGGGGCATCGGTCCTGTGAGATTCATTGAAGACAAAAACCTGTAACAATTTTCCGATGCAATAATTCCGTTAGATAGAATTAAAAACTCATCGAGAAAGTTCCAAAAATGGCATACATATCCAATTAGATGATAAGATAGTCTTAATATGATATGAAACCAAGGTGCACATGAGAAGACTTGCAGTGAAGTTATTTGGGAACCGGTGCAGGAAACGCCATCCCAGACCGAACCGCAAGGGTCTTGGCCTTTCCATGTCGGGGGCGTATTTCCCCATTGCAGTCGCACCAGTATCATGTTGTTCACTGAGCACATGAAGCTACGTTATCACCCATTTGCAATATTAACAATTTTTTTTTGCAGAAAATCATTAAATGAAATACAGATTTAATGAATACTCGACAACAGCGCTCACCATCTCCGCTGACTGTGAATCCTGTGGTAATACCAAAGGACGCTGACAGCCAACCTGCGACGAGGAGGAGGAGTGAAACGGAGGTCGAGAGGCGAGACATGGCTGATCCTTCAAACAGAGAACACTAAACAGGAGACATGTCATCAGATATTTTGTAGTCTCATCTCTTTATATATTACACCGAGTTCTTCTCGTCTCGTTATGTCATGAACCGGATAGACCGCCACGCCAACTGACTTGGTCTGAACTGGTTGATGAAATAAGCATGAGATAAGTGGGAGGCAAGGTTGAAATTTATTATTTTACAAATATTAAAATATGGAAATTCATGTAAGATTATTATAAAATTTTGGAAAGTTTTTGGAAAATTTGGATTATATATGTAAAACTTTAAAAATTTTGATAGTGATTAATTTTTTTTTTATCTAAAAAATAACTCCAACATTTTACATTTTGAATTTTTAAGATATTTTTTACTAGATTCTAACCAAATAACTGGATATCTACTTCAACTCCAACCTTTTGAATTTTTAAGATATTTTTGATCAAATTTTAACTAAATAACTTGATATCTACCCTGTAGATCAATTTGTAGCCTCCATAAACGACGCCTTTGTATACAAAATATTTAACAATAAGACAAACATAGACACAGTCATCCATGTCCTTCGAATTGCTGCGCCAATGTCCATCCGAGTCCTTCCAATTGCTGCGCCAATGTCCATCCGATTCGAATATCTAGATAAGCTTAGCGTTTGTATACTGTCAACGGAACGACCGTTTCCACCTAGACGTTTGACACTTTCATGACCAGTCGAGGCACGCACAGAGGCATTGCAGAAAAACGTTGACAAAGAATAAGTTCGTATTATAAATGGCATAAAAGATTGGTACAGATTTGTTTTTATAATGAAGGGGAAGTGACTTATTTGGTTTTTCACATTAAAAAAAGAGAGGAGATATGCATTAGTTTCAAGAATTAAAAGTTTAATAATAAAAGTCGTTACTTAATATTTTTATTAAAATTATAAGTCATTTATTTTATTTAAAACAAACAACCTGACTCGAGTAATATAACGATAATTTAACTGTTTTATAAAATTAAATATGTTTAATTTATTTTTTAAACGAAGTGGTTGGCGAGATATATCGACGAATTTTTCAAATATTTAGTTTATTGCATATCATACGGAAACTTCATAATGGGGTGCATCTTGATATTTAAAATAAAGAGAAAGTGATTTATTGTTTTTTCACATAAAAATTGGGTGCACGTTGATTTTTAAAATCAAGAGAAAGTGATTTATTGGTTTCTTACATAACAATCAGAGAGATCAGAGAGGGGATATTTATTAGTTTTTTGAATTAAAATTTTTAAAAATAAAAGTCGTTTCCTAATATTTTTATTTAAAATGATGTTAATTGTTTCATTAGAAAACAACCAGCCACAATTAAGCTAATGACGATTTTATCATTTAATTGTTTTATAAAATTAAATAGCTTTTGTTATTAATTTTAAATGATTAATAAAATATATATCCACAATTTTTTAATATTAATTTTATTTTATATTAAAATTTACATCAAAAAATTATAATTGATTTAAATTAAAAATAGATTATTTAATTTAATTCAGATAGGTACATAGATAGATATAGTGTTATATAATAGAGTTGTATTTTATTATTTACTAGTACAATCATATTTATTAATGTGGGTGATTGGCGTATATATATATATATATATATATATATATATATATATATAGATACATTTTTTAATGTGATTGATGTATGCCAATAGACTTATATCAACCATATTAATAACTATTATGTGTATTTTCTTAAAAACAAACTATTTATCATGATTAATAACTATATAAATAACAACTTGTCCTCACGATGAACCACACTAGCTGGTTCGAAACGCGTCGACAAAAATTTCTCTATGTGATTTTCGCCAAAAAATCTTCAAAAACAACGATGTTCTTATATATTTATGGTTATTATTTAATATTATAATAATAATATTAATTGATAAAAATATTAATAATATTAATTAATAATAATCACTGATAATAATAATAATAATAATAATAATAATAATAATAATAATTTACTAAAAAAATGAATAAATAATAGTAAAATAGTTCATTATTGTTAAACAATAATAATATTTATTTACTTAAATATTGGTAAATAATAATAATATGAATATTAAATAAATAAATAATAATAATAATAATTAATTCATTTGTACATAATAATAATTAGTAATGTAAATAATTAATAATAATAATTAATTATTTGTCACAATATGACGTTGGATCATGGTTGACTGTGGTTGACCATGGTTTAGTTTCATATGGAGACAATCTTTGTCACAAAGCGACATTTGAGCATGCTTGACCATGCTTGACTATGATTCACCATGTTTGACCCAAAGGAATAAGAAACCATTGGGATTAATACTAAAAACCCAAGATTGACCATGGTTGTCCATGCTTGACCATGGTTGACCATGTTTGATTCTATAAAATATTGTTGACCGAGATCAATAAACCTAAGGGATTTATATTATAAACCCAAGGGAATAATAAACCTAAGGGATAACAATTATAAACCCAAAGGATAATAAACCCTAACATCAATATTATAAACCCTAAAATAAACATGGTTGACCATGGTTGATTTCCATATAGAGACAATCGTTGTCACAATCCAACATTGGACTATGGTTAACCATGGTTGACCATGATTGCTTTTCATATTGCGACAATCTTTGTTAGAACACAACGTTAGACCATGGTGACCATGGTTGATTTCCATATCCAACCTTGTTAGGGCATGGTTGAACATCGTTGGTTATGATTGACCATGGTTGAAAATGATTAATATTATAAACTCAATGCATTGATATTATAAACCGAAGGGATTAATACTAAAACCCCAAGGGATTATGAACCCAAGGGAATAATATTAAACCCAAGGGACTAATATTATAAAACTAACAACTATAAACTCTAAGATAAAGATTATAAAGACTAATATAAACATGATTGACCATCGTTGATTTTCATATGGAGATAATCCTTATCATAATTCGATGTTGGACCAGGGTTGACCATAGTTGACATCATAATAAACCATGGTTGAGTGTGGAATAATAAACCCAAGTGATTGATATTTTAAACCCAAAGGAACAATAAACCCAAGGGATTAATATAAAACCCCAAGGGTTGATTTCCATATAGAGACAATCCTTGTCACAATGCAACATTGGACCATGGTTAACCATGGTTGACCATGATTGATTTTCATATTGAGACAATATTTGTTAGAACACAACGATGGACCATGGCTGAGCATGGTTAATTTTCATATCCATACGATTTGAACATTGAACATGGTTGGCTATGATGGACCATGGTTTACCATGATTAATATTTATAAAGCCAATTGATTGATATTATATGCCCAAGGGAATAACAAATCCAAGGGTTTAATACTAAAATCCCAAGGGATTATGAACCTAAGGGAACAAGATTAAACCCAAGGGACTAATATTATAAACCCAAAGTATGTAAACCCTAAGATAAATATTATAAAAACTAAAATAAATATGATTGACCATGGTTGATTTTCATATTGAGACAATCCTTATCACAATGGCATGTTGGACCATAGTTGACCCTGGTTAATTTTCATATCCACAAAGTCTTTGTCACAATGCGACGTTGGACCATGGTTGATCATGAGACAATCCTTATCACAATGCCATGTTGGAACATGGTTAATTTTCATATCCACACAATCTTTGTCACAATGCCACATTGGACCATGGTTGATCATGGTTGATTTTCATATCGAGACAAGTTTTGTCAGAACGCAATGTTCAAACATGTTTGACCACGATTGACCATGGTTGACGATGTTTGATCATATAAAACATGTTTGACCATCATCAACCATCGTTGACCATGGTTGACGATGATTTTGCATGATTGTCCTTGACTTTTATATAGAGACATTTTTTGTCATAATGCAAGATCTTAGCATGATTGACCATGGTTGACCATGGTTGACCATGATTGATATTATAAACCTAAGGGATTGATATTATGAACCCAAGGGATACATAAACCACAGGGATTAATAGTAAATCCCCAAGCGATTATGAACCGAAGGGAATAATATTGAACCCAAGGGACTAATATTATAAACCCAATATTCGTAAACCATAATATAATATTTCAAACACTAAAATAAACATGGTTTATTTTCATGGTGAGACAATCCATGTCACAATATGATATTCATCCATGGTTTATCATTGTTGGCTATGATTGGCAATGGTTGGCCACGATTGATATTATAGACCTAAAAGAATAATAAACCCAAGGGATTGATATTATAAAACCAAAGAATAATAAACCCAAGGGAATAATAGTAAACCCAAGCGAGTAATATTATAAACCCAAGGTATAAAAACCCTTAGATAAATATTAAAAATTCTAAAATAAACAAGGTTGAGCACGATTGATTTTCATATTGAGACAATCCTTGTCACAATGCAATGTTGGACCATGGTTGATCATGGTCAAACATGGTTGTTTATTGTTGACCATTGTTGAATAATATTAAACCCTAGGAATATGAACCCTTAGATCAATAAACTAAAAGGATTGATATTATAAACACAAGGGAATAATAAACCTAAGGGATAAAATTATAAACCTAACGCATATAAACCCTAACATGACCATTATAAACCCTAAAAAGAAATGGTTGACCATTGTTGATTTCCATACTAGATTAATATATTTTGATATTGACATAATCATAAATAGTTGGACACATATTTAACACTTAATATCAGTGTTTTATAATCCCGAGGGATTACAAACCCTAGTCATTAATATTATAAAACCAAATGATTAATAAATGCAAGGGATCAATATACCCAAAGAATCCATAAACCCAACAAAAAACGATTAATAAACCTTAGGAATTAATATTTTAAGCTGAGGGGATTAATAAAACCAAGAGATTAAATGATAAAGCAAAGGAATTATTAATATTATAAACTTGAAGAACGAAAAATCCTAAGCATTAGATATTATAAACCCAAGGGATAAAAAATTGCATGGATCAATATTAAAAACATAAGGGATTAATAAATCTTAGGAATTAATATTTTATACCCAAAGGATTGATAAACCCATATGACTATTAATATTATAAACTCAACAGGTTAATAAACTGAAGGGATAAACATTGTAAACCTGAGGGATTAATTTTAAACCTTAGGAGTATTATTTAAGCCTTAATATTGGGGATTAATAAACCCAAGGGAATAAATGATAAACCCAAGGAATTATTAATATTATAAAATTAAAGAACAAATAAACCTAAGCATTTAATATTATAAACTGAAGGGAAATAGTAAACCCAACAAAATAATATTATAAACACAAAGGATGAATAAATCCAAGTGATTAATAAACCTGAGGAATCAATAAACCCAACAAACCAATATAAAAACCAATGAGAGTAATATACCCTAAGAATTAATATTTTAAACTCAAGGGATTAATAAACCAAAGAGGTTATTAATATTATAAACCCAAGGAACTAACAAACCCAACCGTTTAATATTATAAACACAACAGAAAAAATTATAAACCTTAGGGATCAAAAAATGCAAGGGATCAATATTAAAAACATAAAGGATTGATATTTTAAACTCAAATGGATTAATATTATAAATGCAAGTTGTTTAAACCCCACGATAAATATTACAAATCGAAAAATTAATATCAATACCCATCCTTAACCATCGTTGATTTTCATATTGAGACAAAATAAACATGGTTTATTTTCATGGTGAGACAATCCTTGTCACAATGTGACATTCAACCATGGTTGATCATGGTTGGCTATGATTGACAATGGTTGACCATGATTAATATTATAAACATAAGAGAATAATAAACCTAAGGGATTGATATTATAAAACCAAAGGAATCATAAACCCAAGGGATTACTACTAAAACCCTAAGGAATTTTGAACCCAAGGGAATAATATTAAAAAGGGAGTTATATTATAAACCCAACATATAAGAACCCTTATATAAATATTAAAATTACTAAAATAAACATGGTTGACCACGATTGATTTTCATATTGAGACAATCCTTGTCACAATGCGATGTGGGACTATGGTTAATCATGGTCGAACATGGTTGTTTATTGTTGACCATTGTTGAATAATATTAAACCCTACAAATATGAACCCTTAGACCAATAAACTGAAAAGATTGATAATATAAACCCAAGGGAATAATAAACCTAAGGGATAAATATTATAAACCCAATGCATATAAACCCTAACATGGCTATTATAAACCCTAAAATAAGCATGGTTGACCATTGTTGATTTCCATATTAGATTAATCTATTGTGATATTGACATAATCATAAATATTTGGAAAAAATGTAACCCTTAATACTGGGGTTTCATAAAACCAGGTGATTATTAATATTACAAATACAGGAGATCAACAAACCCAAGGAATTAATATTATAAAAACAAATGATTAATAAATGCAAGGGGTCAATATACCCAAGGAATCAATAAACCCAACGAGTTAATATTAGAAACCCAAATGATTAATAAACCTTAGGAATTAATATTTTAAGCTCACGCGATTAATAAAACCAAGGGATTAAATGATAAACCTAAGGAATTATTAATATTAAACACTTGAAGAATGAAAAAACCCAAGCATTTGATATTATAAACCCAAGGAATTAATAAAGCCAAGGGAAAAATATTAGAAACCCAAGGGATAAAAAATTGTAAGGGATCAATATTAAGAACAAAATGGATTGATAAATCTTAGGAATTAATATTTTAAACCCAAAGCATTTATCAACCCACATGACTATGAATATTATAAACCCAAGGGATCAATAAACCCTAGGGATTGTTAATATTATAAAACCAACAGGTTAATATATTGAAGGGATAAACATTGTAAATATAAGGGATTATTATTAAACCTTAGGACTATTATTTAAACCTTAATATTGGGGATCATTAAATCCAAGGGATTAAATGATAAACACAAGGAATTATTAATATTATAAACTTAAAGAACAAATAAACCTAGTCATTTAATATTATAAACCCAAGGAAATAGTAAACCGAAGGGATATAGTAAACCCAACAAAATAATATTATAAACGCAAAGGATTAATAAATCCAAGCGATTAGTTATATACGGGAGAACAGAGTGATGGTGGTTTAACTTTGAAGGTCTGAACTAGTGTTACAAGCCCGGTATCTCACTGATACGAAACTTGGAGGAGGGCAATGCCCTCCTCACTGAGCTGCGCAGGCGTGGGCAAGCCTTGGCCAAAATAATGAGGAGAGCAGGGTCTAATGAGACCCCTTCATACAAACAAGTAATGCTGGAGAAAGGAAAAGCCTCACTAGAAAGGGTGAAGATTTTGGGCTCGGAGAATGTAGCCCAGGATGGACTAGGAAGAGGGAAGAAGATGGGTGGGTAGACCAAGGAGGCCCAAATAAACAAACCCATAAATGACATCAGAAGTCTCGAAGGAGAAAACAAAGGACACCCCGATCCTAGCAAGGAACCAGAAGAAGTAGAAGGAAAAAACAAAGATAAGGAAGATGAAGGTGGTCAGCCCCAAATCAATACAGATCTGGAAGAATCGAGAACCATGGGGAAGAGATCAATGAACCTAGGGTGCTGCAAACCCAAAACAACAAAAATTTTGCGGGTCATCATTACAGATCCAGAAATGCAAGCTTACAAGGACCATATGTCAATACACGTGGTTATTTGTAAGTTCATAGGTTTCTGGCCAACAAAAAAAGCTCTTTGCCTATGGATCAAACAATAGTGGAAACCAAAAGGAGATATCAGACTCCACCTAGGAGCCAAAGGCTTCTTCACGGTAGTCTTTGCTAACCTAGAGGACAGGGATTGAATTTTTGATGGCGGTCCATACTTTTATGCCTCAGCAGGCCTATACATGAGACCATGGAAACCCAATTTTGCACCGGAACAGGAAACTTTCAAGCATGTACCTGTGTGGATACGGCTTTTTTCACTCCCCATTGACTACTGGAGACCTGCAGCATTAGACAAAATAGTCAACAATCTGGGAACCTTCATCAAAGCTTCAGAGGCCACACTGCAAAAAAGGTATACATCTTGTGCACGAATCTATGTTGAAATGGATGTATTAGGTGCCCTACATTAGGGTCTGTGGTTAGAATTCAGAGATGAAGACTTCTTCCAAGCTATAGACTACGAAAAAATCCCATTTCGATGTGGGAAATGCCACAAACATGGCCATTTGTTTCGGGAATGTCCTTTGAACAAGCAGAATGAGAAAGGCATAGAAAATATCAGCCACCCTCAGGAAGGTTTCACTCATCCAAATGGCAAACATCGAGCCAATAGGAAGCATAACCCCAAATCAAGTATCTCTACCAAAAGCAATCTCAATAATTTTGAAGCTCTTGGATCTGAACAGGAAGCTGCAGTAGACCAACAGGATCTTATCCCTCCGATGGAAGTCCAGGATGCTCCAATTGCACAAAACCTTGATTCACATCCCCTTCCTTCAAATGTGGCCTCTCAAAAATCAGGAAGCATCAAAGGACTCTAAAGGATATGCAGATTGGTAGCTAATGAAACAGGAATAGAGGACTTGGACCTCAGTGAAACTCTAGAAAACGAAGGCATGGATCTAGTTAACATGGTAGAGCAGTAGAAATAGAAAGGAATGGATTTCATTCTAGAGGAGGAAGTTGCAAGAGTGAATTCGTTGTTCTTAGCAAGACAAGATACTGAATTGTTAATGAAGAAATGAGGTGTAAGCACCACAAAGGGATTGGGCATCAAGGCCCTAGGTCTACACCAACCGCATATCAATGCCAAGCATAAGAAGAAGAGAGGCCGAAGATCAAACAATGAAGTGCTTCAAGAGTTGGGTCAAATGCTCCTCAATTAAGGTAAGATGAAAGCCCTCGAGGCTTTTACACAGTCCTCTTAAAACTTTTTTTATCTATGAAAATTCTCTCATGGAATGCTCGAGGGCTAAATAGCCAAAGAAAAAAAATACTTTTAAGAAAGAAAGTTAGAAATGAAAACCCTGATATGATTTTCCTGCAAGAAACTAAATGTTCAAATCAAAAGATGCAAGGACTAAGTAGAAGTCTAAGGAAAAGTATGGAATACATGGAAGTGGAAGGAAATGGAAAGGAGGGAGGCCTAGCCACTTTCTAGAATCCCCATATCCTCCATCTCATTACAACAGAAGCGTCCAGATCCTTTATATCTCTGGAAATGAAAATCATAGGAGACCCAAATTCTTACCTATGTACTAATGTTTATAGCCCCCAAAAGCTGGAGGATAAGCTGGAACTGCTAGATCGCCTCTCTAAATTGCAGAATAGATATCCCACAGCCAAAGCCATTTATGGAGGAGATTTTAACATGATATCCTCGCTAGCCGAAAAGAGAGGGGGAATAAGAATGTTGAATAGGGATGCAGAGGCATTCAGAAACTTTATCAAAAATGCCAAGCTGGTGGATGTTCTCCCTAAAAACAGACTCCATACCTGGAACAATAAGAGAGGAGGAGACAGGCAGATAGCCTCAAGACTTGACCGCTTTCTCATAACAGAAGACACAATTCTTGAAGGAGTCAATGTAGAAACTGGTATCATCCCTAGTGGAGGTTCGGATCACTGGCTCATAACCCTTGAAGCTACCTTCCTTGGAAAACCAAATAACAAACCCTTTAGGTTTGAAAATTTTTGGTTAAGCCACCCGTATTTCAATTCCAGGATTAGTCAATGGTAGCAGGAAGATCTAAACATCAGGGGAACTAGAATGTTTAGATTCCAAGCTAAACTGAAGCACCTTAAAGCCCACTTGAAGTCCTGGAATCAAGAGGTGTTTGGTGATATCGTCAAAGACAAAAGGGATTTGGAGGATAAATTGACACAAATCCATACAGAATGGATCCATGGGGACATTACACGGGAAGTGATCAATAATGAACAAATCCTCATGAAGAGTTGGAATGAAAGGTTTCAGCAGGAAGAAACCCTATGGAAACAAAAATCAAGATGCAATTGAGGTAAGTACTCACTCAAATGAGCCATGGCTTGGAAAACCATGTATCCCTCAACTATGGACCCTTTTGGTTGAGCCTTTTGCCTCACAAATTGTTTTAAGACCTTCATATATCTCTCCACTAGCCACATTGGTCGAATATGAATAGGACCACACTGTTCAATCTCTTCTACTAGGTGTACAAGGTAGTGCTCTTTAGAATTAAAGAAACTTGGAGGGAAGCACATTTGAATATCACACATCAAAAGTGAAACATTCCTCTTCCAATACTTCAAGTCATCCTGATGTATCTCTTTAGATGAGACCCACCTACAAGTATTACAATAAAGACTTGTTATTTATTGTAAACTAAAAGTAGAAGCTCATAAAAAGGAATAACTAATGATGCACTTCAAATGATAAGAGTAATGGAAGAGTATGCATGATGGATTGAAAAATGCCTTAGATATTTAAATAATTTTTAAATAGTCAAAGTGACATTGTGGTCAAAAGTACTTGGTATTGCTACAGGCAACGCATACTGCATGACCATTAACAAATAGCCATGTTCAAATATGCATGAACTTATTTTATCACTATACTAGCATGACTATTAACAAATAACCATATTCAATTATGCATGAACTAATATTATCACTAGGATATACAATTTTCTAATTAAGTTTCCAACAAATATAGCATGTGACAATGTTACCTTTATCTAATTGTGCCAATCATGTGTTTTTAGGCATGAGAACTCTGATCCATCTCTTATGAATAGGTTTTTTAATGTGGCACCAAAGCGAGAAGGAAATCTTATGCTTTTCATAGTAGAAATGATGTTTTCTTTCTCATTTGATGTAAATGTCCACGGAGCATGAACATATGAGTTGTCTTCGTGCAACCACATGTTCAGCATGGTATTGGCAACTCGAAGGTCCATTATTAACTTTATTTGTGATTCAATGTTATTTCCATTTAGATCTTTCCACAAGCACTCTGCCACATTTTTCCTGATGTGCATAGTATCAAATAGGTGGCCTATTGGCAAGCTCTCATAATATTCTAATTTGTAGAAAATAGAGAGTCTTTTCATTCCTAGGGGAAAACCTGTCCCTTCTTTTTTGTCATACATCGCTTTCCACCTAGTAGGGTTCATCTTTATTGGCTTCCGCATTTCCAATTTCCTTCCATTGAACTTATGTTTATCACGCACTCGATAGCGATGATTTTGTGGTAAGAATTGTCGATACTCATCACAGACAGTTTTATTGAGATCTCTTCACTGCCTATGCATCAATTTTGGCCCACATGATGGGTAGCCATGTTTCCCCTTTATTTTTAGTCCTAAAATAAAATTGGAAACCATATTTAGTGAATTCTAAAATGAGCACAATAATTATAAATCTAATTTATATTATATTACCACAACAAATAGGGAGCCCCCGAGCATCATGAATTGTCCAGATAAGAATCACATGAAATAGGAAGTTTCTATCATTGATAGATCTTGATACATCAAACATATTTACACCATCCCATAATTCACGAAGCTCATCAATGAGGGGCTCCATGTATACATCCATATCCTTTACTTGATATTTCCCTAAGTGAACAAAGACTTCTTTATTAGGATTAAATGAATTGAAATATTTTTATATGTTCTTCAAGAAAGCGTTGCATTCACATGTTCTAGTACCTGGTATGATAAGAGTTAACATTGCATGCTCCTTTTTCATTTCCATCCAAGGGGGAAGATTGTTGTTTATAATTAACACTAGCCAAACATAATATGTTGTTCTAAAATCTCCAAAAGGATTTATGCCATCCATTTCTAGAGAAATTCTTGCATTCCTTGGCTCATTTCTTAAAAGTGGCCATTTTACTTCAATCTCTTTCCAATATTTACTATCTGCAACCATACGCATGGCACCATCTTGGCTCGTATCTTGTGCATGATGATCCATATATTTTTCCAACTCCTTGCATTCGAACATTATCTCAAACCTTGTCTTTAGTGGAATGTGTCGTAATACTTTATAACAAACCTTCTTGGATACTTGATCTTGACGATACCTATTTGTGTGACACATTTTGCATTGTTGTAAATTTTCATTATTTCCATAGTACAATAGATGGTCATTTGGACATGCATCATATGTCTTGTACTCCATTCCAATGTCTTTCATTATTTAATATACTTCTCTATGAGAATGAGGCAACTAATTGTCCCTTGGAAGTATTTTGTTTGCCAAAGTCTTCATACTGCAACAAATGATTTTTATAACTATACACAATATTAAAAACTTTTAAGACATATAGAGCATTAATTTATAGGAATATCAATACAACCTTAATATATTAACAAAGCATGTGTTTGTCAATACATGCGTAACCTTCAAGTTCAACAACAACATATGTGTCACCAATATAGAAGATCCAACATTTGCATAAAGAGGTGTACTCGCCAAACAAGCTAGGGGTGAATCAACAAATTCTTCAAAAGATGTGTAGAAGTCTTGGATAAATTCATTGAAACCAACCTCATTTATCTGCGAAGTGGCTTCATCCATAAATGTGTCTTGTCCTTCATCTTGAGAGTCGCTATTATCAATATCATCCATTGGTTCTTCAGGAATATTGGGAACCGGAAGCGACTTTTCATAAATAAAAAAATGAAGTGAAATGATCAATAATAATGTATTAAATAATTTGCATATTTATTTATCATAAGAATAAAAATTTGTTAATTATAATGTACCTCTTCTATATAAATTCCATGGTCCAATCTATGGATACCAACAAGCCTTCGCTTCTTTAGTTTCCTATTTTGGCACATTTTGCAAATGCAATATATCATTTCATTGAAGTATTCATTTGTACTTGAATTAGGTCTTGTTGCCCGTTCATGTGAATATTCAGATGATGATGTGCTATTTCCCTGAATGCACCATGTTTTTTAAACAATAAGACTACAATTTTTAACTTGAGTATTACTTCTTTTTCAAGAGAACATGACCAATGAATAAACCTAGGGAGTGAATCTATGAATATGTAGTTTCTCAATGTATTTTTTGGCTCTTTGATCACTTGATTGTTTGTACTTTTGTTTTTTTGTTGTTCCAAGGTAGTGTTTAGTGCTTCTCTAGGAATTAGATATGAAAAAATTTGAGATCTAGGTTCAAAGCACTGAACAAAACTCTACCAATGCATTGAGTGAGCATTGAAGATCTGTCCAACACTTTGAGGCAAGATTATCAGTGTTCCAACAAGCATCTAACTAGTCACAAACAAACTTTTGAAGTATCGTTTTAGCTTTATTTCTAAAAATAAATCCAACCTCTAACTAAATCAACAACATAAATACTACAAATACCAAAAGCAACATAAAAACATGGTCTTCCATTTTGTATAGAATAATGTAATAGAAATCTGCGAAGAAAAGTTTGTGGACACTAGTTAGGATCATTACATAAATAAATGTTGAAATATATGACAACATGTAAAACCATAAAATTATTCTAAAATATGTTGGTTTAAACTTTTATGCATGTAATACTAATTTCATTGAGGCAGATCTGTGATTAAAATGCATGTAGTAAATGTAGACCAATTCAAACTTTACAAGCTACTAGATTCACATGATGTAGTCTTACTAAATTTACTAATATCTCTATAATATTTCTCAAAAACCTATATATAAAAGTAATTCTTTATTTTATTGTAAAGTACAATTTTGTTTATCATATTTCCATACTATATAGACTGATATCTATAATAATACAAACTAATATATGACTAATACGTATTATTCTAGGAGACATCTTAAGAAGAAAGAAATTAAAACCAAAGTTGTAGAAACTAAAGCAAGAGTAGAAAGACAATTTGTTCAGGATGAAGAAATCGTGGGTGAATTCGATTCTTAATACAAGTATATTCAAGTAGTTAATCTTTATTAGCACATGAAAGCCATAATGGGAAAAGTGTCGGTGCAAAGGAGTGAGTGTGAATCCAAAATTCTAGTATGCATTGATGATCTTTGACTCCAACTGAAAACACTGGATCTCCTAAATCATAAAGAGGACAATCAATTTTAAATTCCCTAGTTTTGAATAGAAAGAAGAGAATAGAGTGGAAACACAAATAAACTGACCCTCAAGCTAACATGTTAAGAATTCAAATTTTTTTGTTCTTATAATCATTAGTAAATCTCCTAATGAGTATGATCACAAATATAGGATAAGCCATGCAAATAGAGTATGATGATAGATATAGGCTATGTAAAGTAAATTCCACGCAAATTTATAGAATGTGTACCATGTGGTATGCCAAGAAATAGTAATGTATTTTTTTTATTTAGATAAACAACTAATAAATATTAATATGTATTATCTTTCATTTAGATGATGAAACTAATGGCAAATAATATGTATTTCTTTGTATAGATGAAATATAATATCATTGCCTCACTTACCAACATAAAGAATGATGCAAGATTCTTTTAAGATTTTGGATTAACGAATTTGGTTTGAAATTCATGGGTTCCGCGTATATAACAAAATACTTATATATAGGCGTTGTTGAACGACGTCACAAATTTTCCTGGATGGGAGATTTCTTGTCAGAATGTGATTTTTTTTTTCAAAACATTAGAATGTTGGAGTGTTTGAATTGATTTTTGATGGTGGAAATGGATTGACCACCATCAAGAACTCTTGGGGGAGCCAAAATCCTGAAATTTGACAAGTGTAACCAAAATTTTCAAAACTTTCTACTAGATTTTGTCATAACCTTGCCATAATTTCCATTATTTTCCGGCTAATTTGTAGTTTAAAATATGCTTATATATAACAAAATAAAATCCTAAATATATATTATTTTAAAAATTAAATAATTTTTTAATTAAATTAACTATTAATATAGTAATTAATATTTCTTTATTAAATGAAATGTGAATTTTAAGAAGAAATGTTCTTATATTTATAAAATGAATTGTGAATATTTGAAGTGAAAGTAAAATATGATAATAATGATAATTTTGATGATTTATATTGGGTAACATAAAATCTGGTTTATCATAAGATTTATCAAATTTATGAAGGGTAAAAAAATTGTTTAATTTGATTTATTTTTAATGAGTGAAAAGATCACAAAGGTAGGGGAGGTAGGAAGGGGAGGGGCTACTGTTCGCCCAAAGAGAAATAATTTCATGTGGGTTAGGCATAGCCTCAAATAATTAGACATAAGTCTTAGGCCTTTGGAAAGGGATAAAATTTGCACTTGCAAATGGTATCTATCACATAAGTTTATTTGAAGACTCATTAATTATTATACAAAAATGTATAGAAATGTTATAACATGAAGGATTGCAAGGGGAATGATTTTCCTCTAATATACCACTGAATAAAGCTCCTTTTAGATAAGTTTAAGAGTTTTGATGTCTGCCATATTATAAGGGATACCAGTTGATTAGAAGATGAACAGGCCAATATTGGAGTTAAATTGGCATAAGGAATTATTATGGAAGACCAAAATAATCTATTTGTATGCCGTACCCATGATTGCACCCCTTCAAGGGAGGATAGTACCAATGAACCTCATTAAGAAGAAATTAAGTTATGAGAATCCACATAAAAATGTTTTTAATTCCAAGAAAAAGAGTCTCGAGGATTGCCAATTTTGGATGAAGGAGCCCACTAATAAGGAAACTGGATGGAAACACATGAGGAGTATGGAGAGGTATTAGGACAAGTGGAGAAACAATGATAAAATATTAGCTTCCTATATCAGGGTCAGATCGATAGTATTGTTTTGGAGTTGGATTGGTCACCTTTGCTCATGTGTGCTCTCAAATTGTTTTTTTTAGCAATGGATCTTCAAATTCATTTTGAGCGAGGACATGATGTAAGCATTGAATGTGAGAAGATCTCCTCTGAAGTTGTCTCGGGCCCAGACAAAGATATAAAGGGTTGGATACAATATTTAAAAGTGCAGTTGATTATTATTAGAAAGTGAAGAGTAGACAATATGGCCTCAGATTCTGGGAATTGTATTGATAAATCCATAAACGAGCAACTCGAAATGATGAAGAAGGAAGTCTTAGAGTTGATATCTAATATAGGAGATAATCTAGTCAGTGATAGTAGTTCTCGCCTTCTTTTAATTTCAAATCAACTTGGTGATCTGAAAAAAGATGTGGAATGCCTGCATGCAACAATGGATTTGATAATCACCAAAATGGAGAAGTTGGAATACAAGGTAGAAAATTTGGAAGTGGAAGTGGAAACAATGATCATTAAAGTTCTAGAGGAGGTTTTTGGTCTCAGCGAACAAAAAAATGTCTCAAACAAAGAGCATCATCTGGAGTTGAGTGGTGGAGACCTAGCAAATCCATCATTAAACTTTGAACAAAACATGCACCTGTATTAAGATGACTCCCAGAATAATACAAACTAATATATCTGGTTGGTTGACTCTTTGCAATTATGGATTGAAAATATTAAACAACTAAGAGCCATATTTAAAATAGAATTAATCATGCCCAGCTCACTAAGCGAAATGAAGATTGGGGGACTAGATTTGCTTTAGTTGGAGTCATCCTTGTGGGATTTTTGGTGGTGCTAGTTGTCTTCTTGAGTAGCCTAGGTACATGATTGAATTTTCCTTTTAATCATGCTCTTGAATATGCCTTTGATGGCAAGGGCTAGATGCTCCCTAGCTTTACAAAAGAAGATGGCATACTAAAGGCCCTTAGGATAGAGTAACACCTATCCCTTAGCATTTATGATATATCCTTTGAGACGTGGTGTGATCAGCACCGTTTCCAATTGAGGGTTGATACATGGTGTGATAGTGATTGACACCATTTTCTTCTCAGGACTCTAAATCATATGATGGAGAATTTTACATGAGAAACAGTATCAGGGAGAACTCTCCCTATGCTTTTGTTTAGGATTTATATAACAACATTCAGAAGTTGGATTAAAGTGAGAGATTGCAGAAAATTAAATGAAAGTCTAGTTGGTTGACTCTTTGTAATTATGGATTAAAAATATTACATAACTGGGATCCATATTTAAAAAATTCATCCTTGTGGGCTTTTTGGTGGTGCTAGCTATCTTCTTGAGTAGCGTAGGTACATGATTTACTCTACCTTTTAATCATGCTCTTTAATATGCCTTTGATGGCAAGGGCTAGATGCTCCTTAGATTTACAAAAGAAGAGGGCATACTAAAGGCCCTGAAGATAGAGTGACACATAGCCCTCACCATTTGTGATATATCCTTTGAGACGTGGAGTGATCGTCACTGTTGCCAATTGAGGGTTGAGATGTGGTGTTATAGTGATTGACACCATTGTCTTCCCAGGACTCTAAATCATATGATTGAGAATTCTGCATGAGAAACAATATGAGGGAAAACTCTCCCTATGCTCTTGTTTAGGATTTATATAACAAAATTTAGAAGTTGGATTAAAGTAAGAGATTGTAGAAAATTAAATGAAAGTCTGGTTGGTTGACTCTCTGAAATCATGGATTGAAAATATTACACAACTAAGATCCATATTTAAAAGAGTCATACTTGTGGGATTTTTGGCAGTGCTAGATGTCTTCTTGAGTAGCCCAGGTGCATGATTGAATCTGCCTTTTAATCATGCTCTTGAATATGCCTTTGATGGCAAGGGCTAGATGTTCCCTAGCTTTAAAAAAGAAGAGGGCATACTAAAGGCCCTGAAGACAGAGTAACACCTATCACTCAGCATTTATGATATATCTTTTGAGACATGGTGTGATCAACACTGTTGCCAATTGAGGGTTGAGACGTGGTGTGATAGTGATTGACACCATTGTCTTCCCATGACTCTATATCATATGATCGAAAATTACGCATGAGCAACAATATCAGGGAAAACTCTCCCTATGCTTTTGTTTAGGATTTATATAACAACATTCATAAGTTGGATTAAAGTGAGAGATTGCAGAAAATTAAATGAAAGTCTGGTTGGTTGAGTCTCTACAATTATGGATTGAAAATATACACAACTCAGATACATATTTAAAAGATTCATCCTTGTGGGATTTTTGGTGGCGCTAGTTGTCTTCTTGAGTAGCCCAGGTACATGATTGACTCTTCCTTTTAATCATGCTCTTGAATATGCCTCTGATGGCAAGGGCTAGATGCTCCCTAGCTTTACAAAAGAAGAGGGCATACTAAAGGCCCTTAAGACAAAGTAACACCTATCCCTCAACATTTATCATATATCCTTTGAGACTTGGTGTGATCAACACTGTTTCCAATTGAGGGTTGAGACGTGGTGTGATAGTTATTGACACCCTTGTCTTCCCAGGACTCTAAATTGTATGATGGAGAATTCTGCATGAGCAATAGTATCAGGGAAAAATCTCCCTATGATTTTGTTTAGGATTTATATAACAACATTCAGAAGTTGGATTAAAGTGAGAGAATAGAGAAAATTAAATGAAAGTCTGGTTCGTTGAGTCTCTGCAATTATGGGTTGAAAATATTACACAACTGAGATCAATATTTAAAAGAGTCATCCTTGTGGGGTTTTTGGTGGTGCTAGCTATATTCTTGAGTAGCCCAGGTATATGATTGACTTATCCTTTTAATCATGCTGTTGAATATGACTGTGATAGCAAGAGCTAGATGCTCCCTAGCTTTACAAAAGAAGAGGGCATACTAAAGGCCGTGAAGATAGAGTAACACCTATCCCTCAGAATTTATGATATATCCTTTGAGACGTGGTGTGATCAACACTATTTCCAATTAAGGGTTGAGACGTGGTGTGACAGTGATTGACACCATCCTCTTCCCAAGACTCTAAATCATATGATGGAGAATTTTGCATGAGCAACAGTATCAGGGCAAACTCTCGCTGTGCTTTTGTTTAGGATTTATATAACAACATTCAGAAGTTGGATTAAAGTGAGAGATTGATGAAAATTAAATGAAAGTCTAGTTGGTTGACTCTCTACAACTACGGATTGAAAATATTACACAACTGAGATCCATATTTAAAAGAGAATTGATCATGCCCATCTCACTGAGTGAAATGAAGATTGGGAGGACCAGAGTTGCTTTATATGGAATCATCCTTGTGGGCTTTTTGGTGTGGCTAGCTGTCTTCTTGAGTAGCCCAAGTACATGATTGACTGTACCTTTTAATAATGCTCTTGAATATTTCTTTGATGGGAAGGGCTAGATGCTCCCTAGCTTCACAAAAGAAGAGGGCATACTAAAGGCCCTGAAGATAGAGTAACACCTATCCCTCAACATTTATGATAGCTGTAACTGGGCAGCCATGGATGTAACATCCATCAAGAATGGTAGCTACCAGTGTGACAACATATGGATCACTACTTCTTCTTGCTATTGTAAATTATGATATGCTTTAGAAGAAGGGTTTATGTTTATTATCAGAATCACCCCACCCCACCCAACCCAACCCAACCCAATCGAACCCACTAGATATTCACACTAGTGAAACCAACGAGGTTGCATAAATGGTGCTCAACGAAGAAGCATTGTTCCTAACAAACAAGCATCATTTTGTATATAAATTATTTAAAAATAAATTATCATCAGTTTATATTAAACTATGAAATCAACATTTGAAAAGAAATGCAATGTTTACATTTTAAGGAATGCTCCTAAACTATCTAGTAATGATGTATATAGGAATAATATTATTCAACTCTTAAGGAATAAACTTATGTTCAAACAAGTTGAAGTAAAAATCAATGTGTTTGGACCTACTACTCAAATATTTGCACTTAATATTTTTCGTTGATGAAGATATAATCCTATCTCCACTTTGGAGGTATAAGAATAGGGATGGAAACCCTTTTCTTAAGAGGAATTAATACTCCTTGCATGGTTGAACTGTTTGATATCCATCATAACGAATATGAACATGCAAGAATAGGTACAATAATGGGAAATTTAGCTACTAGTTGTCCGTATGGTACTATGTATCCAGACTATGTTGTTAGCTTAACAAATAAGCATATTAAGAATGCATGGAAACTACTAATCAAAGTCCAAGGAATTATTATGGTAGATGAAGCGATATGGTGTGATGCCTTAGAAGAGCACAAATATGCAATAAATAACCTTGAAATTTGCCGAGAAAACGAAAATACATAAAAGAATGGAGAATATTGGTGGAAAAGAGGGTAGAAAAACCCAGAATTTTGTTTGTGCTCCCCAGAAAATGGTTGGAAACCCTATTTTTTAGACCTAAGACAACCCTGTAAATAGTACTGGAAAGGGTAGGAAGAGTCACATTGATATCATGTTGAGAACACAGATAGAAGATCTATAGTGGTCTCTTCATCAAACTCTAATACAATCATGTAGAAACCCTTCAGATTTACTACGACATTTAACAAAACAACAATATTAATTATATAAAAATAGCATGAGAGAGAAAAATAGAGAATTGTCCTTGGGTAAATATGGCACTGGATCGAAATAATCAATGAATATGTTGTACAAATGAGTGTGCATGAATTTATTCACATCCTTCTAGGGTTGGGCACTAGTGCCAAGAGGGGCACTAGGCCAACCTAGTCATCAATAATAAAGTGGGTAACTTTCCCATATGTAAGCAAATTAAGGCCCTCATAATAATAGGGTTGGAACCCCTTTTCCGAAGAGGAATTAATATTCCCTGCATTGTTGAACTGTTTTATATCTGTCATAAGGAATATGAACATGCAAGAATAGGTACAATAATGGGAAATTTAGCTACTAGTTGTCTGTATGGTACTATATATCGAGACTATGGTGTTAGCTTAACAAATAAGAATATTAAGCATGCATGGAAACTACTAATCGGAGTCCAAGGAATTATTATGGTAGATGAAGCGATATAGTGTGCTACCTTAGAAGAGCACCAATATGCAATAAAGAACCCTCAAATTTGCTGGGAAAACGAAAAGACAAAAGAATGGAGAGTACTGGTGGTAGAGAGGGTAGAAAACCCAAAATTTTGTTTGTGCTCCCCAGAAAATGGTTGAAAACCCTATTTTCCATACCTAAGACAACCTTGAAAATAGTATTGGCCAGGGCAGGAAGAGTCACACTGATATCATGTTGAGAACACATATAGAAAATCTATAGTAATGTCTTCATCAAACTCTAATACAATCATGTAAAAACCCTTCAGATTTACTATGACATTCAACAAAACAACAATTTTAATTGTAGCAAAATAGCATGAGAGAGAAAAATAGAGAATTTTCCTTGGGTAAATATGGCACTGGATCAAAATAATCCATGAATATGTTGTACAAATGAGTATGCATGAATTTATTCACATCCTTCTAGGGTTAGGCACTAGTGCCAAGAGGGTGACTAGGCCAACCTAGTCATCAATAATAAAGTGGGTAACTTTCCCATATCTAAGCAAATTAAAGCCCTCATAAGAATAGAGTTGGAACCACTTTTCCGAAGATGAATTAATACTCCTTGCATGGTTTAAATGTTTCATATCCATCATAAGGAATATGAACATGCAAGAATAGGTAGAATAATGGGAAATTTAGCTACTACTTATCCGTATGGTACTATATATCTAGACTATGTTGTCAGCTTAACAAATAAGCATATTAAGCATGCATGGAAACTACTAATTGGAGTCCAAGGAATTATTATGGTAGATGAAGCAATATGGTGTGTTTCCTTAGAAGAGCACCAATATGCAATAAAGAACCCTCAAATTTGTTGGGAAAACAAAAAAGACATAAGAGAATGGACAGTACTGGTGGCAAAGAGGGTAGAAAAACCCATAATTCTATTTGTGCTCCCCAAAAAATGGTTGAAAACCCTATTTTTCAGACCTAAGAAACCCATGTAAATAGTACCGGCCAGGGTAGGAAGAGTCACACTGATATCATGTTGAGAACACAAATAGAAGATCTATAGTGATCTCTTCATCAAACTCTATTACAATCATGTATAAACCCTTCAGATTTACTACGACATTTAACAAAACAACAATATTAATTGTTGCAAAATAGCATGATAGAGAAAAATAGAGAATTTTCGCATCATGAAACGTAATCTCTCTGTAGAATATTGGGTCTATGTGTTGTCAACCATAGGGTTCTAACATTTAAACTGCTTTATATTATTATTAAAGGTAATTTCCCTTGGTATGTTTTAATAGGTACTTGTTAGATTTGTTTATTATATAGTCCCCTTATTTATCTAATGTGATAAATTTTTCCATACACTTACTATGATTCATTTTTCTGAATTTAAGAAACTTTAATTAACAAAAACCCAGAAGCTAATCATTGCACTTTACACACACTTTCCTGGTAGTCGCCTTCCATAACTTCTCTTATACCAGGATATGTGTTTGTTCTCATCTTTGCTAAGCAGTTTCCAGCAAGGAAAATTCTCCTAAGGGTTCTTATCCTACATCGGTAGGTTGAAAGAATATCTTTTACTTGAAGAGTCATCATGCAATCTTAGTAGTTTGTAGAGAAAAAATATTTATGTGTGCTTATGCACCTACAAATTACAATTATGCACCTACAATTTCCAATTACGAAGTGATCATAATTGGCATTGTCAGCAGATGTAATGGTACAAACTTCATTCTAGCTTAATGATATTGCTGATCCAAAACTAAAACATGTTTTAAAAGATTGCATAACAACTAGTACTTCAAATACTGAGGTAGAGGGAGTTGGTTATGAAGAAGGTTGTCTTCCTTCTGATTCATATTTTCAATATCAATATTTAGAGGGTCAAAAAAATGAGAAAAATATCCAAGAGAAATTGACTAGGAATGGTCAAATATAGTTTCTACAAGATAGACAAGAAATTGCAAGAACAATTAATAAGCCACCAAGATATAGATTTTCTAATCATATTAATAAAGCATATAAATATGCAAGGAAAATAATACCAATGCCTACAACTATGCAAAGAAAATACATCAAATTTAAAGGAAAATACCTATGGAAAATAAACCCTTTGTTGTCTTCCTTGAAACTTCTAGCTCAGCTTACAGTTCCTTTGCAAAATCACAATGAAAGCCCCAACATGTAAAAACTAAAATAATTTGGTGCCAAAATTATTTTCAACCTCTAAACCAAAAAAATATCAGTGGTTTCAACTGGTTTGTTTCCATTTTAAGCCTAACTGTTTCCACTTTCAGCCAACCTAGCCCGTTGTCTCCTGCTGTTTCCCACTCAACCAGCGCCCCTATCTCCCACTTTTCCTATGAATTGGGGTGTTAATATCTATCTCCAGCCACCCACGAATAAAGGCAGCGCCCCTGTCTCCCACTTTTCCTATGAATTGGGATCTTAATATCTATCTCCCGCCACTCACCAATAAAGGATTATGTGTTTTGCTACCCTGAATGCTCATAAGGGGTATAATCATTGGGCCTCATGCCCTTAATGCTCATTAGAGAAACCCTCGTCTCATGCCTCTCAAACCCTAAGCGACTCTCAAACCCTCATCTCATGGCTCTCAAACATTGACGTTGGTCTTTCAATTTTATCTAAAAACCATCCATTGCAATGGGGAAAATGAGGCCTCCTTACGCACATAAATTCTAATACTCCTCTGTCACTAACGCTGTAATCCCCAGTTTAATAGAATAGGAAGAATTACAACATTAGCTGTGGGAAAAATCTCCATGGTTCCAAACTTCATTGTGATAAACGCCATGGTTCACAAGAGATGGATTAGTATGATGAATTCTTGTCGAGATAACACCCACATTTACCTCAACTTCCACTGCACACACCTCAGAATATTGAGAACTAATTCTCTATTACTTACTGTGTCTCTGTACCTTTTTGTGTTGATATCAGCTTCTATGACCCTCTCATCCATTATGCTGATTTGACCTAATTCAAATCTCAGTGTAGAATTTATAAAACCATCAAATAATGTAGAGATGGAATTCAATCCGACACAGGCCACCACCATTTTCTACGCATATTTACAAAACACTCGAATAATGTAGAGATGGAATTCAATTCGACACAGGACACTATCATCCATTACGCATATTTACAGAAACTTCGAATAATGTAGAGATGGAATTCAATCTGACACAGGTCACCACCATCCGCTGCGCATATAAGTTTGGTGTGGGTGAATATTGATTTAAAGTGGTATTATATATGTTTTTTGAGATTTGTTGTGATTTAATGGTTTTTATAGCCGACTATGGTTAAATCACTGATAATTATATATTTGAAACATTTCCATTGTAGAACGACCGACATTCTTTTTTTCACAAGAAAGATCAACATTCTATTGATTGTTCATCCATTTAACAACCAAAATGGAGTCATCAAATACCTAAACACTTTGGAAATCTTTGTTAGAAGCTACCTTTGAAAAAACTCTCGAGGCCATAATCTCTCCATAATTGCCTATAGCAAGTCTCACCGTGTGAAACTTATTGATTAGTAACTGGCCAATCTATTTTTTAGCACTTGAAAAGTTTTTCAATATTGAAGATACCTAAGCATCTTGTCTATGTTAGATACCCCATGTGATTACAAATTACAAATTGTATATTTCTACCCATTGTTTTTCATTTTTTTTAATAATCTTATAATGTATTGTATAACTAATTCATTCATATAAATTAAATGATTGGTAAAGTGAGATAGACATTAATTTATAATAAACATAAAATTTCATGATAGATTTCACACTACTAAAATTTAAAAATTCATAAAAGCTAAACTAATCTACATCCACAAAAGAGATACATGAACACCATAAATGATCAGTGGTGATATGTGTCATGCAATTAGCTACTAGATTTCCATCAAAATTTGGGATATTCAAAGGAAATTTAATAGGCATGGGTGACCAATTGGGGTTATAGCATATGTGATGATTGATTAGCTTATCCAAATCCAATATATCAAGAAACCCTAAAAATTGCAACTAATTTTGATCAAATGGATCTAGGAAAAATGATGACCATCACATGGAATTTATCATCTTCCCATAAATCAAATTTTAGAGGTTGAATAAATACCAAAGGGATTATTACTCCTATGGTTCTAGGGCCTTGGGAAAAAAAATAATTGAGAAAAGGATTATTTCCCCTAGGTGGGTTTTTCTTATGGACAAAGGATATCCAAAAGGCATCGCTATCAATGGTAACATATTCATCTTTAAGAGTATAAATCCCAAAAACAAAAACACCCCTAGTTGTAGGGAACATCGAGACTAAAAGGTACTAGTAAGAACATTACCCCAAATTGATGGGAACTCCTGAAGATGTTAAGGTCTCGAGGGAATATAACTCCTCCTAATGATTATTTCCCTATTGCAACAAGGAACAAATTTACCAAATTTGTGTGAATACTAGGTTGTGTGCTACATAATTGTGGAGTGGGGGGGCTTGTGAAATCCCCATGTTCTAACCTTACCCTTGTAATGATAATTTTGACTGTAACACCATTGTGGAGAACAATGAATGAATGGAAATCTAATTAAACATATGAAAATGATCATTTAAAATAAATTAATTAACACAACTAAGGGACAAACTTACATAATTTTGGTTTAAGCGAAGCTTACCTTCTTGTGTATTTTGACAGCCACACCCAACCAAATTTAATACCTAAATCCACTTACTTTCTCACCTAGACATGACCCGTACCTAGCCGAATTAAATGTAGAAGTTTCTTGTAGCCAAAATAAGCCATGGTGTGACAGATTTAATGTGATGCAATTGGGGTTGAATGAAGTTGGAAAATTTCACTAACATTCTTGATGAGATTGGAGTAAGGTGGTTGAGGGTAAGAAGTGCCCATTGTCAATGTTATCTCTCACCGATTGAGGAGACAACCCTAGAGGAGAAGGCATTGAAGAGCTAAGGCAGTGCTCTCTTGGTTGTGCCAAGAGACAGAGGAGAAATTTTACATATACACACATTAGAAATGAATTCTTTAGTGGTTTGTTTGCTTAACGATAAGGTAGTAGCTTAGTAGTTCACTAATCAAAGATTTCAGTGGAACTGGATTCTTCCACCCCTTGTGAAATTGTGAGGCTCCATGACCTTGAGCTAGTACCCTATGTGTTTATGTGTTAACTAACTTGAATATGATTGAGGCCATTGAAATCCTTGTGTGAGCCTATGTTTCCAATGTGTTGTTTAAAGGATTGGAAATTTTACCACCAAGATTTATCTAGTTGGCTAATGAACCACCTTCAAAGTTGATTTGATCCCTTAAAACTTACAAAACCTTAGCAACATACCTATTCCTTAAATTTGGTTGAATCCCTATGTTTTGAAGCTCAAAGGGTAAGAAAATCACTATGATTCTTACTACCATAAATAAGTTGATGAACCACCTCCATCTCATGAGTGTTTGACCAATTCATTGGTGTAAATTTCTCCTTATGCAGGCATCCCCTCAGACGTTGATCCAACTAAAGGTTGGTTAGTTACAAGAAGGATTATAGTGCAATTATTGTTCTCGACGCTTGAAAATTCCCCATCCTTCTGAATTTTATCACATAACTAAAATCAATCAGCTATATATATTGAATTAAAATAAATTTGGGGGAACGTTAATGAATGTGTAAAAATGAATGACAAATCTCTCCAAGCAAAGGATCGATGGTTCTGATGTTCCTATCGCATTCAGTCATGTCATAACTTTAACATGTCACCAAAATTCTGATGAGCTTAATCGTTGTTCGATTCACATAGAATTAGCCATCTTATATTTGATGTGACATTTGAGCCTTCAATGTCACACCTAAATCAATGCATAGTATAACCACAGTCTTCCCCTCCGATGGATCTCCACCATCACCTTCAAGTCAATGGGACGGTTGCCATGTCTCATCACATTAGAACTTGCATGACCGTTACAGCCCTTATTTCGGCTGAGTGGATCGTCCATCTGGAATAGGGCTAAAGATAACCAGGAACTGAATGAGGACCATGGTTTTTGGGAGATCAGAAACGACAGTAAACCTAGATTTTGGGATGAGGCCTTGATGCAACACCGAAAAATTAATCTAGAGGAAATTCTATGCAATATTAAAACCTTTACCACCCATGTAGGTGCGAAGGAAGTTCGATAGTTTCGGTAAGACTCCAATGCATTGACGAAGTGGAGATTTTGGATGTCCTCGAATCATTGGAGAGTGTGGGACTTGCCCCTATATTGGGAAGACCTCACTTGATTCTGCGTAAGCGTCCTATTCTAAACAAAGGCAAACTAGACAAGCTTCAGTTGGGGCACCTTTGAAAAGGTATGTTCTTTCTTAAATAATCTTATTTAACATTTCTACCTCATCTAACCAGGTTCCTGACCCATTATTGAAACACGTCTGGTACTCAAAGTTGTGGACCATGATTTCATCTTTTCTTTGTCTCATCAGGCATGGAAAGATTCTTACGTGGGATAAAACTAGGAAAAAGGGCTTTTGCGGCCCCTCTAAGAGCCCCTATTTCATCTTGTGCAGTTTCTGTTTGGGTCGGGTGGGAACTAGTTTTTTCTGGAACAAATGAGTAGTAGTGGTCCTCTTCAATCCATTTATAGGCTTCTTTGTTGCCGGGTGGAGCCATTGGAGTGAATATGTCAAGCTTTGGTTACTGCGGCTCACGGGTGGCCACTTTATGTGAGGTGCATATTTTTGGGTCATGTTAGGTGGTTGTTTTTTCTATATTTCATGTACTCGGCACCATGGGGAATGGAGGTTCAGCCGGAGCTAGTGGTGTCTCCTTCTGTGCGAGAAGTTCGAGAAGTATTGGGAGGGTGGTATTTTGTTCATTCTAGTGGATCTATGAAAGCCATCCATGCACCCTTTCCTAACTCTAGGTATAAATGTTTCCTTCAATGTTGACAATGAAGTCATCCAAGAAAGGATTACATAATCTTATATCCTAGGTACAAGTGTGCATGTTGGGTCCCGACTAATCACACATGAAATTGATGAATAGACATGAGGATTTTGTTAAATATTATCACCATGTTCATATGGATCCAAACATATTTCCACCAATATACTATGTCATCCATAACCAAAATATCATCCACATAGATACATAAGGTTAGTTATTGATATGGAGTTATGTACTCTATGGTATGTACAAGTATTATTACACCAGAATATCACGACTAATCATTAACAAACTTATTTTACCAAGGTCCCTTAAGATTGTGGTAAAAAATTAGCGAGAAGAATTAAAGTGGAACTTAAAAGTTTAATTTTGTGTTACTATGACTAGGTTAGGTAGGAGGTGCCATCTAAAATCCTGACAACAATATCAACATATTTTATTGGACAACTATCTCATTCACTAGGTTTCTCGATTGAGGCCTTAAATTTTGTCGAGGCCAATGTTAAGGCCTAAATCTACCTCAGGCTGAGAAAGGTAGGATCTAGGGTAACATCAAACCACGCTTAACCTGGTAGCTAGCCCTACCAGGTCGGAAGAGGACTCTCTCCTTGTCAATCTCAGGAAAAGATGGCTAATAAAGCTTGAGATGACTAATGTGAAGACTGATTTTAGGCTAGAGGTATATGCTCAGAGGAGTTTGATTGAATTTAATGGTTGATTGTTGGATCAAATGTGAAAGGAAGATTTGGGTCCGGGGAATGGACACAGGCTTGCAGAGGTCTCTATGGGGCGAGGTAGGAAAATGGTTTAGTACTTCAAATTGAGTGAGATAGAGATATTTTAGACTAGTGAGGAGTTGGAGAGGGCATGAAAGTCTAAGGGATCCTCTTCAAAAAGCTGAAAACATAAATAACTAAACAAACCCTAGGTAGAGCACTGCAACATCAATGAATTCTACCTTTATCCTTGATATATTTAGTCAAGATGAATAGAGAGAGATTATGGCATACATAAACACATGTAAACTTGCATTACAGAAGGAAAAACAATACCAAATCAAGTTGCCACAAGAATCCCACAAAGTGCTGCAAACCCTGGTCTATTCCTTTGCCAAACTACAGAGATGAATGTACAATAATGCTCAAAGCATTCACAAGAGTCCAACCTTTACCAATGACTGAAAAACTACTAGATATAGGCAACAAAAAACTCATGCTAGGCTTTAGGGGTCGAATTCATGAGTTTAGGAGCTATTTCAACAAGATCTAAACTAAGAACTAAAAAGTAGGCAGTGGAACAGCTTGCCTCTAAAACCTAGGAAACTGATTCATTCAGTTGCAAACTACCTTTTCATGATGTATCTACCTCCATGAGTGAAAATTTAGCATATTTACATCAAAATCCATCAAGTCACATCAAATTACATCATGAGTTTGGCTATTAGAGATAAAAAAGTAAAACTGAGAAGAAACTAGTCGAAAAACAGAGTTTTTTTGGCCAAAATGACAAAATTTCATCCTGTGCACTGTGCTCTTGTCCCTGTGTGCCACACTATTTTGGAGCTGATTTTGGAGGCCTTCCTGTGCACCAAATCTACTCCAAGTGGGCTTGTTCAAAAGGTTTGCCTGTCTACTTTCCAGAACAAGTGGAATTTCTGAATTTGGTCTCCATTTGCCCCTTAAAAAATGAGTTATCCCAACACTCCTTCCTGTGTGACCAAAAAGGGCATTTTTGAGGTGTTTTTGACCCTTTTGGAAGCTCAAAACTTGACAAAATTTCTTGGCCATGTCTGAGCATTCATATTTTTGCATGAGGAATCTAAAAATGCTGAGTTTTCCTTCAAAGGAGGTCCCTAGCAAAAGCGTGCGCCAGGTGGCGCAGTGTACCAAGCAGAAAAACCTATTTTTTGCTCCAAAAATTTAAAATTTACAAAAAGTATCCCAAATTTCTTGAAATTTGGGTTGAGTGTCCTACATCAAGTGGTTTTTTGGGCTAAGGAAGCCTCAACCAAGATCTGGAGTCTATCTTTCTCTTTTCTCTTCCTCAATGCTTTTCTCAACTTGGCCTTCAAAGTCCTAATTCTTGCTTTGCAAGCTTTGTTTCTCGCCAAATAGCGATAGGCCATATGCCTCAACATCTTTTTCTCTTTGTTGGCCTTCTCCAACAGCTTTTCCAAGTGCATGTTTGCCCTCTCAAGTCAAGACTCCTTGTCATTCTCTATCTCTTGTTCAATGGAAGTCAAAGTGACATGGTCCTCTTTGTCATTTTGCTTCTTCAGTTTCAACATTTCTAGCTCCATTAGGCTTCGCTTATCCCCCAACTATTTGTTTTCATTCTTTTTTGTCATCTATATCATCCTTGTGCATCTTCTCTTTTCCTTTGCTTTGCTGCTTATGTTTCTCCATAGAACTATCACTGAGTGTCTCTACCTCATAGTGCTTATCTTAGGAAAATGATGAGATGAAGGTATGGTGGAAAAAATGATGATGAAAGAGGGATGAAAGAGGACAATGATGATAAGTATGAAGAGATTTTACTCTTGGGAAATGAAATTGGAGAAAGAAGGGAATAGTTTTGGGAGATTATGGTTTAGTGAGGGATTTAGGGTTTTATGAGGGAATTAGTTAGTTTAGGGGAGTGGGATATGGGAAAATAGGATAAATGGAGTGTATTAGGGTAATAAAAGAGTGAAAAGTGGTTTTGATGCTGGATATAGTGGTTTTTAGGGAGTGATAGGGTTTGGGGATGCCAATTAGGGTTTGGGAATAGTAGGAATTAGGTATTAGGGTTTTGGGGATAGGGAGATAGATGAGTGTGAATGAGAGGGGTAAGGGATATGAAATGAGGGGAGTGTAGTCGAGGAATGTGAAAATGATTGCAGGGAGCAAACAACAAAAATGAAAATTTTTGCAAACCCTAGACAACTTTTTCAATGGACTGTGCAACAAACTAGGGTTTGAATTTGCACCTATATAAACACCATCAAGGAGGATGAAAACTCTTGCAAAGGCACTTTAGGATGTTTCACTTGGAAGGAATAATTTGCAAGATTTGGAGGCTTTGTAAGATGATTTGAGTGAAATTTGGGCTAAGGAGGCAGGTGCGTCACGCCACTACCCAGGTGCACCTCACCTTTTTACAGACTAGTTTTGAAGGCCTTCCCGATGTCCAAATTGGGCACAGGATAGCTCGTTGGAAATATTATTGAGTATACTTTCCAACACAACTTTAATGTTTTAATTTGGAGTTCATGTTCCCTGTCAAAGGTCAAATCTCCCAAGACTGGTCAAAATGTGAAAAATGAGGTTGCCTAAAGGCAGAGTGTTGTTGCAATCAACGTTTGAAGGTCTTACGCAACCCCAAATTGAGCTCATGATAGCTCATTGGAAAGATCTTGGTGTCTAGTTATCATTTGACGCATCAAGGAAGTCATTTGGCCAACCAAGCTAGGAGAAATATTGATTTTCCCAAGGTCACTTCAGAGGTGCATCAATTCTCCTGAGGCAACTATATTTTTGACATTTCTCTAAAACCATGACACTTGTGTAAAACATGAAGGAGTTTTTTCTTCAACGATCTATTTTGGAGAAAAAAATCTCTTAGTGTTCCCAAATTCATCTTTTCTTTCTCATAGACGTCATTGAAGTAAAACCTACCCCGATGTGTGGAACAGGGGATTTGTCGAAATGAAGTGAAATGAAGGGGATAAGGGGCTTCTAAATTCTTGAGAAAATTTTAGGAAGTAGGGAGGGATGTTAGGAAGTAGGGGAAAGTGGAATTTCAAAGATTGAGTGAGGGGAAGGGGTCCAAAAGGGCAAAACACAGGCCTAGCCTAGAAAATTGTCAAGTTGTACCAAGAAACTAGGGTTTGTGAGAAAACGAGGAATTTTGCAATTTGCAAGTTTGGAGGAGGTGTTTGGATGAATTTTGGGAATTGTAGACTAGTGCACCACGCCAGTGTAAAATTTCAATGTGGATTGCGCTTTGTGTGCACCGCGCTGTCTCAGTTCGCCACGCCTGCAAGTTTTCACCCTTTGACTGCAAAATCACTCCCTTGGCTTTGAAAACGTAAATGCACTTTCTTTCCTTCACTTTTGGACACAAATGAGCCTCCTTTGATATGAAAACACTTTATATGGTGATGGTTTTAATTTTTGACTTATGAAAACCCACTTTGCTAATGTTTGCTTTTCACTTGTTTTTTCAAACTCTGTTTTGGGTAGTTTGTCTTATTTTTTGCCTTTGGTGGACTAAATACTTTGGAATTTTGTTTCTTTTGCAGGAAATGGAGTTGCAGAGGCTTGACAAGGTGACTAGGGCTGCCTCTAAAATTATTACATATAGCGAAAATGACATTACATGAAATTTAGTACATGAAACATAAAAAACTCTGTTTTTCCCCAAAATAGGGTGTGAGGAAAAATCAATCACTAAGCATGTGATTATTGAAATTATTGTTGCGGAGACTTTATTTGATCTCTTCATGTGCCCGTTGACCATTATTGAGTGTTTTCAAGACCTGATTGATGAAACCCTAGACCTAATGAGACCTAAACCCTAAAAATGACTGCAAATGACCTAAATGTATGAAAATGGGCCAGCAGATAAAGATCATGAGGGAAAATTTATAAAATGCTACCACCATCAGATGATTCATGACCTTAATGAAATGAAAATGATCGAATGAGACACCTAACATGCAATGCAACAAGAGAATTTGATCACTGATGGAGGGATGAAGATACCGACACTTACAGCCTACTCACATTACTTAGAAGAACATAATATGCCATCCTCAAAATCCTCCACCTCCTCAAGTTAAAAAATAATACTAGGGGAGGGAAAAATTATTTTGAATCCTAACACACAGATAGGATTTCTGCTACTTGTTTTATCAATAAATATAATTCTAATAATGAAACAAGATGACTATGTAATCAACAAATGTTAACGCTCAAAATAGTTTTGTGAAAAATTTCCATCACCTAAGGAGAACATATAGATGAAGGAGATACTAAATATGAGGCTCCCATAATAGGTACAACTTAACCTATAGCCATCAATATCCCATTCTAGTAGTTTGAGTTAATTTGATTGTCCCTCTTTAATGCATCCATCACTACACCACATGAACTCTTGAAGCCTAATATTTTCATATATTGAAAAGTCTTGGTTGATGCAATCCCTCTACTCTAGTACTTCTCACATGGATAAGTTGTCAATATATTGTGTGTAAAGTTAAGATAATTTGTGATCCCATTTTTAGTATCATGAATTAAATATTCCCGTCCATTCTCTACTTTATTTTGTATAAACATGAGAAGGAGACATGAAAATTTGACTTACTAGTGACATGGCTTCTAAATAATCCACAACATCATAAGATCATCCATATAAACATCACTAAAATTCAACTCATGTTAAATAGTTATCAATTTAATAATTCATTATATAGTTTAACATATGTTATTTTCTAAATAAACCATGGTTGATAACAATTTTGTTAACAATAACAAAAAATATTATATAATAGAATATGTTTGTGTTTTATCGTTAGCAAAAACAAAGTTGATCATATTTCTATTCGATTTGAAAAAAATACACATAGTAGATAATTATAGCATTCACAAGGAATTGAAGTCATTATATTCTCGTTACAAATTTCTATCTCAATATTTAAAATTCCAACAAAAATATTAAGAAACCAATAACCCTTTATAAAATTGATTGTAAACATCTAGTATTTTAAATATTTATAATTAAATTATACCATGATAAAAGTTTAATGACTTCCAATAAGGAAATGATGTACTCTATCGTCACCTAGAATAGAGTACTCTCACAAAGGTTTATGTAGATATGACATTCTATTCACTCAAGATTGATTATTGCAGAAAATATTTGGAGTTCTACTCTTCACCTAGCCATAGGCCTTATTGCTCCAGATATTTCAAAAACAAGTCACACATGAGTCATCAATCCATTACTATGTTGTCTCTTCTTAGCCTTGTCCTCAATTACACAAGAAAATGTGATGCCATCTTCTCCTTATTCTCCCTCCTCATATAGAGTACATTGTTGGTAAGGAACCCAACCCCTATGGTCCACCTATCATTATATAGTTATTCCTTTGTCTTAACATTTTCCATTCACATAAACCTACATTATATATTATTCTTCCTTCGTCTTTAATTTTGTAATAATCAATATAATAATTAATTAGTAAAATTTATACTTGTTACAAATTTCAAATTTATGAATCGAATGTCAAGACAAGGTATCATGTATATATTGAATATTGCATGTCTTAAATCAATATAGAATTTTCATATCTTTAAAAATTGCATCACTAAAGGTTGCACCAATGCTGATTTTGCACATACCAAACAAGATTTTAGAAGGAGACCAAAATGAGAGATGAACACCACCAACATAGAACTTTAATTTGAAAACCCCAAAACCAAAATTTCCCATTAAATAAGAAAACGATAGATAGGAAATGTAGGTGAAAATGTTGAAAAGCATAACCACTTGGTTTTGTTAGGTCCCTATAATACTAGTGATTCCCCCATTACTATTGTCGTTGTATCCCTTATTGTTATTTTTGTGCCCCTATTGTCCCCATATTGTTATTATTGTGCCCCATCGAATCCCGCTATTGTTATTTTTGTGCCTTTATATTATTATTGTTAGGTTGGCTTTGGTTATATTGTGACCCCTTAGACTCCTATATATAGAAAGGACGTTTTGTCATTTGAATCATATAAGAATTGTTCATTTGTGTAATGTAAAGGAGGTTTCCCCCTCAAAACAGCTTATTTCTAAGGCGTTGATCTATCTTTTCTATCTTTTTCTTCGCTGGTTTCATAACATTTGGTATCAGAGCTTTGGATTCTAGGGTTTCACTGCTCCAAACAGGACATCATGGCATGTTTGCTATAACTTTTACACTACGAAGTTTCAGAAGCTACAACAAAAACCCATTTGAGAAGAAATCGTTCTCAATCGTGTGTCCAAATTTTAGATCTTGTCTCACTATATTTTTGGATATATAATTTGAGGAGTTTAGGGTTTTTGCAGACCCCCAAATTACATTCCAAACAGGTGACCTTGGGAAAATCATCATAAATTTCACTCTGAGCATCCGATTGAATTTTTGTAAGAATTTACAAAAGGAGGAGATGCTGTAGCCTTTTGGGTATCATTTTCAAAATCTAAGGTTGAAACAGTGACCCGCGGCGTGTCATACAAGTTCGCTCTACTGAACCAGTCTATACTTAGGTCATCATGGGAGATTTGGCAGGACTCTTCATTGGAGAATCCAATCTTGATCAAACTTGCGGGGTTAGAAATATTACTCAGAGGGTTACCATTGGAAGAAATTTTAGATGTTGGAGATCCAAAATTACAGAGATACATCAAATTCAATATCGAGCTCCTACAAAGTGAAAAAAGGTGTGTAGTTTCTTAAAAAAATTCCATAAGCTCGGCTTGAAAAATTAGTTTGAAGGAATTCAAAGGGCATAGTGAAGCATTATTATCGTAATTGACAACTAAAGCCCCAAGGAAAGAAAATTGAAACACCTAGTAAGCAATGTGAAAGCTCTAGCATGACTCGTGAAGAAGCGGAAGAAATGCAACATGATATATCAAAATTACGAGACCAAGTGCAACAAATTTCACTCGCACAAAAAGTAATAGAAGCTAATATGGATGGTTTAAAGAAAGACGTAGAAGATAAGATGTATGGCGTGGAAGCTAAGATGGATGGTTTAAATAAAGGTGTAGAATTTAAGATGAATGACGTGGAAGCTAAGATGGATGGCGTGGAAGCTAAGATGGATGATTTAAAGAAAGGCATGGAAGATTTGAAGACAAATTTGACAAAGTTTCTACAAGAAATGCTTACTAATGGCGAAAGGGTAGTAAAGGAAACTAATGATCATAAAAAAATAAATGTTAATCATGATTTCAGAGACTCTAAAGTTGGATCAAAGAACCACCATGTTCCAAAGATCGATATGAGGAAGTTTGATGGCAAGGATCTGGGAACATGGATACTATACATGGAGCAATTTTTCGATCTCCATAATGTGCAAAACACACAAAAGGTATGCATTACAACTTTATATTCAGAACCAAATTAGTTTGTATGGTATTGATGGCTTTGCTCTCATAAACAAATTGTAACTTGGGCTATTTTTACAGATGAAATGATAGCACATTAGGAGGATACAAAAAGGAACGCTTTTTTAGCCAATTGATAAATCTCAAACAAAAGGGTTCAACGATGGAGATTGAGGAATTCCAAAAATTCAATATAAGGGTAAAATATATTCTAGAGGAGCATAGGATTAATGTGTTCATAGAGACTTTAAAAGATAATATCCAACATGAGGTTCGCCTTGGGAGCCAGATTCATTAGAGAAGGCATTCAGGTTGGCAAGAAAAATGGAAAGAAAAATTATGGCAACAAGGAAGTTTACCACTCACAATCATAAAGATGGAAGTGTTGCTACCCCTAGCCATCCACAACCTACAAGGCTAACACCACAGCAATTGGAAGAGAAAAGAGCAAAAGGGTTTTGTTACAGTTGTGATAGAAAATACACTAAAGATCATAAGTGTGCCGAGAAGAAATTATTTTACATAGATTGTGAAGAGGAGGAAGAAAAGGAATAAGAAACATCAAAAGAAGAGGATATACACCAGGAAAAAACCCTAGAAAAATAAGAAATGAATCTAACCATATCTTGTAATGCATTGGCTGGAATTACCACTCCACAAATTATCAAGATAGAAGGGCATATCAAGAAGAAATAGGTAATAGTGTTGATTGATTCGGGAAGTACCCATAATTTTGTTCATTGTAAGATAGCCAAGGAATCAAATTGCTTCCTATATCCAACACCAGAGTGTCAAGTGATGGTTGCAAGTGGATGAACCATAAATTGCTTAGGAAAGTGCCATAATATCAAGCTATCCATGGGAGAATATGTATTGAATAGCCCGATGCTTTCCATTCCAATGGGTGGTGTTGATGTTGTACTAGGAGTCCAATGGCTACAATCCTTGGGTACAATAGCTTTTAATTTTTAAGAACTTTTCACGAGATTCTCTTCAGAAGGAAAGGAAGTTGAATTAAAGGGTATTGGAGGGAAACTAGGAAAGATAATCAACTCTAACAAAATGACAAATATTCTAAAGAGAGAACAACGAGGCATAATTACACAATTATGTTCACTAGAGGTTCCCACATCGAAATCATCCATTTCTCCAGATCTCCAAAAAGCCTTAGAAAATCATTCCAAGGTATTTGAGAGTCCCATAGGCCTCCCACCTATTCATGATCATGATCATGCTATTAATTTAATTCCATGAAGTGTTCCTCCAAACATCAGGCCTTATAGATATCCCTATGTCCAAAAGAATGAAATTGAACGTATGGTTACAGAAATGCTAGAGGATGGTATAATTCAACCTAGTCAAAGTTCTTTCTCTACTCCAGTAGTATTGGTTCACAAGAACGATGGATCATGGCACATGTGTCCAAATTATAGGGAGCTCAACAAGATCACTATTAAAGATAAATTTCCCATTCCTGTCATCGATGAATTATTGGATGAATTGCATGGATCTATTTACTTCACCAAGTTGGATCTTCATTCAGGATATCATCAAATCAGGATGAATATTGAAGACATTCCAAAGACAACATTTAGAACTCATGAGGTTCATTATGAATTTTTGGTCATGCCTGTTGGCCTTACTAATGCACCTTCTACATTTCAAGGTTTGATGAATTCCAATTTCAAACCCTTCCTTAGAAAATTTGTGTTAGTATTTTTTGATGATATACTAATCTACAACAAGTATTCGAAGGATCATGTCCAACATATTGACATGGTGCTCAAAATATTAGAGGAGAAACAATTATATGCAAAAATCTCCAAATTTTTCTTTGGAGTACAAGAGGTGGAATATCTAGGTCATATTGTATCTCATGAAGGTGTTAAGGTAGACCCTAGCAAAATTAAAACCATTAAGGAATGGATAATCCCCACATCCATAAAGCATCTACGAGGATTTCTCGGGTTGACAGGGTATTATCACAAATTTGTTAAGGATTATGGGAGAATAGTAGCACCTCTAACAACATTATTGAAGAAAGATGCATTTTCATGGACTCCAGAAGCAACGAAGGCCTTTTAACATCTTAAAGGGGAAATGTGCCAAGCACCAGTCTTAGCTACACCGGGCTTCACAAAAACTTTTATTATGGAATGTGATGCCTCTGGAAATGTAATTGTTCCTATTTTAATGCAAGAAGAAAGACCCATTGCTTTCGAAAGTTGTCCAATCAAAGGAAAGTATTTACACAAAGCTATTTATGAGAAGGAAATGTTGGTAATACTACATGCACTTAAGAAATGGCGACCCTACCTAATGGGAAGACACTTCAAGGTAAAAACAGATCATGATAGTCTTAAATACTTTTGAGAACAAAGATTATCTTTAGAAGATCAACAAAAATGGGTCATAAAGATGTTGGGTTATGACTTTGAAATCATCTACAAAAAAGGGAAGCAAAATGTTGTGGCAGATGCACTCTCAAGAAAGGATGAAGATGTGGAAGAATTTCTTTGCACCATTTCTATTATCCAACCAGATTGGATAAATGAAGCAAGGGATGAATGGAAGAATGATGAGGAAGTGTGGACACTCATTTAAAAGATATAAAAAAATCCCAGTACATATGATACATTTAGCTGGAAAAACGATTTGTTATGGTACAAGAATCGGTTATACCTATGTAATAATTCCCAACTCAAATAAAAGATTCTTAGGGAATTGCAAACCTCTCCCTTAGGAGGGCACTAAGGATTTCTAAAAACCTACCACAGGGTTAAGAAGGATTTTTTTTTGATGGCTTTAAATCAGATATTCAAAAGTTTGTGGTGGAATGTTTGGTTTTCCAACAAAATGAAGTTGAAACAATTAAGACCCCGGGACTATTACAAGCTTTATCCATTCCAAGCCAGTGTTGGGAGGAGGTTTCAATTGATTTTATCACAGGTTTACCCAAGTTCGAAGGAAAGAGTGTTATCATGGTGATAGTTGATATACTTACCAAGTATGCACACTTTTGTGCATTATCTCATCCAATTAAAGTGAGTATAGTTTCTACTTCATTTATGGAAATATTTCAAAAGCTACATGGAAACCCAAAGATTATTGTGAGCGACATAGATCCCATTTTCACTGCAAACTTTTGGACAAAATTATTTTCTATCTTGGTACTCAGTTAGCTCATAGCTAATCTTATCATCCTCAATCTGATGGGCAAACTAAGATAGTAAACAAATGTTTGGAAAGATATCTTCATTTCTTTGTATTTGATAAACATAGACAATGGGTCAAATGGTTGCCTCTAGCTGAATGGTGGCATAAAACTTCCTTCCATACTGCAACAAAAATGACCACATTTATGGCACTTTATGGATATCATCCACCATCCATCACATCATATTTAAGAGAAAATTCTAAGGTTCAAGAAGTGGAAGATCACATAGAGCATCAACAACAAGTTATCCAACTCTTAAAGGATAACCTCACCTTGGTGCAAAACAAAATTAAACAGCAGGCAAATCAACATTGCAGTGAAAGAAGTTTTGATGTAGGTGATTGGGTATTCCTACAGCTACAATCATATAAACAAATGTCACTCATGCAAGCTAAGAAGGATAATAAATAATCGCCAAAGTATTATGGTCCATACAAGGTGTTGCAAAATATAGGTACTATGGCATACAAATTGTAGCTTCCTACAGCTTCCCTTGTGCACCTAGTTTTCCACGTTTCATGCTTAAAGAAGGTTATAGGTGATAAGCTTCCAGTTTAAACAATATTTCCAGAACTTGAGGAGGAAGGAAAAATCATATTTGAACCTAAAGTAGTCAAAGAAACAAGAACTTGACAGCTACAAAATCGATCAATTTCAGAGTATCTAATCAAGTGGAAGAACTTACCCATTGAAAATTCCACATGGGAGGATGAGAATTTTATACATAAGCATCCAAAACTACTCAAGCGCTGAGGACAAATTTTTTTTTAAGGAGAGGGGCATGTTAGGTCCCTATAATACTAGTGATTCCCCCATTACTATTGTCGTTGTATCCCTTATTATTATTGTTGTGCCCCTATTGTCCCCATATTGTTATTATTGTGTCCCATAGAATCCCACTATTGTTTTTTTTGTGCCCTTATATTATTATTGTTAGGATGGCTTTGGTTATATTGCGACCCCTTAGACTCCTATATATATAAAGGAGGTTTTTCCATTTGAATCATCTCATTTGTGTAATGTGAAGGAGGTTTCCCCCTCGAAGAGGCTTATTTCTAAGGAGTTGATATATCTTTTCTATATTTTTGTGAGCTAGTTTCATAACAGGTTCTTTCTCATATAACTTTTCTTAATGAATGAAAATAGTGTATTCCTTTGTAGAAAAGTATGAGCTCTAAAATGTTCCATGATAATTGCATATTCTTGGGGCTTGGTTTTCAAGGCAAAGTCCAACATTCACTTTAAACCAATTATGATCATCAATAACCACTTGGTGAATGCTAGTAATCAACGAGTAAACAAACCATACTATAATTTGAAACCAAATAGGTAAAAATGAAAATTAAGTATGTTAACACAAGAGTTCCATAAGAACTTGAATTTGGTTACTCGTGCCTACTATGGAGATATTTCCATTAAAGGAAATAATAACACAAGCAACAATACAACAAAGTATAAGTGATCTGCATGATGACGTTACCAAAGATGTAAGTGAAGTACTAGGAAATTTATGGTGGTGATGGGAATGATAGATCTCGAAGACAACATGATGATGTTGTTGGAGAGGGTCATATCATTGTGGAGGGATGGATTTAGTTTCTAAAAGGGTCTCAACTCAATCTACCCAACTGGATGGTTTGTTTATTTCAGATACAGTGAGATTGGTTAAATTCATCTTATCATGTTCATGATAATAGGAGAGGGAGGTGAAATAGGGATGGGAATCTTAACAGTCCTCCACAAGGAAAATATATGCTTGCATGTAAAGGTAAAGGGAATGCTTGGGGGCTAATTTGATGCAAAGAAAGGGTGAATTATGCCTCTCTGAATGCACATCATGAGACCGTGTTTAAGATTAGCTATTCTGAAGCTGCGAGAAGACTAGAGTGTAAGTACAAGAGAGAAGCTAAACATATTGTGGGTTGAGAAGAGGGTCAAGAAGGCAATTTCTGGTTCTTCCTCTTTTAGATTTGAGACACAATATTTAAGAGTGTTTATAAGGTAGATAGTAAAGATGAGACAGATTGTCAAGCATATGCTAGCAGGGGTGTTGTTGGACCGTCACAATGGAAAAAATGATCTAATGGATAAAATGAATGCCTACTTCCAAAGAAAATTTCAATGTTGAGGACAAACTTGGGAGGGGTAGCTGATGGTTCCCTAAGCTAGGTCAAGTGCTTGCAATGGATTAAATATCAACTTCTTCTGCAAAGTCTCATGATGAATATGATTATGCAATAAATTCACATAAAAAGTTGGAAGTCAAAGTTTAGGACTCATTACAAAGAAGCGGTTCAAATAGTCACCACTAAGTTTTGAATGGGATCTAAAATTTGACTTTCTCAAAATTGAATGAAGTTGGAACCACTCTGAAACAACACTAAACAATTAATGTTAATATTCAAAATTTAAGTAAAAGTTGAAATTATTCTCATCTTTCCTTTTCAAAAAGGAAAGATAAGGAGAATGTCAACTTTTACTTTAACTTTACAAAGTAAATATTACCATTAATTACTTGGGTTAGGTTTTGTAGGGCCCTGGGGTTAAGATATTTTTTTTCCTTTTAAGTATTTTATATTAAAATATTAATATTTTGTTGTCATTATCTATGTTGTGCTACATTATTCAGAATTGGTCAGTTTTTTTGAGAACTAGTCACTTTGGTGTTTTAAGGTCAGTTCAATACAAAACCAGCCTTAGCCAATCTGAACCACCAAACTAGAGTAGTACAACTCTAAAACCATTGGGATCAACTAATTCCACTAGTTCTAGGCTAGTTCCAATAAGAGTGTGCCCTTATCCTCTTCCTCTCAAGTCGTTTTGTTGGATCCTTTCAGGAATGGTGATTTGGGGAGTGCCATAAACTTTCAGACTGTTGTGAGCACCTAAAAAAATAAGTAATTAAGCCTTGACAAACAAAAATTTGCAAGGAACTACTACAGACATCACAAAACATATTTAGTGAGGACGTTCATGCAAGGAACTATTATAGACCTCCCAAGATACTTAGTGAGGACGTGTATGACCAAAAAGCATCAGATAAAATTATCCACCCTAAAAAACTCTACCCAAAGCATTGAAGTGTGGTGCAAAACAAATTGCTGGTAGGCTATTAATGCTACCAAAAATCATTCCCTCTCCAATTTCACAAGAATCTCTTACTCAAGTTTCCTCCTCCACTATCGTTATAGTAAGTTCTTGCAACTCTGTGAGCTATAAGACATTAAAACTACCTTGGAATCTCCACCAATCTTAGGGAACTCCAATTCTCTACATGCCCCAACTATTTTGGGTTGATTTATCAGTTAAATATATGATAATTGAGTTTAACTAAAGTCCCACTGCTTAAATGACCTTCCACTAGTTCCTCCAAAAGTTAGAAATAGTTTAACTGACAACAACCTGAGATAATAGACCTTTATTGCTACAAATTAGCAATTGCATATGCATAACTGAGCTCTAACTCCTCCAACTCGAATTTATTGAGTAAACTAGGTGACGCAAGCTATGTCACACGAGTTAACATCGTCCAAGTTGTCTGTTGTTGTGGAAATTCGAATTTTTACAATTTAATCAAGGAAAAATCAAATTAAGAATTTCTAGCTGCATTTTTCAACACATAGTTCACTTGAATGTATTACTTTCACTGTGAACTTGGCATAGTTCACACGTTAAGTTCATAAGGTTTTGGGCTGATGTGGTTCTATGTGTTGTGTATATAAAGAATAGGTGTCCATCTCTTGCTATTAGAAAACAGACTCC